>CM031945.1:31845439-32055439 GCA_018749465.1 Paracanthobrama guichenoti
GTTGGACTTTAGATTACAACTTTTTTTTTTTTCTTGAGCCACTGCAGTTGGGCTTTTGTTTGGACCAGTATCAATACTGTACCTTCCCGTGACCTAGATGCAGTAATCTAGTCTCCTTAAGAACTAATCTTATTATCAACTGGTTCCTTGTTTTGCTTGCAGGTACATTTTGCTTTCAAATTTAAAGTTTGCTTTTCAAGCCTCTTAATTTGTAGACGTTCAGTTACAGGCAGCTAATATCAGTGTATATTTGGAGTTGTTCTATACAATAATTTTAATAGAGAAACCTTGGTTTCAACATTAGTTCTTCAGACATTGCTCTTTAAAGTATCCACATTGCAGTGATCAACATTTGGTTTGACACATTAATATTTTCATATCTCAGAAGATTGAACAATTTAGAACTTTTAAAATGAAGATGCCAAAGAAGTTTAGAACCAGACTCTAAACCTTTCAGTTAAGCATATAACTTTTGAGAAAACCAAAGTCACGTTGCTTTTGGCTTGCTCAGTTGGGGCCACCTAAATTCATCTATATTACCGATCTACCCACATTGACACTATGATACTTGAAATTAACTGGATAGCATCAGTTTCACCAGAACAGCTGTACAAATTGTTGCATTTTCCTGTTAATGAAGCTGCTTTGAAATAATTGGACTTGTTAAGCGCTATATAAATGTGATTTGATTCTCTATTTTTGAACCATCACAATTAATAATGCAAAGTGGATTACTCAGTAAATATTTATCCGCAGCATTTCATATTTGGCTTTGTTTGTCTATCTTCAGAAAAAATTGGGCAGTTGAGTTGATGCAGAATGACCCTAAATTATGATTATTTCACAATTATAGTGGCTGATTTGCCAGAAGTATGCCTTAGTCTTTGCTGTAAACATTTTAACAGTCTTGGTTTTGTCTTTTAAAGTGTTTAATGTTATCTAAATGTGTGTTGTATTTGGTGGCATAGTCTATACCAGGTGTCCAATTTACAGTCGGAGGGCCACTCCTGCAAAGTTTAGCTCTAACCCCAATTAAACATGCACAGAACCAGCTAATCAAGGTCTTACTAGGATATGAGAAACTTCTAGGCAGGTGGATTTGAGGCAGAGATTGAGCTGAACTCACAGGACAGAGTTTAGACACCTTTGGTCTATACAGTACATGTGTATAGATCAGGATTCTGCATGTATGCATTGTTTATTTTCCTCTAGTTTTCAGAAACAATGGAGGAGACTTTGAATTTTTCATATCATATTTGAAATTCCAGTTTTGGAAATTTGTCCCAGTCATCATTTAAGCTTAAAGAAGCTGCTATATAGCCCTTGATGCACCGTAGCTGAGCCCATGGAAGTTTGCATTTCACAGAGGACTTCTAACGAGAGTGCTATTTGGAGACAGGGCCATGGTATGTGCTCTTTTGGCGCTCAATAAATTACTTTATTGAAATTGAGTACCTACTCAATGAGTATGCAGTTCAGATACAGCTTCTTTTTTTTTTTCCTCCAAACCAGGTGTGTGGCCAGTCAGAAATGCCAAGTTGCACAGAATATCATCCATACACCTTATGTCTAGAAAGAAAAAAATTTATTTATTTATATGTAGCATCAGGAATATCTAATGAGTCCACGTCTGAGTACATTTTCCAAGTAATGATTTTAGATTGAGACAATTCTGATTCTTCATCTGTCACTATAATTGGACATCTTGCATCAATAGCTACAATTCATACTATTTTTGTATGACCTGTGTTATTCCTATCCTTAATAACTACGGAGCCGATTTCTAACATAACACTTTAGTAAGATTTAACGTTTGTATTGCAACGATCACTTTCACCTTGGATGTATTACAGATAGATGCATATTAGATCCTCCTGAAGGCTAATTGAAATTTGTTATTGGCTTATGGTTTGAAATGTGAGGAAAAGAGTTTGACTATAGAAGACTCAAAACAGTAACACAACACATTGATAGTATTAGTAGTATAATACCATTAATATTTGTAGGTGTTTATTTAGATTTTGTTTGATTTTGTCTAGATTCAGTCACATAATATGCAGCAAGAGGGAATTCAGCCAGAGCTATCTCTATCCATCTTTTTTCCCCCTCGTTTTAAGAAACATCCGGCATTACACATAGAGCACCGAAGCCGACTCTCAAAGCGATGTAGTACACATGCCCAGGCCAGTGTGTGGCACCTTAATTCTGCCACAGAAATACACTAAAAATGGAGAAGAGTTGTGGCTAGAAGGTGATACCCAGCAATGGTAGGAAGTGAGGCAAAATCTCACAATAAAATAATAATTTTACTACTTCCTCAGATGTATTTATTAACGCCTCACTGAAACCTACCCTTACAATAGTGCAAATGAGTAATTAAATGGCGCTTAACATTGATGTGCCGAAGCTGAGTGCCGTAGTTGTATCCTTTCTAGTCTTTCTTACACGAGGCGTGGTGTGGCTACATCACCATTTACCACATATCTTGGATTGGCTGTACACACGAAAGCGCAAAGTGTCGTTTTCCAAATTTATCCATTCTAGGACCGGTTTTCAAAAAATATCGGTTTCGCACTTAAAAAGCGCTGGCTCGATGTGCTGCCAGCGTGATACAATACAGCATTTTCTGATATCCCAGCTAAGCGAGTCTCCGTGCGGGCGGGGCCTGATACTATGTAGTTTATTTTCCAAGAGAAACCAGCGGCACGTCTAAGTAATCGTTCATCTAACGGTAAGTCATTTAAATTACAGATGGGCATACTGGCAGGAGATGATTGTTCAAAGGTTTTTACTTTACAGTGTAGGTCAACAGATTGGCCCAGCGCATTAGAATCAACAGCTGGTCGAAAGGACTTCTGCGTGCTGTATGTCTTTTCTGGTAAGCTTCTAGAAAGATCACTTTAATTTATTAAAAATGTGACTCCATGAATAATTGTATCTGACTCCAATTCTTTTAACTTGCTTAGTTTTGCAATAACAGCTGATCATAAGTTTAGTTGTGATTTTAATTTGAGATCATTGATTTTCTTAGTATATCTTAATTGCAAATACTGGAACATCCACTTGGGACCAGTGCATTAAGCTCAGAGGATAATGCTCGCGTTATAATTACATTTACCTCACGGACCTCAATTAGATCAGTTCTGGAATTACAGAGGATTACAGAGTGATTACAAACTCCTCATGCGACACTGCTAAAATACGCGGAATTCAGACTGATACAAGATAAATCAAGATTAATGTTTATTCTAGCCAGGTAAAAATATAAAATAAAGGAATTTAAAGAAAAAGAATCCGCAAATACACAACTAGTCAGCATACAATATAAAAACACCATTATAAAATAACATAAAAAATAGTTTCCAAGAGTCATTTATTTACCTGGCAATAGAGACACACTTCAGCAGTGTGGGAAGTTCTGAATACAGAGGCTTCCTTGGTGGTCTGCCCACTCCCTTTAAATACCCAACCTTAGAGCAAAACAATAATGAACATTTGCTTTTAAATATTTGCTTTGACTTTTTGGTTGAACTTTTCTCTCATGACCAAATGGTCACACCTATCTTTGAGGATGACAGCAAATGTTTATCAAAAGATCTTTATGACATCTCCCCACACCAGGGAACAAGCTCTGTTGTTCTTTATTGCTGACCTGTTCCTCTGGATGTGGGAATGAAACCTGTTTACCAGCTGCACCAAAAGTCAAATAAACACCTTGTGGCAGTATCTGTGAGATTTGCATGATTGTGTGGGCTCTGAGGCAGGAAGGGTGAGAGGGTCAGGACTACGACAGGGGAGATAAGATTGAGTCTTGTTTTTCTTATTCAGATAGGTGAAGTTTTATTGTCTTAGAGCAGCTTAGATCTCTTGAGTTCGTTCTCAGGTGAAATCCATTCTTACAGCAGTATTTTTGTTTTGTGTTTCCAGTGTGTGATTTGAGGATTGTTCTTCTAAGGAAGAATGTATCAGAGAACTGCAAAGGATTAGAAACTTAACTCCTGGGAATAGATATGCGTGAGAATGAAGACCCAGCAGCTTTACTGAGGCACAATCTGATGATCAGTGGAACGGTGGAGAACAGACATGTCACAGTTATTAACTCTCTTCATCTGCTGAATCCAGATATCTCAGATCACCCAGACAGTGAGAGAGTGTGTGTATCTGTCTGATCCAGGACCTCATGTCTTTATACTTCAAGTACTGCAATATAATGATTTTACTGAGGAGGACATGAGAAGAGTGAAGAAGCATGCGCTGAAACAATTCAGTAAAAAAGCAATAAAACACACCATCGTGTTCACGCACTGATAAAGAGACACAAACGATCGATGATTAGCTCTATAATCAGCCATGCTGAACAACCTATTGGAGGCAGCAAACTATTCATCAGCTGATTAAGGACTGTGGAGGTGGACAGCTGCAGCTGGATGGAAGAAAAACACAAGTGCAATCAGATATATTTAAATGGGTTGATAAGACAGTCAAGGGAAACCAGGAAGACTATCTCACATGTGGCGTATTTCACTGATTTAAAGGAATGTTTTGTGGATGAAGAGCTTCAATCCAATTCAGAGAGGACGAGGTACACAAATTCTCACCACAACAATGCTTATGGAAAACCAAAGAGAGAACAAAAAAGAGGAAGTGAAGAAGGAAGTCACTTTTTGTAAGTTTTCAGACATGCTCTTTTAAGTTTGTGATTAAATTAACTACATTGTAAACAAAATACATTTGAGAAAGTTTAAACAACTTGTAAGGTTTCTTTAACGCACAGGGTTATTTGGGAAGCTGCAGGTGATCTTTCCCTCACAATTGCAGAAACACAGTTCTTTAGTGACATTGTTGATCTCGGTGTCTAAAAACAAAATGTCCAGCTCCGCCAATGGCTCCCGTAACCCAAGCGAAGCTTGTTGATGGACACGCTCTTGCTCTCCTCTGTTTGATGTGCGGCTCATCCGGAGAAGTGCCCATACTGCAGGAATTCCCGCATCATACATGGCCAAAAAACAGAAAAAAAAAAAAAAAAAAAAAAAAAAAACACAAACATTTCTAAACTTGTTTAAATCCTGAAGAAGTGTTTTGGCACAGAAATACACGTCATACGTCCAACTTCTTTTTTTGAAATGTTGGCCATGTTTAGCATGAGAATCAACTCTTTAACAGTGTAAATAAGTCAGAATGCATATGTAATCAATATCATACATGCAACGAATTATTTGGGCAAAAAATTACATAACCAAATTCAAGGTTATTTGGGCTAGAAATTGGGTTAGTCGGGATTATGTCGGGTCTATGGTTATCTGAGGCGGTGAAATGATGGCTATTGCTTTCTGTGGGTACTAACAGTGTTCCCCCAAAATCTGCCGTTTTGTTACAAAAGTTTGGTTTAAACTTTTTAGTTTAAACTAAAGTGCTCAGGTTTAAATCAAAGTGCCATCTTTAATATTTCCTAAACTCAAACTCATAGAATTCACAGGAACCATGCTTGACGAAGTGACTAGGATACAAAGTACTAAAAACAGGAACAGGGAACTGTTGCGCAACACTTTGGACAGAAAGAAGAACAGAAAACTAAAGCAGAAGAAAACAGAAAAAAAGGACCCCATTGGTCACTTAAAGATCCTAACTGTTATACTTGTGAAGTAGGAATGGCAGTATGCCGTGCAAACATACTATGTGTACATTGTTGACATATACAGGTGTTGTTCAGCTCAATGATTTTTACACTACAAAGCATAAAGTATATATATTTTTTTTTCAGATGATACAAGAAAGCAGAGTCAAAAATCGATTCTGCCCTGATAATAAGTAATTCATTAACTGGAGTTAAGAAAGTTTTCTGTGAAAGTATGATTCTATGAATATGTTTTTTTTTTTTTTCTGTTTGTTTGTCTCAGATAATTTCTCTGGAAAACCCGAAGCTGAACCTGGTGCTGTGTGGAAGCACGGGTCACTGAAGGTCTCTGTGTCAGCTTTTACGAGGGAAACGGATAAAATCTTCACATCACAGAGAGGGGCAGTGGAGTGTGTGGAGAAAGAGGAGAGGATTCATGGACGTGTGATCAGTCTGGTGGAGCTTCAGCTCTCAATCGGCTCTCAGAGGAGGAAGTGATGCGTCAGACTCTCCGCTGTGTGTCTCTACTTTCAGTTTCACTGGCCGTTTGCATGTTGGCTTAATGGCACAGTGACGGGCTACTCATTTGGCGGTGATGCGGCGTTGCGGTAGTGTAGTCATTGCTGACTGTCATATAGCCTATAACGCTCTTGCGTTTAATTTAACGATTTGCCAGGAGTAAAATGTATGTGGTTTAAACAACCAGATGTATTCACACTTGTCCAGTTTTGTCTGAAATGTGTCCCATACCACCTTCTGAATTGATTTGAGTGATCCGATTTAAATCCGCCTCAAAGAGTTTCGGAAGACTTGACTCATCTTTTCACAACATGATAAATATCTGAGCAGAGAAAGCAATGAAGTGACCAGTTGTAAAGGCAGTTAACTCTTATAGCTGCACTGAAGGAACGTGCACTGCTGGCAGGGACTCCAAACACCAGTCGGAGCCAGTCGTGATTGGCATGGTCTCGTGTTCCTACCAGTGCAGCACATCTCAGTTTCTTTGTTAATCAGTCTATTTACATGATGTATATTTTTGTGTTTGCGAAGTCAGTCCTTGCCAATACAGCCTCTTTCGTATTTTTTTAAAACTGTTACAATTATAACTGATCCAGAAAACTGTCCGCATTGCTACATTAAACTCTGTAAATGTTACGTTGGTTGCAGTGCCATGCACTTAATGTCTCTGTGGCCATTGTAGGTGCACATTAAAACTGAATTATCAGCGCGCTTGCTGTATGACCTTCGTTGGCGCCAGCGCAATGATATTTTAAAAGCCTTAAAATATGGGTACACAAGTTAACAGGTTAAAGTATCAGTGTGACTAAATATTAACATCAAAACTGTTGAGCTTGACTATTTTCGTTATTTCGTGGAGCTTCAAAGATCGTGTGCCTTTTCTTTCAAGGTTTTATAGATATCCACATTTGTATTGCTATCATGTAATCTTTTTAGCCACTAACCGTGGTGTGAAATCTAATATCGTGACAGCCCTAATGCCTGGTAAGACCTTGATTAGCTGGTTCAAATGTTTAATTGGGTTGGAGCTAAACCTTGCAGGACATTGGCCCTCCAGGAGCAGGGTTGGACATCCTGATGTAAGGGAACGGGTCAATGTAGCTCAAAGGGAGTTGTTTATAGGGAATTTTGAAAGGGTCACTTTTACAGCTGAGCAAATGACTCATCCAGTGCTCATCTGAGCGTGGGCATAACTATCAACTCTGCAATATCAAGCGATGGTGAAAACTATTTAATAGCAAGGTAACGTAACTTTGCTTCATCCTAACAACTAATATCTAACACAGACAGGCGTGCACATTTACAGAAGTTGCAGAAAGGAAAAGGAAAGGATGAGTTAAGTGAAATCCCAAGTTTCTAGCACTATGCACTCTTGTATCAATGCACCAGTTAATCATGAATTCTTTGAATGGGGTTCTCTTTTCAGTCCATGTTTATCCAGTCTCTTTGACATGTTCTGATCAACTGGGTATTGTCTTTGGGTTCAGAGGTGTCTCACAATAAATTGCACGTTATCTGCAATCTGCCTAGAGTGGGAAGTTGAGACCACAGAGAACCGTTTCTACATGATTGAAATCTGTGTAAGATGTATTGTCACCTTCTGAATTTTGGACGGATTCATACAATGAAAGTGTCTTGCTTGGTACCGATCAACCATTTGATAGTTACCTGGCCTCACACTGTATGGAGCCCACTTAATTTATGGTCCTAGATTGTCGTTTTGGGTCTGGAGTGAGTTTGTGTGGCATTGTTTGAATGATTTGGATGGAAGGTTAATTTGTGTCTGGTTTGCTCTCAAATCCTACAAATGGGTCTGTATAGAGAAGGTCATGTGTCTTTGCTCCATGTGCTGTTTCATTGGCAGGTTAAAGTGACTCAACCGTCCACAAACTTCACTCTTAAACCATATCCTGGTCTCTACTCATCCTGTCTTTGTGCCAATGGGAGAAAAAGACCTTCAAATGGAGTTCTCTCGGCTTCTGTTCTTGGTCAGTTTTGGACACTTTTAAATTTGAGTGTATGTGGTGTTGCTCACTTCCTGTCTGTCACTGCAGGAGCTGTCAATGTGACTGTCAGCACTTCAGCTGAGGCATCCCGGACTCGATGTGGCACTGAGGCCGTGACCGTGCCGACGAGAGGACGCGTTGACGTAGTCACTCGAAGTCTACTTGTCCTGGTAAGTGTGCTCATGCTGCTTTACTGATGTCCTGTTTTATTGCTTTTTAAAGCCTGAAGGAGTTGAAAGGACAAACACCCAGAGTTGGTTACTGTGTCCAAAGGGTTTGTTTGCACTCAATAATTCCTAAGCGCATTCTCCCTCTATAGCCAAACATTAGCCCAAGCGCTCAATACTGATCCTTTCTGTTTGGTCTGCAGGAAACGTTCTTTCTGAAGATGTGACTCTGACTTTTCCAAAAAATGTGATTCAGGGATCAGCCAGATGCTCCGTTTCGGTCCTTGGTAAAGTGTTTGAGTAGAAACTGACAGGTGATGTTTGGCAGAATGACTGTTTCTGATGTGGGTTTTATGCTTGTCCTCTTGTAGGGGACATAATGGGTGTGTGCACTGAAGAATCTAGATGGGTTGTTACAGATGCCGTGTGATATGGCTGTGGAGAACAGAATATGATCATTCTTGCTCCCAATATCTACATCCTGCTGTACCTGAAGGTCACGGGCAACTCACGCAGCCATTCGAGGGCCGCCACGAGCTACCTTCAGAGTGGTATGGATGACCAAATCCACTAAATATGTAGGAGACTAAATTCCAAAGAGGGTTTAGTCCTGCTCTTATTGGAGTTGTCAGACTGTAACTCCTTTCCTGATCAATTTACATGAGGCTTTTGACCTAATCAGGATACCAACGAGAACTGAACTACAGACACAATGATGGTTCATACAGCACCTTTATGTAGTAGGGCTCCCAGGCAATTAAGGGTTGGGTTTCACGTCGCGCAACATCCAATCACGTAACTCTAGTGCAAACATAAAGAGGGTAACCAGGTATCGCTCGTGCGTCACTGCTGGTGGACCGCCCCTTCGATTTTCCTTCGCTTAGTGGGTAAGTGGTTGGGCTGAAGAAGTAAATAGTAAATGCATCAGTTTCTATATTTAGTTAATATCTTTGTCTAGAGCTTCTTGACCAACATCATAGTTTTGGTTGGCGGCTGCCTTCTCCTATCACCCAGCGGCGTTCATATTCCCGGGCTGTATTGGCGACAACGGTGTGACTTTGCGCGTGGTATCAACAACATAAAAAGGTATGTGTAGCCACCGCTGTTAAATGCAGTTTTATTATTGTGATAACATTTTCTTTTAAATTTGTTTTAGGAGGAATGATCGGGCTCAGGCTCATTGTTTGTTAGACACAACTCAACGCTTAGAGGAAGAATCTACAGAGCCTGCATGGCAATATGTTGACACTGATGTTTTCTCCGTACTGACTTTTCGAATATTACTCGACCCAGCGGGCAATCACGGCGTGCTGGTTCTCGGAGATCTTGTTCCTTCAGTAACTTAATTTGTTTGTTCTTTTTTGGTTTGTTTGTTTAGCTTCACTTTGTGTTGATTTTATTTGGTTTGTCTAATTTATTGTTTATCTCTGTCTTGAACTTGTTTGTTTGTTCATTACTTTTGTTGGTAATCATTACAGTTAAGTGGTTGCTTTTCGTTTGGTTTAGGTTTGTTTAATTTCTTTGGCTCTAGGGCTTTGTTTGTTTAGTTTCATTTGTTATCTCTGGTTGTCTTTGCTTTATTCAGATTCATTCGTTCCATTTATTTTGCCTGTATTTATTTGTTATATTGTTTATTTTCTTGATGGTGTTCAGTTGTCTCATTTCATTTTTCTGTCTGTATTTGCTATTGTTCGTCTTTGTCTTTTTGTTTTTGGTTTATTGTGTGAATATGTATTTTTGATTTCATTTAAGTATTGTTGAAAATATCATTTTGTAGTTACTTTGAGTTAAATGGTTAATTTCCCTTCTTCTGTTGTAGGAACCGAGGGCTTCGGGCAGGCCTTTAGTGGACTCTCATGTGCGGTGGTGGGCTTTGTCACAGTGTGTGTGTGTTCCTGCATGGGATTATTTTTGTGTGCAGTGTAGTGAGACCTTGCACCTGGTGGTAAGATTTCTCCCTTTTGTAGCTACCTGTCATCGGTAAGCCTCGGTTCTTCAGATTGTTTTCTGGTATCAGGCTGGTGGCCAAGTCATTCCTAAATTGGTTTTAAGACTTTTCTATTGATAATAAAATTTTTGTATTTTCTTACATCCACGTCTCGGGTCCTTTTTCAAAACCACGTACCTGTGTCCAAGAAATATTCCCTGTTACAAGGGTGGCGTAGTCCGCTATAATTCAAAGTGTGTCTCTCCGACTCGAGCCCCGCTACATTCGGTAATGATGACTCCAATACATGGTGAGTTTCATGCTGTTCTACTGCGGTCTATAATCGAAGTTCAGTTTGTGACTCTACATGTTATCCCCATGGCCAGGTTGACTGCCTTTGTCCTGAGGTCTTTTGGTCTAGCGAGACAATTTATCTTCATTGATCCAAATGTCCTGCAGAGTGCAAAGGACTGGTTGATCAGCACGCAGGGTTCAGACGGCTGTTTCCTGCAGCAGGGAACGCTGCACCACAATGACATGAAGGTACACGGGCTGCTCCGCTGACACTTGTGATGTGAAACGGACTTTAAACCATAGACTTAAACCATAGACTTGAACCATAGAGCGATCGTCACACTGCAACATTCAAATCTGCTTGCGCTGCCACTGATCCAGAGAGCAGCTGCCATGTAAATGTACGGATAGACAGCTTCTCTCTTTTAAACCACACAATGTTATCTGGACAAATGTGTACTGGGATAATTCAGAATCATGGGAAAAACATGATTCTCAGTTTATCCAGAATCATGCAGCTCTAACAGACTGACTGTGACCATGACTGCCTACACTGTTGCATCGCTGCTTGAACTAGGCGTCCCTGTTACAGTAAAAACCTCTCCAGTAGTTGTATGAGCTCCTTCCTGTTCTAGCTGTTGTCTGATATCTGCTTTGCTTTCAGGATCCCGTCATTACCAATGCTCTGTCATGCTTGAGGCCTGTTGTTGGGAACCTAGGAAACACTTACGCCATGGCTCTGCTGGCCTACACCTTCAGTCTGGCAGGAGAGACCACCACTCGATCTCAGCTTTTCACTGCCTTGAACAACCGTGCCATTTCTGAAAAGTAAGATATTTACCAGCCTCTTTTTATTTGCTAAATCAGGTTCTTTTTATCCCCCTGTCTCATCCTAAGGCATTAAGCTCCATTGGTCTCAGACAACATCTGGTGATACTCTGGCGGTGGAGATCAGCTCTTCACGTTCTGCTAACGGTTCTCACTGAACGGCCTCTTCACGACGGCTACTCTGGGCTATGCTAACGCATTGTCAACTGGCTGGTGATCCAGCAGAATCCCTATGGAGGCTTCTCCTCCACCCAGGTGCCTCTGACTACCAAACATGAGCACGATCCACTCGTTTGAGACCACCTACACGTCATCCTGTCCATGATTTGATTCAGTACTGGCTGCCAGACATGTGACTTGAATAATACTGCTTTTATACCATCATTTTTTTTTATTTTTGAAGTAGTTGGTGTTCATGAGTGTCTTATGACTTCATATCCTTACATGACTGAACTAACAGCCACTGCCTGAGTGAACTAAACTTCAGTGAAAACTCACTGCAAAATTGTTTGAGAGCCACTGCAGTTGCACTTTTGTTTTTGGACCAGTAGCTATGTACTGTATCTTCTGGCCTACTTGACATCTCTTTCAGAGACTAATCTGTGTAAACAGAAGGTTCCTTTATGCATTTAAGATGGATGTGTTTTGCTTGCAGGTGCCATTGTTTTCAAATTTAAACTTTTCTTTTGGACGTCTTAAACAAGCAGAGCGGTGTAACTGAATAGCGGTGGCCCCAACATGCACATTCCCATGTTAATCAGACATTCCTCTTTACACACAGGAAGTATCAGCTGTATGCAAATTCACCAACATTTGGTTTTGATGCCTGGAATGTGTACAATTCACGGTCTCTGGGAATAAACCATATAGGGCCTTAAACGATCCCAAAAGAAAAGTTTGAGAACCAGCATCTCAAAAGGATATTAAGATATCTTTAACACTTCTTGAGTTAGTTACACAACCATTGGAAAAAATTTATATCTTTGAGGTCATGTTCTATACAATTATTTTAATAGAGGAAACAAGATGCATTTCTGGTTTCAACATTATTTGCTCTTTAAAAGTATCCACTCTATGCAGAGTGATCAACGTTTGAGTTTTGACCACTGAATGTGTAGAAATTTACTCATGGAGCCACATTGATTTTTCATATCTCTGGGCTTGAGCCATTTAGAACTTTGAATTGAATATTTTATTTGTCATTACACATGTACAAGTACAGTGTAACAAAATGAGTTTGGAGCAAGCCTCCGGCCGCAGCCGATTAGTCAGGCGCCGCCACACGCTCTCAGAAATACAAGAATGCAGTTTAGCAAGCATTACATAGCAAAACACAACAAAACATAACATAACACAGTACACGTGGTCACGCGTGATGGGATTTTTGTATGGACTGGGGAGAGATAGATAACAGGCAGGCGGTAGTAGTGATCAGGTTAGGTATTGTGTATGGTGCGAGTGAGTCTGTGAGAATGTTAGCCATAACTTCCAGATGTTTTCGAGTTCAGTTCTATGGTTTGTCCTTGAAGGGAGATAAGACAGCTGCCCGGCTGCCCTGCTGGACTCCCAACCGAGAGAAAGGGACCAAGTGGGGATTAGGTCAGGCAAATACAATTTATTATTTTTAATCCATTTGATGATCTTGGTAATTTGTCCGGATCATACTCAATCAATCAGATCTGGTCCTCAGCGTTTCGCGTCCGGTCTGTGCAGTTTCCCTAGACATTACGTCCAGCCTCATGGCCAGACCAGTTACAGTCCGTAAAAGTTCACCGATCTGACCCCCAATGGAGCCCACTCTACCCTGCGTATCCGCAGTCCGGACTGCGTTGTTACGGTTCAGTTCCTCAATTCCTATCACTTTCTGATCTAATTCCTTCAAACGGTCACACACAGCCCGAAGCATTCCTTAATTTCCACAGACAGCGGCTGGGTGAATTTGCTTGCAGCTGTCTTACCAATCTTCCGATAGGTCAGGGCAATCCCAAAGCCAAAGAATAGGAACCCTCGCCATCAATAATCCAATCATGTATAAATCTTCTGCATCCTCCACGGACCAGAGCCTCCAGGCACAGGACTTGCCAGTTGTTCCATGCGTCCCTCACGTACCCTGCGGCAAAGGTCCCGTCCGGGCAGGTGGGTTCTCCCGGGGCACCCTTCCTTAGTGAGAAAATCTTGTCGATCGCGCTGATTGACCAGTTAATCAATTCCATTTCAGTATTTTCAGAGTCCAGCAAAGCAGCAGTCAGAGAGAAAGAGAAGAGACGAAACACTAGACAAAACAAAACAGCGCTAGAGCACAGCGGGGAGCAGAGAGAAGAAACACGTCTGCACGGATGATGAACTTTTAATGAAGATGCCAAAAGAACCAGACTCTAAAAACATTGAGAGATTTGTGTTACTTTCTGAGTTAAAGGCATGCCAGCTTTTGAAAACCAAACAAGTGTTTCTCCTATTTGAACTGTCACCATTGGTATATAATGCAAATAGTGGATTACTCTCGTAAATATTGATCCATGGTATTTCATATTTGGCTTTAATTACTATATGTTTGTATTCAGGAAAAAAAAAAATAATTAAATTGAGCTGGTTGAGTTGACACAGAATGACCCTCTAAATTGTGTTATGATTATTCCACGATTATGGTGGTTGATTTGCCAGAAGTAGGCCTTGAGTCAACTGCTGTTAAATATTTTGACATTCTTCTGTTTTGTCTTTAAAAGTGTTTAATAATGTTATCTAAATGTGTATTTGTTGGCATAGGTCTATACCAGGGGTGTCCAATTCTGATCCCGGAGGGCCACTCTCCTGCAAAGTTTAGCTCAACCCCAATTAAACACGCCTGAACCAGCTAATCAAGGTCTTACTGGGATGTGAGAAACTTCTAGGCAGGTGGTTTGAGGCAAGTTGGCGCTGAACTCTGCAGGACCGAGTTTGGACACCCTTGGTCTATACAGTACATGTAGGTCTATACAGTAGTATCCCAGATCAGAGGTATCCCAGATCAGATAGATAGACAGATAGACAGATAGATAGATAGATAGATAGATAGATAGATAGATAGATAGATAGATAGATAGATAGATAGATAGATAGATAGATAGATAGATAGATAGATAGATAGATAGATAGATACATACATACATACATACATACATACATACATACATACATAGATACATACATACATACATACATACATACATACATAGATAGATACATACATACATACATACATACATACATAGATAGATAGATACATACATACATACATACATACATACATACATACATACATACATACATACATACATACATACATACATACATACATAGATAGATAGATAGATAGATAGATAGATAGATAGATACATACATACATACATACATACTTACTTTATTCATCCGCTAGGGAAATTCAAGTTCCCAGTAGCAACATTTAAAAGAATAAACAATGATGTGGCGTTAAAGAGAAGCGTCAGGAGTAGTAGAAGTGTGAGTGTCAGAGAGTCAGAGTTGTCGCCTGTTGATGTCTCCTGTTCCCTGCTTCATGTGCCTGACCCTGGTATTTTTGTCTTTAGTTGAGTTTGGTTTTCCCCTCGTGGGTGTTTTTGTTCATTTTTTTTAAATAAACCTCTTTCTTCCTGCAATTGAGTCCTCACTCCTTTTCTGACAGATCTGTCCAGAAGTTATTAGTTTCTGTCTCAGAAACCAACAAAACACCACATGTGCTCAACAAGACAGGACAGAAATGTGACATATGTTATTACATGATGCTATTATACTACAGTATACTACATTATTACTACTATGTTAGATAGTTTTTCTCTAATAGAGTTTATTATTAGGTGTTCTTTGGCATCTGATGGATAGCACGGTTGATCACAGTATAAATAATTAATTGATAATGATGAATGAAGCTTCGGTAAAGAACCTTTTGGTCATTTCACTTCCTCTCTTTAGGGTAAATCAAGAAAACAGTATACACTGTATTAATGAAACAAAATCACGTAATTGTAGTAGACGTGTGAAATTAATGTGTGAAAAAATAAATACTCTGAACCCCAAGTGGAGTTGCACAAACTGAGAAAGTCAAAAAGCGTTAGGTTGTGCCCGCTCTCCATAGCTAATGATTTATGGGTTCACAGAGACTGAATCCAAAATCGCCTACGATACCCTCAAATAGGGCACTGTTTGAGCAGACATCCATTTGTAGTGGTGTCCAAACCACAATGGACATGTTCGAGTGCACTCATTCAATCCCACATTGCACCGCAATAACCAGTGGCTGTTCAACTGTTCAACTCCTCCAAGTGAACTGTAATAGTGGACTAACGTAGGGAATAGTGAATGAGGATTTAGGGGGTGATTTCGGATACAGCCAGAGATCATTGCTCCTCAGTGGTGAACCATGAAATGCTTCAAAACAGTGATGACGTAACGAAACCTCGTTTACTGAAATCACGTGACTTTGGCAGTTTGATACACTCGCAGTACCACTGATTCAAGAAAGGGTTCGAAGCTCCATGAAGCTGTAAGCGCTATAGGTACGTGTGTTCTCAATATTAGTTGTAGGCTACTTTATTCATATGGTTAATCTGTATAGGCCTACAATAGTGCAGTATTATAAAGTGAAACACAGTACATTAAGATTCCCGGAACAGTGTGTTCTCTAACAGACCATACTACGTCATTGAAACTTTTTACTTTCGATTTCAGGGTGCGGCCGAAGAACAGGATGGGTAAGATTTAAGTTAATTGTGTAAACATTAAGATTTTATCGAATAAAATAACCTACTATCACAGTGTATATCAGACTCGAACATAACCCAGATAACTTGCTGTATTTTTCTCACATGCCATTTAAAAATATGAAACCGTGTGCTACAAGTGTTTATTTTTATGTTGTGCTTGGTTTTGTCTAGACTTGATCTCACGGCATTACGCGCAAAAGAGAGGGAGAGAGAGATTAGGCCCAAGTAAGTGTCAAATCATGAAAACAGTCGCTTAACTTTGAAAATAGTACGGGATGTTATCAAGAATGATGACGAATTATAGTACAACGTTACTTGACTGACCTTAATCACAACGATCTGTTGTCTGTCCCCAGAAAGACGCGATGAACGTCCTAACAGTAAGTTAATTCTACCTTCTTCTTTCTTCTTTTTTTTTTTTTTTTTATGTCTTTTCTTTTATACATCTGGTGAAAGTTTTAAACTTTGGCATTACTCTGCAAGTACCTCTCATGTTTTTGGACGGTAAGATTTTAAAAATATTTTTAAAAGAAGTCTCTTCTGCTCACCCAGGCCGGATTTATGTTATTTACATTTATGCATTTGGCAGACGCTTTTATCCAAAGTGCCTTACATTGCATTCAAGGTACACATTTTTACATTTTGTCAGTTCTTGCTTTCCTGGGAATCGAACCCATGATGCTCTTATTGTTTGAGCTACAGGAAAGCTTATTAAAACAGGAAATGTTATTAAAAATACAAAAAAGATGCAATTGTAAACATTATTGAAATGTAAATTAACAGTTTTTATGTGAATATATGGTAAAGTGTCATTTATTCCTGTGATCAGAGCTGAATTTATCATCATTACTCCAGTCTTCAGTGTCACATGATCCTTCACTAATCATTCTCATATGAGGATCTGATGCTGAATACACATTTATGATTGTTATCAATGCTGTAAAAAACATTTTTTTAGGATTCTTTGATGAATAGAAAGCTCAAAAGAACAGTGTTTATCTGAAATAGAAAGCTTTTTTGGAAAATAAATCACAAACCAGAGTGGCGATACACACTCACTTAAAGGATTATTAGGAACACCTGTTAAATTTCTCATTAATGCAATTATCTAATCAACCAATCACATGGCAGTTGCTTCAATGTATTGAGGTGTGGTCCTGGTCAAGACAATCTCCTGAACTCCAAACTGAATGTCAGAATGGGAAAGAAAGGTGATTTAAGCAATTTTGAGCGTGGCATGGTTGTTGGTGCCAGACGGGCCGGTCTGAGTATTTCACAATCTGCTCAGTTACTGGGATTTTCACGCACAACCATTTCTAGGGTTTACAAAGAATGGTGTGAAAAGGAAAAACATCCAGTATGCGGCAGTCCTGTGGGGCGGAAATGCCTTGTTGATGCTAGAGGTCAGAGGAGAATGGGCAGACTGATTCAAGCTGATAGAAGAGCAACTTTGACTGAAATAACCACTCGTTACAACCGAGGTATGCAGCAAAGCATTTGTGAAGCCACAACACGCACAACCTTGAGGCGGATGGGCTACAACAGCAGAAGACCCCACCGGGTACCACTCATCTCCACTACAAATAGGAAAAAGAGGCTACAATTTGCACAAGCTCACCAAAATTGGACAGTTGAAGACTGGAAAAATGTTGCCTGGTCTGATGAGTCTCGATTTCTGTTGAGACATTCAGATGGTAGAGTCAGAATTTGGCGTAAACAGAATGAGAACATGGATCCATCATGCCTTGTTACCACTATGCAGGCTGGTGGTGGTGGTGTAATGGTGTGGGGGATGTTTTCTTGGCACACTTTAGGCCCCTTAGTGCTAATTGGGCATCGTTTAAATGCCACGGCCTACCTGAGCATTGTTTCTGACCATGTCCATCCCTTTATGACCACCATGTACCCATTCTCTGATGGCTACTTCCAGCAGGATAATGCACCATGTCACAAAGCTCGAATCATTTCAAATTGGTTTCTTGAACATGACAATGAGTTCACTGTACTAAAATGGCCCCCACAGTCACCAGATCTCAACCCAATAGAGCATCTTTGGGATGTGGTGGAACAGGAGCTTAGTGCCCTGGATGTGCATCCCACAAATCTCCATCAACTGCAAGATGCTATCCTATCAATATGGGCCAACATTTCTAAAGAATGCTTTCAGCACCTTGTTGAATCAATGGCACGTAGAATTAAGGCAGTTCTGAAGGCGAAAGGGGGTCAAACACAGTATTAGTATGGTGTTCCTAATAATCCTTTAGGTGAGTGTATATCCTATATTGACTATTTTTGGCAGCTGTTATAGAAACATTTTTCCAATAAATATAACCTCTGGAGATTTGCTTTAGATTAGATCGCTTCGATTTTTGACAACTATTTTCAATGACACGAATAATTATTGATTTCTGATAGAAATGCAAAATTATGCAAAATCAAATTGGTAGTTATTGATATTCTGAATAGAATAATGACACAGACCTGTACATATTCGCGTTTGCTCCCATTTATTTTTGATCACAGTGCTTCGGTACACAATATAGGCTACAAACTAGTCCACAAGTGTGCACATTTGGAGAAATATGTATTCACACATTTACCCAATATTTCTTTAGATAGAATAGAACCATAATTTCTTGATGACTTGCAGACAGACGATTCTCTGCTGATCTATCAGTCAACATTGCGCAATAATAATTTACACCTTATGGTGACTGTAAACTTCTGCGTTCTCAGTTTATTATATATAATAGGCTATCTGCATTGGGTCACAATAGAGTGAGCAGAAACATTGTATTAATCTCATAGTGGCACTCTGAAATAGATTAATGGTGCAATGAAAAGCTCCAAAATGGGTTTCAAAAGCTCTGAATGGATTGAGGCATGTGAAAGAGGTTCATGAATCCCAAACGCTCTCTAAGTGGGAGAAGTAATTTAATTTTGAATAACCAAAAGAACCCCACTTCCACTTCAATGTTTTCAAAACACAATTTGTCGACTCGATTTGATATTTAGATATAGAACTAGTAAGAGTACCCAGAAGGGGCGGTGACATTAACAGAATCCTACTACAGAGGGAAGCCTTTTATTTATATATATATATATATATACATACACACACACACTAAGATCTGTGGACTTAAGGGACATTTTAAGAAGCAGCTAAGAACTCACCTGTTTAAACGTGCTTTTGTCTAATTTGTTAGGGCTGGGCGATATGGCCATAAAATTATATCTCTGTATTTTTGGGTTAAATGTCGATACAGTATGTATCCCAGTATTTTCTACATTTTTCTATTTGGATAAAAAAAAAAAAAAAAAAAAAAAAGTTATTTCACATCCATATTCTATATCCAATGTTGTCCTACAAACAATGTTGATATTCAGGGCTATGAAAACAAATATAGTGAATGTAATAAATGTAGGCTATGCAATATATTATGTGCAAAAAGGGTTAAAATCACATTACATTCTAACATTGTAAGGTTCTATTGTATTCTATCAGTCTAAAAACAATTAAATTCACTAAACTAAAAATGAAAATAAAAACAAACGCACAGAATAATTATAGTAGCCCACATTTTCTTACCCCATTATAATGGTCACTTTCATAAAATTACAAATACTTGTAGGTCCAACAACAAATATTTTAAAAATATGTATTTTTAGTCAGAATTATTTACATTTACATTCATGCATTTGGCATACGCTTTTATCCAAAGCGACTTATATTGCATTCAAGGTACACATTTCTTGTCAGTTGTTATGTTCCTGGGAATCGAACCCATGATCTTTAATTATTGCATTCCTATTCTATTGTGCTGCGTCTGTTTGCTACTAGATGCATGTGGCGGCATTCTTTCACAGAAGCCTGAATTTTAGCGGAGATTCACATGCAGAAAGCTTGTCCTCTTCGGACAGCAAAATGGACATATTTGCATGAATTTGTATAACATTTACAGATGGAGAATATTACATTTACATTTAGCAGACGCTTTTGTCCAAAGCGACTTACAACTGAGGAGTACAGGAAGTGGTCCGTCATGAGGAGGCAGAGAAACACAGAAAGTGCCTGAAGTGCTAAGTTATGGACATTGCCCCAGCTCCACCTCTCATCATCTGACTGTCAGCTGATCACGTCTACCTATAAGAATACGACGTCTATCTCAGCATACATATATAAGCTCCTTCAGTACTATCAGCAGCTATCACATTTCTCCAGAGCTAATTACCCTCCTCCATCCCCAGCTCCACCTCTCGTCAGTCAGGATTTGGTATTCTGATTCCCCCTGAATCAGACTAAATTATGTTGAACATGTAATATCAACATTAATGATATCTGCAATACATCATGTTGGTTCTGTTCTGTTTACCCTAAGGGGGGTTATCACTGCTCTCCCTGCTCTTATTCATGCTAGGCTGCATTGATGCGCATGGAGTTCTTGCCCAGAACAGAACCAGCACCTTTGGTTTTTTCTTGATTAAATATGGTCTAATTTTTTCTGCAAATCTTCTAAAACACCATTATTGGATGGGTGTATAGAAGTTAAACTTTAAAATGAGTGAAATTTTACATTTCTTTGATTATGTATTGAATACGTGTCCTTTTTCATAACCAATTTTTCATCAAATTACAAATTTAGTGCACAAAAACAATTCATCAGCATTACTGAGACACACACAGACATTAAGAATCAGCGTATGAATCTCAACAATGGTGACGTTTCATGCTGCAGTGCATGCTGGGTACCACCAATCAAAACTCATCCAGCATGCATTGCAGCATCAATAAATTATACAGGTGGAAGGGAAGGGAGGAGGGAGAGGGGGAGAGGTTTGGGCAGGTCGGTGTTCTACACTCTTTCTGTGAGATCTTCTCTCCAGATTAGTGTGTTTTATTGTTTTATTGCAGTTGTCTTTGGAATGGGTGATTATCATCTGCTAAGACTGTACTTTCAAGTTTGCTTTTTTAAAAGATTTAACACATGACAAGTCATCTCAAAGAGGATAGAAGAAAAACCCTATAGAGCGTTTCAACATGCGTCTATCTTGGCCGCCATCCTGTCTCGACCCCCTGGTCTATAGTAGGGCTGGAACGATTTGACCTAAAATTGTTCTACCTCGATTAAGATTAGTGTACGATTAGTTTGCTTTTATTTAAATCTGTTTTTTTTGCTTTAATTTTTTTGCCTTCATAGTTCACTGATAAGGTTTGTGCTGTAAATATGTGATTTTAAAGCTGCAGTCCGTAATTTTTGGCGCTTCAGCGGTTAATAAACAGAACTGCATGAGTCTTGCGGAAGAACATTGCAGCCGGAGCTACTTCTCTCTGTTTATGTCTATGGCGAGTCACGCAGGGACTGTGCTCCTCCGCTGCGGTTCTGGTGTGAAATAGTCCCAATATAAACACTTACTATAAGTGTACCAGAATGATTCAGAGTAAGACACAAACACGGTTTGGAAAATAGATTCATGGTGTACATTCTCATTATATCATTTTTGTAAATCTTGAACACAAAAAGGTTACGGACAGCAGCTTTAAAATACTTGAAGGAAACAGCTCACTTAAGCAGTTATTGTCTCTGGGTCGTAACATTTCTTACAGATTTATGTTTGCTGTACATCAGATATAGATACATTAGCACAGTACATCACATTTATTTGAATGCTTTAATGAGAGAGAGATTGTGTGTGTGAATCAGTCATACCGTCTCTATTAATTATGAAGCTGTGGTTTGTAGTTACTTCAAAGGTAGACATATCTATGCTATAATGGTTGAGTTACTAAGCTACTTTAGTGAGAAATCACAGGACATTTACATTCAATCATTTAGCAGACGATTTATCCAAGGGCAGCGGAGATGTTTGCCATGTTGTTTTTAAATAGTACACAATCGCTTGAATGTTCAAATTGGCAGGCCTTAAAACACATACAAATGGCAAAGTTTTTGTGAGGACGCAAGAGAAAGTGATCTGGCCGGGGCTTGCATGCTCTGTCTGTGTGTCCGTGTATCAGCACATATAAGAACGGCGATTAACTTACCAAAATAACCGACATGGGAAAATTACAGCGATTAGAGGTTCTGAATTTCCGTTTCAATTACTTTCCGATTAGCCCTAGTCTATAGACATGTGCAAGTACGTGACAATCAAAACAACAATGGCGGATTACGTCCTGTAGTGTTTCTTTACAAACTAACATGGCTACTACATTGCCTACTACTGGCCTGGCAGCATAATGCAACATTTCAAGTTGTTCTGTTATCCATGTGAATGCATGGATGCAGTAAATTCCCCGGTGTTGAATTAACACCGCTCGGTGTTCATATGGGAACCACCAGCAGGGTGTTAGAGTAACACTGAAGCAGAGTTAGAGTTAATGAGATAATTAAGTTATTAATTGAGTGATGATTGTTTGATTATTGAAGACACCTGATGATAATGAGCAGAATCACTGAAGGACAGAGAAACACAAGAACTACACCAGACTTCAGCCACAGCCTTAGATCAAATCAACTGAAAAGACACTAAACATCTCTTATTACAAACCAGACTGACTTTATTTCTGTCAGACGTCTACAGAAGCTCTTATTGAGAATTAACAGAGGTTTAGAGGTTGATGTTTTATTGAAATGGTCACCATTATGGTGATCAGTGTTTCCTTTAGTTGGGCAGTTTGACTTGGCTTTTCATCAGGTGTCTTCAATAATCAAACAATCGTCACTCAATTAATCACTTAATTATCTCATTAACTCTAACTCTGCTTCAGTGTTATTGACAATATAACACTGAACATTTTGACAATATTTTGCCTGTACACAAAAAAACCAAAAAACAATGCAAAGTATGTTTTTACTGTTGTGTTTCTAATACATTGTTGTCATGTAAACATACCCTTACTGAATATTAAGTCTTGAATATTAACTCTTATTTTTAAGATTTTTCAGTGTTTTTATCTTTAAATGGTGTTTTTTGTGTTTTTCAGTGTGTGGTCTGAGGATTGTTTTTCTGGGGAAGAATGTTTCAGAAAACAGTCGAGTGAGAAACTTAATCCTGGGAATTGATTTGCATGAGATTGAAGAACCTACATCTTCACAGCAGCACACAGCAATCCCAATTAGTGGAACGGTGAAGGATAGACACGTCATGGTCATAAACACTCATCTGCTGAATCCAAACATCTCCGATCATCAGATCACACAGACAGTGAGAGAGTGTGTGAATCTGTCTGCTCCAGGACCTCATGCGTTCATACTCATACTGCAGTCTAATGACTTCACTGAGGAGGACACGAGAAGAGTCAAATATGTGCTGAATAAATTCAGCGAAGAAGCGATTAAACGCACCATAGTGCTCACGACTGATACACACGCAGGTTCTGAAAAACAGAATACAGCTATTCATGAGCTAATAAAAGAGTGTGGAGGAGAACATCTGCAGTTCAATGAAAGAAAACCAGAATGGCAATCAGAGATATTCAAGACAGTTGACAAGATACTCAAGAGACACAATGAAGAATATCTCACATGTGATGTATATGAAGATGCAGAGCAGAGCAGATCTGATCATTCTTTCAGATCAGACGAAGAATATGAGGAAAGTTCTCAGCACAAAGTCTCTGGAAAACCCAAAGTGAGAAGTGAAGGTATTGTTCCAGTTTTTTGTTATTTTTTCTCAGAATTTATCTTCAATTGAACTATATTCATGTAAATTTAAATACGAAAAAAAAAACACATTCCAACACAATCCAGGCTTATTGGAAAAATTTACCTCTAGATTCATGATTCAAGAGTTTTATTTGTCACATACACAGTTATATACAGAATATACAACCGGCAGTGAAATGTAAACAGGTCCGCTCCATGGACAGTGCAAATTCACAGTTAAAAACACAAGGAAGAAATTATAATAGAAATAGGATAAAAATATATATATATATATATATATATATATATATATATATATATATATATATATATATATATATATATATATATGTCTATATCTGTAGAAAGTCAAGAGAAAAAAAAAGAAAAAAAAAAGTAAAAAATAAGAATAAAGTGGAATAAAATAAGTGAAGTAGACTGTGCAGTGAGTAAACTGTAGACTTATAAATATGTGGTTAACAAATGTATAAGAGTATAATGTGCAAACAGGTTTATAACAGGTTGTTACACAGTAACAACGAGAACAGAAAGTGCAGTGCAATGTCAGTGTATCGATGTTTATCCTGAAGTGAAGTCACGTGATGTTAAGTTCAGGAGTCTGATGGCCTGGGGGAAGAAGCTCCTCCTGAGTCTCTCAGTTTTGGCCATCAGGCTTCGGAAGCGCTTACCAGATGGCAGCAGCGTGAAATGAGGGTTTGCAGGGTGATTAGAGTCCTTGATGATCTTAGTAGCTCTACCTTTGCAGCGTTTGGTGTAGACGTCCTGCAGAGACGGGAGAGCTGACCCTGAGATACGCTCGGATAAGCGCACTACTCTTTGCAGGGCTTTGCAGTCATGACTGGTGCTGTTCCCATACCACGCTGTGATGCACTGAGTTAATACACTTTCTATCGCCCCTAAATAGAAAGTTTTCAGGATAGCTGGTGAAACCCTGAATTTCCTCAGCTGGCGCAGGTGGTACAGTCTTTGCCTGGCTTTTTTCACCTGTGTCTGAATGTGAGCAGTCCAGGTCAGGTCCTCGGAGATGTTTACTCCCAGGTACTTGAAGCTGCTCACTCTCTCTACTGGTGACCCGCTGATCATGAGGGGGGAGTATGTCCGTTGCTGTCTCTTCCTGAAGTCCACAATCATTTCTTTGGTCTTGCCAACATTCAGAGAGAGACAGTTGTCCTGGCACCATGATGTTAGATGCTCCACCTCGTCCAACCACCTACAAAAACTCAAACAAACAAACCAATCAATTTTATATTTGTTTTCACAGATTAGAAAATATACATGTTTATAAATCAATAAATAGGTAAATAAATGTGATAATAGGAAAATAAATAACAAAATAAATGACTTGATAAAATAAATGATTAATTTTTAATCAAATTTAATTTTGTATTAAATTCTTTTAATTTTTTTTTTTTTTTTTTTTTTTTTTTACTTTTCTGTGTGCAACATGAGGAGGGCGGTCCTTGAGTAGCTTCAGTGTATCATTGGTTGAGAGCTCTGGAGATGAGGAGGGCGGTCCTTGTGTAGCTTCAGCGTATCATTGGTCGAGAGCTCTAGAGATGAGGAGGGCGGTCCTTGAGTAGCTTCAGCGTATCATTGGTCGAGAGCTCTGGAGATGAGGAGGGCGGTCCTTGTGTACCTTCAGCGTATCATTGGTTGAGAGCTCTAGAGATGAGGAGGGCGGTCTGAACATATTGACTGAAGGTATCTGAGAGGATGACCATAATAATAGCCATCTGAGAAGAAAAAGACAACTATGTATAACTACACTACAGCGACATCAGAGCCAGCGGCAAACGTCAGAAGGACTAGCCGAGGAAAGGCTGCTCTCAGTGGGGTTAATGATAGCTGAGCACCCGCTGATTGACTGGATCTCACAACTCCAAAAATGTCAGATCAAATGTTCAAATATGCGCTATCTTTATAAATAAGACACAGACTTGAGCTTTAAACGACTACGTTCTCACCTGAAAAACTCTTAAAAGTACATTTTGTGACACAATAACTGTACTTTTTTTTATTATGCAGGTTTTCTCCTCTGCTATTAATGCTTGCTCAAGTCGTACAGCAATTACTCTGTCTATATCAATGCAACGTCTATATTTAAATTCACAAAAACACGCAATTAGTCAACGTCTATGGACATTTATAACCTTGATTTAATGATGTTATTTCGTCATATATCTCCCTACTGGTCGCGTCAGGAACAACAGGGGCGAAAAAACTGCCTGGGCTGTATATTTGCCTGCTCCAGGTATGCAGCCTTTCCATGTAGCAAGACAAAGAGAACACACTCTCTGTGAATTTCTTGTCTCACACACACACACACACACACAGTTATTTTTTAATTAATCAGTTTGTGTTTTTTTTTAAGTCTAACTAATTCGATTTTACAGTGCACCCTTTATGTCTATTTGTGGATTTTGCAAATATTTACCCACTGAAAAGTAGTAAGAAGAGCTTGGCCTAAACTTCGTAACATCATTAAGAAATGACATTTAAATAAAGGCTAAAGTTTTACTACAGGCTTTTAAATGTAACTGAATCAGTGCTGCAGTGAATGAGATAATTAAGGAAGTGCACAGTACCAATGTGTTATAGCAGGGATTTAACACCTATGCTGCCTGGAGGCCTCTTAATTATCTCATTCACTTTAACACTGCTTCAGTGTTATTTTTAACAGCCTGTAGTGTGGACACATGTACACTGAGGAGTGTTAATTTAACACTGGGGATTTTGCTGTGCTGCACTGCACATTTTGAATGCCTCCTCATCTAACAGGCCTAATTCAACTCATCAGCTGCAAGAGACCAAGACCCAAAGTGGGTGTGTCCAGTAAGGAGACATATAACATGTGCAGTGCTAGGGTCCTCCAGGACAGGTTTGAAAACCCCTACTTTATAGACAAATGTCTCTACATATGTTTTTCAGTGTCACTGAATGTCTCTGGAAAACAGAAGCTGAACCTGGTCCTGTGTGGAAGTGATACAGCACTGAAGGTCTCTGTGTCAAAACGTTTACGAGGGAAACGGATAAAATCTTCACATCACAGAGAGGGCAGTGGAGAGTGTGTGAAGAAAGAGGAGAGGATTCATGGACGTGTGATCAGTCTGGTGGAGCTTCCAGCTCTCAATCGGCTCTCAGAGGAGGAAGTGATGCGTCAGACTCTCCGCTGTGTGTCTCTCTGTGATCCTGGAGTTCATGCTTTCCTCCTCATTATTCCTGTTGTTCCACTGACCGATGAACACAAAGCAGAAATAGAGAAGATCCAGAGGATATTTTATTCCACAGAGCACTTCATACTGCTGTTCACAACAGAGCTCGCTGTTGAAGGATTTACTTTAGAGTTTGTCAAATCCAGCACAGAATCTATCTCAGAGGTTCATCAGTCGTTGTGGAGGTCAGTACAGAGTGATGGGGTTAAAGGAACCTGAAAACCCAAGACAGATCCCAGATCTACTGGATTATATAGAGAAGATGAAGACTGAACCATATTCACTTCAGACATGTGTGAAAGCACAAGAGAACAGAGTCAGATGTGAACTGGAGGAAAAACTGAGTGAAATGGAGAGTAAGATCAAAGACTTGCAGCAGAAGATTCAGTCAGAAGGTGGGTGGGTTTTTGTATTGTGCATTTACACAATCGTTTTCCTTATAAAAATGAGGAGCATGTCGATATCATGACCACCCCATCCCCCTCGCCCATCCAATCAGTTTTTTTGGAAACAGATCCTCTCCAGTATTACAAGGGATTTTCTATCACAACAGCTGAATTTATTACATATTTTATTCATTGCTGCTTTAACTTCATAGCTCTTTGAACCAGTCGTGAAAAACTACTGAAAAAGCAGTCATTTGATAGTCATTTAAACAAGACAATGTTAATCTGATATTTCATCTGTCTCTTTCTTGAGCAATGCAAAATTGCAACTACTGAAAAAGAAATAAATTGAAAAACTAAATCAAGGGTCAACAGCCCAACTAAAGCAAACACTGATCACATCACGGTGACTTCAAACTAAACCTATTTTGAACCAAACATTAACATCGAAACCTCTGTTTATCTCAATAAGAACTTTTGTACGTGTTTGAAAAAGTCAGACTGGTGAGCAATAAGTGAAGCTGTTCCCTTTCATTCAGTCATGTTCAACGTTACACAGAAGGACTGATGTTGTTGATCACCTTCAAGTGTTAACAAAATTGACAATTGACATTGGCGAGTGAGATTTGCATGGCAAGCCACTCCCCCAGATATACGGGTGTATACTGTAAGCTTGGCGTGTCAGTAATCTGCCTTCATTCAAACAAGAGTAGACATTCTGTATTCTGCGTTTCACAATAACGAGCAAACGTGCACAGTTAAGTGCAGCGATCACACCCCTGGGCGCTTCAACAAATAAATGTTTCTGGATGCCGTTGTTTCCTGACCCCATCTGACTGCCACGATCACTGCCTCACATGTCTGGGCTGTATCTAGTTTGTTGTTGACACATGTTCCCACTGTTGAGATCGAGACTTTAGTACCTTATTCCCCATTCACCACAGATAACCCCTTCAGTTATGTGACATTGTCCTATGGTTTGTGTTCAGAAACATCTGGAGATCCATGTTTTATTTGATTGAAAAACACCAAATTTAAATCTGCCTGATAGCAATAAATTAATTCTACCAACATTATTTTTCAGGTGCTGAAGGTGAAGCAGATGATCCGGAGTGTTTGAGGATTGTGCTGATCGGCAGGACAGGAAGTGGAAAGAGTGCAACAGGAAACACTATTCTGGGAAGAGATGAGTTTGAGAGTAACTTAAGCACAGATTCAGTGACGACTGTGTGTCAGAAGGGAGTTGGTGAAGTTGATGGTCGATCAGTAGCTGTTGTTGATACTCCAGGACTCTTTGATACGACACTGACAAATGATCAAGTGGTGGAAGAAATAATGAAATGTGTTTCACTGTCGTCACCTGGACCTCATGTGTTCTTCATTGTGTTGAGTGTGGGAAGATTCACAAGAGAGAGGTGGACACTATAGATCTGATAAAGAAGATCTTTGGTCATAAAGTGCTCAGTTCAGCATCGTTCTGTTCACTAGAGGAGACGATCTTAAAGATGAATCTATAGAGAATTATGTGGAGAGAAGTAAGTCTGCAGAACTGAAGAAACTGATCAGAGATTGTGGAAACAGATTCCTGGCTTTCAATAACAGAGAAAAACAAGACAGAACTCAAGTCCTTGAACTGTTAAAGATGATAGAAGAGGTGAAGAATAGTAATCAGGGGCGATACTTCACTAACAGCATGTTTGAGGAGGCAGAGATGTCCATTAAAAGAGAATGGAGGAAATACTGAAGGAGAGAGAGAGAAAATGCAGGATCAGAGAGAAGAATTACAAGCCAAATATGACATGGACATGAAAAACATGAAGAAGAGACTCGAGGAAGAGAAACAAAGAGCAGAGGAGGAGAGAATTAAAATGGAGAATCAATTCAGAGAAAAAGAGGAACAACTCAGAAAGGAGTCTGAAGCAAAGAGAAAATGGAAAAGAAGAAACAAGTGATTGAAAACCAGAAACGATCAGAGGAGGAAGAACAGCAAAGAGCTGAATATAATCGGAAAATAGAAGAGATGAAGAGAGAGAATGAAAATCAGAGATCACAGTATGAAAAACAGCAAAAGAAAGAGAAGAAGAAGACAGAAAGAGAGAAGAGAAATACAGACAAGATCAAGAGAAGATGAGAAATGAACAAGAGCGCATTATAGCAGAGTTACGAATGAAACAAGAAGAGGAAATGAAAAAGAGAGAATCTGAGGAGCAAAGGAGGAATGAACAAGAAGAAGAAGAGAGACAGAGATGGGAGAAAAAAATAAAAGAGGCTGAAAATGACAGAAAAGAGACTCAAGAGGAAATTAAACGACAGCAGAGAGAATGGGAGGATGAAAAGATACGAAAGATGAGAGAACGAGAGGAAGAAGAAAGAAAGAGAAAAGAGAGACACGAGGAACAGCTGAGAGAAAAACAAGAAGAACTGGAGAAAATGAGAAAGAGATTTGAAAGAGAGAGAGAAAGAAAAAGACAGAAGATAGAGGATGAACGACAGAAACAGAGAAGAGAGAGAGAAAGAAGAGAGAGAATGTGATGAAAAGACACATGAAATGAAAAGACACGAAAGACTGGAGCGAGAGAGAAAAGAGGAGTGGGAGAGAAGGAAGAAAAAAGAGGCAAAGAGATCAAGGGATTATATGAAGATGAGAAAAGAAAGAGAAGTAAAGCTTACAAACTCAAAATTCATCATGTGAAAGCCGTTTTGAAATTCAACATTGCGTTACCATTGAAACGGTACTCTTATTTCTTTTAGCTGGCTCCGCCCCTTGTGGGCGGTGTCAGGTTTCATATTAGAACATTTAAATACTTTATAATACATTTTTCTAATCTTGAAAAAGCACACATCGTCGGAAAGGTCCGAGTCTCAAGGTTCTGTGACAGAAGTGATATTTGGACAGAAATGTATTACAGGAGAATGTATAAGTGTGGATTACACCGGGGATATTTTTGGTGCGGCGCCTAAACTTGGACACAACTTGGTTAGACATATGGCTTTGATTTTATAATAATTATTTTGTAAAATATACAATTTTATATAAAATAAAAATATTTAGTACAGCACATTTGATTTACAGTAACTTTTCATACTTAAATGTTTTTGCTTTCACTTCAGCAATAATCTGTCTTCTTTATAACAAGACCGCATTTAGGTCTATCCAAAGCATTCTTGAATTACAGCCCGTTTGGATAGTGCATTCATGTCTCTTCTCAAAAAGGGGGTGACAGTTAGTGAACTGTCAGTGGAGCTTCTCGGTCATTTAGAGCAAAGAATGGAAAATTCATGGGACTGTGGAAAAAATATTCCCCTTGTAGTGATGGTGTATTTAGGACAGGCATGAAGAAGGTGCTTCTCATCCTCTGGTTCAAATCAGTGTCTGCATAATCTCTGTTCTCAGTGTTCAGGATTTATGTCTTCCTTTCTCTGTCTAGTCAATATTTTGAAGAAATCTGTCTTTCTTTTAATTGTTTTATTGATCATATTTAATATTATATTTGCCAATTTAATGGTTCTATTTTTGGGCCATTTGGTTTGGAGATCAAATAATGTTTTTAAATATTTTATTATACTTGAGATTTCTGTCAAATTCTTTATGTTATGGCTAGGGTTGGGTGAATGGGTAAGGGTTGTGGTTGGAGTCAGACGTCATTTACTCACCCTCGTGTTTCTTTCTTCTGCTTAACACAAAAGAAGATATTTTGAAGAATGATGGTTTAAAAATAACAGCCCATTGACTACACCGATCAGGCACAACATTATGATCATAACATTGTGTTGGTCCCCCTTTTGCTGCCAAAACAGCCCTGACCCGTCTCTGATGGCCTCCACTAGACCCCTGAAGGTGTGCTGTGGTATCTGGCACCAAGATGTTAGCAGCAGATCCTTTAAGTCCTGTAAGTTGCGAGGTGGGGCCTCCATGGATCGGACTTGTTTGTTCAGCACATCCCACAGATGCTCGATTGGATTGAGATCTGGGGAATTTGGAGGCCAAGTCAAACTCGTTGTGCTCCTCAAACCATTCCTGAAGCATTTGTGCTTTGTGGCAGGACACAGCTCTATGCCGCCTCATACACAACAAACTGAGATGCTCTGTGTATTCTGACACCTTTCTATCAGAACCAGCATTAACTTCTTGAGCAGTTTGAGCTCCAGTAGCTCGTCTGTTTGATCGGACCACACGGGCCAGCCTTCGCTCCCCACGTGCATCAATGAGCCTTGGCCGCCCATGACCCTGTGGCCGGTTCACCACTGTTCCTTCCTTGGAGCACTTTTGATAGATCCTGACCACTGCAGACCGGGAACACCCCACAAGAGCTGCAGTTTTGGAGATGCTCTGACCCAGTCGTCTAGCCATCACAATCTGGCCCTTGTCAAACTTGCTCAAATCCTTACACTTGCCCAGTTTTCCACATCAACTTTGAGGACAAAATGTTCACTTGCTGCCTAATATATCCCACCCACTAACAGGAGCCGGGATGAAGAGATCATCAGTGTTATTCACTTCACTGGTCATAATGTTATGCCTGATCAGTGTATAGTATTTTTTTTCCTACTATGGAAGTCAGTGGCTACCGTCAACTGTCTGTTACCAACATTCTTTAAAATATATTCTTTTGTGTTCAGCAGAAGAAAGAAACTCATACAGGTTTGGAAAAAAAATAAGGGTGAGTAAACGAGGACAGAATCAACATTTTTGGGTGAACTATCCCGTTAAGGACCCATTAGCCTGTGCCATCTGGAGTTTCATGACAGAACTACACATTTCATGCGTTCATGACCTCAAGGCTAGATTATTATTATTGTAATGCTCTACTAAGTGGTTGCAGGGCCGTAGTTGGGAAATTCTGGGCCTTGATGTGGGCCCCCAATGCCCTTCACTCATATCATATACGGTCGGCCTATAAGATACAGAGGGCCACATCTGGTGCCATGCACCTAATAAGGATTTCTTACAAAATAACGAAACAGACAAATAAATAAATGCAAATAAAGTTATTGCATTTACTTATTTTATATCCAAAAGTTGTATATTATATCAAAACAATGGCATTAAGCGATTAATAACTTATTATTGTTTAAAGTCATCAAGCAATTATGCAAGACAAACGAATAAAATAACAAAAGACAAGAAATAAGTAAAATGATTAAATAAACTTTTTAAGGTAGGCCTACCAGCAACATAATAGGCCTTTAGTCTTTCCAGTCAGTCTGATGTCTAACAGCCGAGATAAATATTCAGAAATGAAAAAGAATCAGTCAAATGTAAAATAAAACCACTTAAGTTTCTCACCGTCTTCATTTTTGAAGTATTGTTAAAAATATCACACCAGCAGCCAGGCAAGCCTGTAATCCTTGTGCGGCTCTTATTAGGTGTCCTATCCGCCGAGAGTAAATCATGAAAGATCGGGACCCCATTACACTGACTCTCTGGCTACAGTGCACTAATCTCTCTTGTTAAAGAACGCTTTGATAGACTGATTAAGCAGTTCTCCTGGTCTCCCTCTCCTTTTCTATCCCTTGGGGACACCTAAATCTGCCCGCATTGACACTATATGATACTTGAAATTAGCTGGATAACATCACCGTTTCACCAGAACGGCTGTACAAATTCTGTTGCATTATTTTCCTGTTAACAATGTGAAGCTGCTTTGAAACAATTGGACTTGTTAAAAGCGCTGTATAAATAAAGGTGACTTCACTTGACTTGACTTTTCATGACATTACTGGTACCAGACTTTTTCCCAATATTTTCAGTCAGTCTCACTTCCACTGTAACCTTTTCTAACTTCAACTGTTCTCGGAGCAGCCTCAAGTTCTGTTCATGTGTTTGTGTTCCTCACATTCATTTGAAGCTTCCTGTGCAGGGCAGATTGTGACGTCACTGACTCCGCCCACAGGTTTCTTGCTGTTTTCATGAAGGAATGACAAACCTCTCTCTCTTTATGGAGCATAGCATAATATGTAAATATGATATACAGCACAGAGTATGGTTTTACTGTGATTATGAGTGTAGTTGTAATCGTATGAGCTGCAGAAGTGTTTGGTTTCACTTTCATGTGTCTGAGAACCAAACATAAAATTACTCATCTGTAAGATTCTGTGTATTATAAGTGTGAAATGTGAAATTGTAATCAGTTGTTATGAAGTGTAAAGAAGATTTTATAATTGCTGCATATATTTATATTACAGATTTTGCATGCTGCTTAATACATTTCTCAAATGTTTCACAATTTTCTCATTTAGTGATCAGCATAGTGATCTATTTAATGTGTGTGATTTGGAGAAAACAGCAGCATATTAAAGTATGATCATATTAGATCAAGTGTTGAACTCGTCGTGATGACATGCTGTCATTAGTAGTGAAGTAAATGTTAGTATCAGTGTAATCTCTCTCACAGGCGGATGAAGAGACAGACGTCAGGAGTCACAGAAGATGATGGACTGAAGACTGAAGGAAGAACAGAATATCATCATGTCCAGCAGAGAAAGCAGAGGTCAGAGTTCATCAGTCATATCAGTTCATCTTCTCTAAACAATGGCTTTAAAAGAAAAGTTAGAACAGGTCTGTATGTATCTTTGTCCTTTTGCGAGATGAACAATGGGCATGATTTGATCTATTTAGGGTGTTTAAGGCAAGTTCCTAAGCGTAATTTAGGGAGGAGCGAGCCCTTCTAATCTTCCAATCAAGAGCCAACAGCCAGAGTATATAAACAGCTGCTGACCTCTCCTCAGTCTCAGATGTCCCACCACTGCCCCAAACTCCACCTTAAGTACCTTGCCCTACATAATCATATGCTATATTTAGTCACTGTGGGGGTATATCAGAGCTCAAGTTGAAACTGCTTCATCGAGCCATCATCAGTGGATAAATATAGTTTAACCTGATATTTTAAGATTATATGGGCAAACAAACTCGTTAATCATTCAGTGTCAGTCTCGTTTCTGTTGGTGATGATTCAGTTCATAAGTGTTTGTGAAATATCATGAGCCTCTTTGTTTCTATAAGTTATAAGTTGTGATATACACTCACCTAAAGGATTATTAGGAACACCTGTTCAATTTCTCATTAATGCAATTATCTAATCAACCAATCACATGACAGTTGCTTCAATGCATTTAGGGGTGTGGTCCTGGTCAAGACAATCTCCTGAACTCCAAACTGAATGTCAGAATGGGAAAGAAAGGTGATTTAAGCAATTTAGAGCGTGGCATGGTTGTTGATGCCAGACGGGCCGGTCTGAGTATTTCACAATCTGCTCAGTTACTGGGATTTTCACGCACAACCATTTCTAGGGTTTACAAAGAATGGTGTGAAAAGGGAAAAACATCCAGTATGCAGCAGTCCTGTGGGCGAAAATGCCTTGTTGATGCTAGAGGTCAGAGGAGAATGGGCCGACTGATTCAAGCTGATAGAAGAGCAACTTTGACTGAAATAACCACTCGTTACAACCGAGGTACCACTCATCTCCACTACAAATAGGAAAAAGAGGCTACAATTTGCACGAGCTCACCAAAATTGGACAGTTCAAGACTGGAAAAATGTTGCCTGGTCTGATGAGTCTTGATTTCTGTTGAGACATTCAGATGGTAGAGTCAGAATTTGACGTAAACACAATGAGAACATGGATCCATCATGCCTTGTTACCACTGCGCAGGCTGGTGGCGGTGGTGTAATGGTGTGGGGGATGATTTCTTGGCACACTTTAGGCCCCTTAGTGCCAATTGGGCATCGTTTAAATGCCACGGCCTACCTGAGCATTGTTTCTGACCATGTCCATCCCTTTATGACCACCATGTACCCATTCTCTGATGGCTACTTCCAGCAGGATAATGCACCATGTCACAAAGCTCGAATCATTTCAAATTGGTTTCTTGAACATGACAATGAGTTCACTGTGCTAAAATGGCCCCCACAGTCACCAGATCTCAACCCAATAGAGCATCTTTGGGATGTGGTGGAACGGGAGCTTCGTGCCCTGGATGTGCATCCCACAAATCTCCATCAACTGCAAGATGCTATCCTATCAATATGGGCCAACATTTCTAAAGAATGCTTTCAGCACCTTGTTGAATCAATGCCACGTAGAATTAAGGCAGTTGTGAAGGCGAAAGGGGGTCAAACACAGTATTAGTATGGTGTTCCTAATAATCCTGACAGGTGAGTGTATGGCCGGTTTCACAGACAAGGTTTAAGATAGTCCCAGACTAAAATGCATGTTTGAGCTGTTTTAACTGAAGGATACTTTCACTGATATGTCTTAAAATATGTCAGTGCCATTGTTTTGACTCAAGATACTCTGAAATTATCTTTTCAAGAGTACGTTTATAAAACCTACTTAAATGTCCTTATTGAACTAAAACTTTTTTTAAACTGTTCTCATTAATGTATTTTGTGGTTTTGTGGTTGCTATTATTGTGTCGTATCCAAGAGTCAAACGTAAGTGTTTTTATTTCTGCAGCTGCTGTTCGTGGTTCTGCTCACAGGAGAAGATGGAGCAAAAACAGAGACCCACCCAACAGTCTATAGTCTATAGATGAATATTGATGACCATGCTAAACAGCATGCAACAAATGTGGGTGTTTTTTGCACCATCTAAAACACAAATGTGAAATTCAGGCCTTGAAAGCAGCTCCTGCTGGTGATATTACAATGTTAAATTTTTTGGTGTAATAACGTGAAATTTGATGTGTGTTTCAGTGAGTGATCTGAGGGTTGTTCTGCTAGGGAAGAGCGTGTCAGAAAACAGCCGAGTGGGGAACTTCCTGTTGGGACGAGCAGCGTTTGACAGTGAAGCTCCTCCAGATGTTGTAGAGAGAGTCGGAGGAAGATTGAAGGACAGATACGTGATGGTCATCAACAGTCCTCAGCTGCTCCAGACAAACATCTCAGATCATCAGATCACACAGACAGTGAGGGAGTGTGTGTATCTGTCTGATCCAGGACCTCATGCGTTCATACTGTACTGCAGCACAATGACTTCACTGAGGAGGACATGAGAAGAGTCAAACAAGTGCTAGATGAATTCAGTGAAGAGGCGATTAAACGCACTATAGTGCTCACGACTGATGGAGAGACACATGATGCTCAAGGGGCGCCTGTGAAACTGAATGAATTCATTCAACAGTTAACTGCAGAGTGTGGAGGAGGACATCTTCAGCTTGATCATGAAATAAAGAGACTGATCTCTGGAGTATCCCAACGATTAGAGAAGATACTTAGAGAAAATAGTGGAGAATTTCTCACATGTGATGTATATGCAGAAGGATCATCAGTGGATGAAGACCAGAGCAGATCTATGTCTTCACTCAGATCAGAGGATGCAGATTCTGACGGTGAGGACACTCATATAAGAAAGGAATACATTTTCTTCGTAATGAACTAGAATTCGAGTTTTTCCTACTTTTGAAATAACAAAACATTGATAAACTACACATATTGTGATGCCAGGTTATTAAACATAAGGTGCAGATAAAATATGCAGATTCATCCTAAAGTTGTATAGGTATCAAAAACATTATACAGGACATTTATTTGCAGCTGATAGTAGTGTATTGTGTGTACATGGGACATTACACTGTCAGTGTCTAACAAATTAACATCGAAGGCAAGACAATGACTACAGTAACTTAATAATACAGTATAATACAGATTCCCTTTCAGTCGGTTACGTTCGACGTATGTCGAACTGACCGACAATTGAGATCATCTTCAGAGACCAATCGGCAATCTCCTGAGTGCTTCGGCACTTCTAAAAGAGCAAATTCCTTCTAAAAGAGTTGCACGGTTTGACCCTCTGGCGTCTTTTTCAACATGTAATTCAAACCGTGTGTTTCTGGATGCCGTCGTTTTCTGTCCCCAGTTGACGGTCATGATCGCTGTCTTGCCGTGTGTGGGCGTTCAGCACGCTGAGGCGACGTTCGTGAATGACTCATGTTCCCACTGCGGGAACATGACCATCGCAGTATTACGGTCTAGGCTCGAATACCTCAAACGGGGTAAACGGGGTCCCATTGCTCATCCCCCTATCTAGCGGTCCTCCAGCTGCAAAGCAGAGGGCTGCTACTTTGGCTGATGCCTTTGGTGGAGACCTGAGGGTTACTGTGATGGCTTCCCCAACGGGTCAACAGGCTCTTTGGGCCCTTCCACTGCACCGGTGGAGCTTCCGCAAGAACGGCCCACCCTTCCCATGGGGGGCTGGCCGTGACTTTCGTGACTCCAGCTGAGGATATGATCTCGATAGGTGCATCGGGGGACGAGCTAATGGACTCTGGAGATGAAGACCCGGCTGCGTTGCCCCCTTCGGGTGTGGTAGCATTGCCCGAGCCTGATCCATAGCTCACGGCTATGCTTTCCCGGGTCGCCGCAAGTGCTGGGCTCGAGTGGAACCCTCCACCATGTCCCGAACCTTTGCGGTAGGACAATTGGTTTCTCGGGATGGCCCGTGCTGGTTCTCAGAGCCCCGCTCCGGTGCCTTTCTTCCCGGAAGTGCATTAGGAACTGCATGACAGTAATTCCGACCCAGAGGATATGCAGGAACTGTGTGTGGCGACGGACCTCGCCCTCAGAGCGATGAAAGTCACTGCACACACCCGGGGTCGAGCGATGTCCACCTTGGTGGTCCAGGAACGCCACCTGTGGCTAAACCTGGCAGATATGCGCAAGTCCGACAAAGTTCGGTTCCTCGATGCCCTTGTCTGTCAGGCTGGCCTCTTCGGCGACGCCATCGAGAACTTTGCCCAGCAGTTGTCGGCCCAGAAGCAGACGGAGGTGATTAAAAACATCCTGCCCCGGCAACCCACTGCTGCCTCCACCCCGTCGCCGGTGGCAGTGCCTCCTCCTGCTCGCCGCCGGGTGTCCCCTGCATCCGCCTCCGCCCCTGCCCAGCCAGATGCAGGGTGCCAGGCGTAAGGGTGGCGCCCAACTCGCTCAGGGCCTGCTGCGGCGGCTGGCAAGCGTAAGGGACTCATTAAAGATAGATGTAAACAACCCGGCGAGCTGATCAGCACAGGACCACAGAACACGGCCTGAAATACCATCCGGCCCAGCAGCTTTCCTGACGTCCACACGCTTGAGTGCCCTCTGAACTTCATCCTCCGAGACAGAGATCACGTGGTTGTTGCTGCTCTGAGTGATTCCCTCTGATGCGTCACTTGGCGGAGTCGCGCTGACGCGATTACAATCAAAGTGAGCGTAGAAAGAGTTTAACTCGTTCACAAGCAATGGATCAGCTCTCACCTCTGCAGAGGATTTAGATCCAAAAGCACTGATGGTCCTCAGTCCCTGCCACATGCGCCGGGAGTCGTTGAGTTGGAAATGAGACTCCATTCGATCCTTATAATGGAGCTTTGCGGCTTTAACTGTGCATTGGAGAGCATAGCAGGACGATTTATAGTCATTCAAACGGCGATGACCGAGGAAAACTCCCTTGGCAGATGATTGTTAAATGTTCCAGATGAAGCGAGCAGGATCGCAAAAGAATGGGGATGTTCCTGGGGTCGCACCATTTCTTGTTGATCATGAAGCATACTCCACCGCCTTTAGATTTACTGGCCTCGGCTGTTCTGTCCATCCGAAAAACAGAGAAGTTCCCCGACGGCGTCACAGCTGTGTCCGGGCCCGTGGGCGTGAGCCATGTTTCGGACAAACAATATATGTTACAGTCTCTCATGTCCCGTTGAAAACTTATCCTGGCTCTAAGATCGTCCATCTTATTCTCCAAGGATTGGACATTTGTGAGCAGAATGCTCGGGAGAGGTGGGCTGAATGCCTTTTCCTCAGTCTGTTGCAGATCCCAGCACGTTTCCCGCGGTGTTTCTTGATTCTTTGCCGTCGACTCTGGCCATTGTTCAACTCTGCGTTCCGACGAATCTCAGATGGCCACAGAGGATCGGTGAAAATGTCCTGAAACAGTCCAGTGTAGAGGTAACCAATGTCCAAAAGTGTTTTGCTGTCATAGCAGATCAATGCAGATGATAAATTTGTAAAAATTGAGAGCAAAAGAGAGTAAAATAATAAATAAAAGCACAGTCTTCGCGGAGCAACCTGAACGGCGAACGAACACGGCGGCGCCATCTTGGAAACCTTAACATTAGTTTTTTTTCTGGCTGCTTTAACTGTGTTTAGAAAACACATTTTGTTATGGCAAAGAAAGCACAGAGAAAATGTGTTCAGGAGTTGATCATGTTTTGAGAGCAATCTGGGCAGTTATATGGGCGATGTGTTGATTTTACATTATTGATTACAACAGCTTTGTGATGTTACAGCATGAGATTCAACACAATAAAGTTTGCAACTACTTTATTGCTTTAGACACACACACACAAGAATCAGCATATGAATCTCAACAATGGTGACAAACAGCATATCAGATACACAGATCAACTCTGAACATCAAAAAACAAGCTACTAAAAAGTCACATAAAACAGCAAAAATAAAAGAAAATGGTAAGAATAAAAGAAATTACTAAAACAATTAATCTTATAATTTATTCTTGCCGCTATGCATTCTGGGAGCCATGGTTGAGTTTTGATTGGTGCACCCAAAATGCAGAAATCAGTTACAGCAGACAGACAAAAACTAATGTTATAAAACCAAGGGTCAAGAGCCCAACTAAAATAAACACTGATCCCCATAATGGTGACTTAAAAATGGTGACTCTTCCTTCAGTGATTCTGCTTGTTAACATCAGGTGTCTTCACTAATGCTCACTCATCACTTAATTAATCTCTTAATTATCTCATTAACTTTAACTCCCCTTACAAAAATGAACCATGGTTTTACTACAAATAAAGCCAAAAAAAAAAAAAAAAAAACATTATTATTGTAGTTAAACAATGGTAACCACAAATTAACCATGGTTTTGCTACTCTAACCATAGTTTAACCATGGTATTTGTGGTAAAACTGTGGTTATATAAATGGTAATCAATTAGCCAAAAAACCATGGTTACTACACTTTTACTGCAATAAAACCATGTGAAAGAATTGAACATAATCAAAGATATTTGATTTTGTAAAATGAACAAAGACATTTGCTTTACTGTTTTCAACCCCATCTCTCTCCAGGAGGGCCATTTGGAATTCCTAAAGACAAAGAAATGCTGAAGGCCTGTAGGCCAAATGTGTGTCACACCTGTAACACCGTGGGGGAAGTTTGGTCTGATTGGTCAGTTTGAATGGCTCACGTTAGGGTTTCACATGGTCAAGGAATAGATAAAAGAAGATTGTAACTGTTGCTCTGGCTCTTTTCTCTGGCTCTCTCTTCTTGGGGCCTCTCTCTTCTTGGGGGCCTTCTCTTCTTTGTCTTTGGCTCTTCTCTCTCTTTCTCTCTCTCTCTTCTTCTCTCTCTCTCTCTCTCTCTCTCTCTCTCTCTCTCTCAGGTAACACATGCTGGGTACGATTAATAGTATAAGTTTTCATCATCTCATACATTTATTTTGTAACTATTTTAAGTGTAACCATAACTAGATTTTGTCATTAAATTCTTTCAATTACAAATGATGTGCTAACTGGTTTTGATTTGGTATTGACTTTGAAGAGTTACCTATTGCAATACAATATAGTCACATTATAGCAACGCCTCCCACATGTTTAGCTATTGTCACTGCGCTTATTTCCGTCGTTGGTATAAGCTGCAGTGGGTGGTAAAGACGAGAAATGTACAGTTTTCTATCATCTTGCTGATAACGTTTCTTTAGTCATTCGGCAACCCTGCAGTCAGAACCACTGTAGGCGATCCACCCTTACACATGGTTATTTTTCGGAAGGGTCTGCTTCAGAGTTACTTTAACACTCTTGAGTGTGGAGTCAAATAAACTATGAGGAAAGTTAATTTAACACTGGGGTTTTTGCTGTGTGCTGTCTATATCTAGACCAATCGTCTGCCTTTTCCTATCAAATGATCATGTGAAGTGTCGGTGACAGACACTGGAAAAACACAAAGATTCAGTCATAATGCATCGTTGCATGTATCAGGAGTTGTATCATACTATATAGTAGTTAATGATATCAAGTCACATAGTAAGTTTCAGTTAAAACATTAAACAAGTAAGACTTGTTTGATTCATAATGTCATTTTAAGAGTTAGTAAAGCATGATTGCATAACTGATTACAGACTCCCCGTTTATAATAGAAATTATTTGATAGAGTTGATTTAATAGAAATTAAATCTGACACAAACAGTATCTAAATATGTTCTAGTAACAGGTTTCTGTGTTTAAGGAGGTGTAAGAGCCACCAGTCAACAGAAGCTGAACTTGGTGCTGTGTGGAAGTGATGAAACACTGAAGAAAGCTGTATCCAAACTTATAAGAGAGAAGAAAGACATGGAGCTTCATGGACGTCTGATCAGTCTTGGGGAGCTTCCAGCTCTGTTCAACACTCGGCTCTCAGAAGAGGAAGTGATGCGTCGGACTCTCTGCTGTGTGTCTCTCTGTGATCCTGGTGTTCATGTTTTCCTCCTCATTATTCCTGATGCTCCACTCAATAATGAAGACAAAGCAGAAATGGAGGAGATCCAGAGGAGATTCAGCTCCAGAATCAACAAACACATGATGATCCTCATAATGCAGAATTCAGAGCGTCAGACAGCAGAACTCAATGAAGAAACACAGGCTGTCATTGAGAGCTTTGGAGGATGACATCATGTCTTTGGTCCCACCACACAAGTGTTCACATTGATGGAGAACATTGAGCTGATGCTGGAAGAAAACAGAGGGGAGTTTTTCTCCACAGAGACATTTCTGGAGGCGCAGATGAAAAAAACTGCTGAAATTTGAAGAGATGAAGAGGAAAATTCATTCACTTGAGATACATTTACTATCACAAGGTAATGAATATGGTTACTATGGTTCGTGAGGATTAATTGAATGTCAGAGCTTAAACTGTGTGGACACAGTTGCCATTAGCGGCCCACTCTCTGTCCTCCCCTACTGCAGTTTGGTCAGAGGGGCTACACCTTCACAATAGAGCTGTAAGAATGGGCAATCATCAGCCGATAAGGGCCATTTAATAGAGAGTAGTTGAGGAAGGCGATATGGCACTGTAAGGTCCATCCGTTAGCCCAAGGACGGAATCTAACGGCCTGGTCGAAGGACTTCTGCGTGTTCGCCTTCTCAGCACTTCTTTTGGATTCACTTAATTTATGACCATCGAATTTAAATCTGACTCCATGAATAATTTGATCTTACTCCAATTCTTTGTAACTTTGTTACATTTGTTACATTTGTAACTTAACAGCTGATCATAAGTTTAGTTGTGATTTAATTTAGATCTTTGATTTCTCTTAGTATCTCTTAATTTCAAATACTCGTTCCTCCATGGGACCCGGAGTCGCTCAGAGGATAATGCTCGCGATTATAATTACATTACCTCACGGACGCAAATTAGTCAGTTCTGAGATTACAGAGGATTACAGAGTGAACTATTTTACCTTTAAGTGAGTCGCAAATGCTTACTCATAACAGAAAGTGTAATTTTAGCAATAGTCACGAGAGCTGTAACTTGATAATAACAGTGACACCCAGAAATCAGATTGTCCCTCATGCTTAGCGCCATGCTCCGGTCATGGGGTCCTCGGTATGAATCTGCCCTGACAGAGAGATTTACGGAAACTCCTACAAACTCCTCATGCGACACTACTTGAGTAATGATTTATGAAAAATACAGAATAAATCAAGATTAACATTTATTTTGGCCAGACAGAACTTAAAGAACATAATTAAACATGAATCCATGGTACACAACTTTCAGCATAAAATACAATTAAGTAATATGAAAATAGTTTCAAAGAGTCATATCTGGCACAATACATACAGCGTGTGTGAGTGTCTCTTATGACACTGACACAACACTGCATGGGGGCTTCTGTCTACAGAATGTTCCCAAATGGCAGCCCTGCCACCCTTCCTTAAATACCCAGACCAGAACAAAGGGTTGTAACTATTTGCAACACAAACACCTAGTTTGGGGGGAGAAAGATCAGATATCTTTGGAGAGACCACTCAAAAAGAGAACACAAGTCTCATATGTTTCAATCTTTCTAACCCTATCAGTGACTTCAGTGATGTTGAGACCATTTTACCAATCGCACTATGACCTTTAAAAAGACACCAGACATGAAAGGGATAAAACAATAGATTCACAAGATAAATCATATGTAGTATATCTGCATTCTGGGACTTGAATCAGGGGGAAGGGGAGGAAAGGGAGGTAGAGAGGGGAGAGGGTTTTGGTCAGGGCGGTGTCCTACAGTTTCTCTGTGAGATCTTCTCTTCAGATTGAGTTTTATTGTTTTAATGCAGGGTGTTGGATCTCAGCTTTTGTCTTAGCAGTAAAACCGGTCCTTACAGACGACCCCCTGGCCCCTTGGGACAAATTCATATGAGTTTCCAAGGGGACATATTTGGATATTCCCTGTTTCCATATTTTGGATGTTGTTTCCATAGTGTTCATGGTGCTGATCCTTGTTAACAGCACAAGTCCATGGGTGCAGGAATCAAGTAGTCACCTGAAATAACAACATTAAGACAGACTGAACATGAAGATGAAAACACTGCAAAACACACCTCTGGCACAGTCCCTTTAGATGTAGGCGTACATGCGCTGACTGGATGCTGTCGCAATTGGACAGGATATCTATGATCCTGTTGGTCAGGTTTGCTTCCACCTGCACTTGATTGTGATAGTTTTCAGTCTGTAGAATGACTTGTTGTCCCAAGTCTGTTGTGTCCATTAGCAGAACGTGTCAGTGGAAAGTGTCTTTACACTTTGAGGAAGCATCTGTGTCCTGTCCTCCCAGGATTCTTAGGTAGCTGACCCTTTGAGAAGTCCTTGGTCACCTTCAAGCAGAAGGTTTGGTTTGCCAGGCAGGTCAGATCTCCACGGGTGAAGGAATGGTTTCACTGATGAAGCTCCATTGTGTGTGAGACACCTGAACAACTTCTGAATAACCATGCAATAATTGAACACTGATGACTTTCTGGTTATTGTGAGATGGGAAAAGAGAGTTGTTGGATAAACACAAGAACATAAGAATAACAACACATGATAAACTCATGTCAGAAGTGCGAGTGGTAAATACGGTCTCATTTCTCAGGGTCAAATATTTAGTGAGGTCTCATTTGATAGCCAGATTCTTCACTACCACTGACATGGAAGTGGAATTTAAACGTGGTCTGGATGAATTACAGGAAGGGTAACAAAACATCAATATAACAAGTATATTTACCAGAAGTATGCATAATCAAAATATATCACATAATTAAACATGGAATTACACAATTTAATAATTGTTATTATAAAAGTGTCTATATCAGTTGGTTTTACTTTCAAATCATTACTGAAAGCTAATATTTCAATCAAATCACTTAGAGAATGAGATTTACAGAAACAGAGATTTAAAATCTCTAGTTTAGCTTTTGCACTCATCTTCTGTGCATTTGATGTACAGGCTAAGACACACTCAATAAGGCAGGTCTGACTGAGAATTGTTTTATTAATTGATAGAAATGCCTGCACTCTGCATCTAACTCTTTTAGATATATTTTCATTGTCATTAGTGATATGTTGGAAACTAGGGGCCTCCCAGTTTGCAACAATACCAATGACTGGACATAATAAAGATTTTGTCCATCAATTTACTAATCAATTAATTGTCAATCAATTGATGTGTGTTGATAGCCATGCACATGTTTTATGCACCTTACATGGAATACATATAGGAAGTTGACATAGCTGTAAGCCATAAACTTGTTCAACCTAACTGAAAAGGAATTATGAAAATAATTGCCCTTGTCCTATATGTATGAAGGTGAATAATGTATGATAGATTTGCATTATATTAATGATTTTGCCCTGGATAGTCCTATGATCTATTCCAGGTAGAGATGTTGTGTGGTTTTAGAGTTAAAAGTGTGTGTGTGTGTATGTTGTGTATAGGAGATGGGTGGTGTCTATCCTACCATAATCTGTGTTGTATAATTTAGTTCCAGTTTTTACACTGGGAAGCCATGTAGCTATGTGTGCTGTGGGGTGTGAATGGCTTCATGAAGTATCTTCACTCCCATCTCCTATGTTAAGTTGTGTGTGTGTATGTTGGCTTATGCCGGCCAGCCCAGACCCTTGTGGAGTCTGGGTCTGAAGAGTGGCAGCCATCAGCCTGAAAGGAAAACGAACACAGAGAGAGAAACACAGAGAGAAACACAGTCTAATATTGGACCTTTACACAAATTTCACTAAGATAGATGGTGCTATCTTATTTTTTCTTTAATGGCCTTAGCCAGACAGTTGTTGCATATGGCTTTAACCTGTTAAGGTTTTATGCCATTATGAGAGAATTTGTTTTAGTTTACAAAGACATGGATCATCATCATGATTATGTTTCTGTAAAGGAAAAAGGTCAAGTAAACTGATTTATAATGGTCAGATCTGACTGCTGGTGTGTAAATGCAGTCAGACCCGTTACACCTTAAGCTGTTGTTGCAGTTGTGTTTACACAATCTGCTGTATTGTGATCATTATCACACTCAGGTCCCCTGGGGATCTCTTTGAATGATGCTGTTTATACAAGCCAGATCTGGGTTTAGAGCAACAGGTTCTTTGGTATTTATGGTGTCTTTCGAACTCTTGACCATTTGGATCTCTGTGGTGTGTATCCTGTGAAGTCAATGTCTGAGATTAACATAACACACAGCTTTTCATTACATTCCCGGTAAATAACTTTCCGATCAGATCCCATCCCATCTAACGCTCCCAGTGAGGAGGTTGCTAAAACTTGCACCCCTTTGTTTGTCATTGCATCACAATGGAAAGCTCGCACCTCCTCTCTCCCTGGGTTTGAGATTGGAATGTAAATGATTAGGTCTTGAATGAATTCAGCCTATTCAAGTTACAGCAATCAGGTTAATCATTTAACTGGGCATTGTAATTTTTCTCATTAAAGATTCTTGCACAAATAGAAGGTAAAGAAGTTCTTTCTCTTTAGGTTTTTCACTTCAGTTTTCTTTCTTAACATTAGTTTCTTTAACCATCTATGTTCTCCTTCCCATCATTTCAACACTGATAGTGCTCTTGCCGTCTTGTTCCCTACCTGCACATCCCATCTTTCTACATTCTGATCCTTCTTCTACTCCTTCAACAATCTTTCATCCTCTAAATAATGCTGAATCATCATGAGATCAAAAGCCATTCCTAGCCATTATAATATAATTTACATTATAATCATAATATAAATCATATTATATTAAAATAGTATGAATTAAAAATAATTTTATTTGCTGGTCTCAAGAGGGTCTCTGCTGAGCCATTTGTCCAGAACCATTTGTTATAATCTCACTGATCTTTCAGATTGGCCCTGCAGCTCCTGCTGTGCTGGCGGGATCATTGTGTGACAGCAACAAGACCAAACTGGAAACCAGTCATCAACTTAGATGCTGTGGACGTTCAATAAACTGCAAACGCTGAGTGCACGGGTCAAATCATTGCTCAATTTAAAGATTTTGTGACTACACAATATAGAATTGGGCACAATTTTCTTATTTTTAGATATTATCAATTGCATTCTTTGGAGAATCTATTTGCATATAAAAAGAAAGGTTTGACAAAGACAGGTCTGATGAAGAAAGACAAAGTTCATCTTTGTTCTGTTAATTTTCTCAGTCTCTTTGAGACACTAATGAAGACACAAAAGTGCAGCAATGTCTGAAATAAGACCATAGTAAAGTGCTATATTTCACAACACATTTATAATTGTGACATCAGTCTTGACTCAGTTTTGTCCACCTTCACATTTTACACACAAAGGATTGTAGTGAGATCTTTTCCAGTAAGATTTTGTTCACACGTTAACGTGGCCATTTGTTTTTTTTTTTTTTCTTTGCTGTGTTGTTGCAGCAAAGCAAATAAACAAATGTGACTGGACCTTTAACTTACAGCCTTCTTTTGAGTACCGAAATAAAATTTCCTCTCTTGCTGCGTATGCAAACAAGGAGAATTTTAAAGCAAGGGATATCATTTCTACTCTACGCTGTTGCTTTCATGTTCCTGATAAGCACTTTGGTTGTCTAATTCTCAAGCCTTCATCGGATTTATACAGTATTTAATATATTCCCAACATTTCTAAAAGCAAAAAAATGGACTTACCATCACAGCTGAAGAAAGAGAAGGAAATCACCTCTTGCTTGTTGTAATCCCAATACTTCGCTGAAAAGACACTCGCATCCTGGAGATCACGTCAGGGTCACCATTTTGTAAGGTCCATCCGTTAGCCCAAGGACGGAATCTAACGGCCTGGTCGAAGGACTTCTGCGTGTTCGCCTTCTCAGCACTTCTTTTGGATTCACTTAATTTATGACCATCGAATTTTAAATCTGACTCCATGAATAATTTGATCTTACTCCAATTCTTTGTAACTTTGTTACATTTGTTACATTTGTAACTTAACAGCTGATCATAAGTTTAGTTGTGATTTAATTTAGATCTTTGATTTCTCTTAGTATCTCTTAATTTCAAATACTCGTTCCTCCATGGGACCCGGAGTCGCTCAGAGGATAATGCTCGCGATTATAATTACATTACCTCACGGACGCAAATTAGTCAGTTCTGAGATTACAGAGGATTACAGAGTGAACTATTTTACCTTTAAGTGAGTCGCAAATGCTTACTCATAACAGAAAGTGTAATTTTAGCAATAGTCACGAGAGCTGTAACTTGATAATAACAGTGACACCCAGAAATCAGATTGTCCCTCATGCTTAGCGCCATGCTCCGGTCATGGGGTCCTCGGTATGAATCTGCCCTGACAGAGAGATTTACGGAAACTCCTACAAACTCCTCATGCGACACTACTTGAGTAATGATTTATGAAAAATACAGAATAAATCAAGATTAACATTTATTTTGGCCAGACAGAACTTAAAGAACATAATTAAACATGAATCCATGGTACACAACTTTCAGCATAAAATACAATTAAGTAATATGAAAATAGTTTCAAAGAGTCATATCTGGCACAATACATACAGCGTGTGTGAGTGTCTCTTATGACACTGACACAACACTGCATGGGGCTTCTGTCTACAGAATGTTCCCAAATGGCAGCCCTGCCACCCTTCCTTAAATACCCAGACCAGAACAAAGGGTTGTAACTATTTGCAACACAAACACCTAGTTTGGGGGGAGAAGATCAGATATCTTTGGAGAGACCACTCAAAAAGAGAACACAAGTCTCATATGTTTCAATCTTTCTAACCCTATCAGTGACTTCAGTGATGTTGAGACCATTTTACCAATCGCACTATGACCTTTAAAAAGACACCAGACATGAAAGGGATAAAACAATAGATTCACAAGATAAATCATATGTAGTATATCTGCATTCTGGGACTTGAATCAGGGGGAAGGGGAGGAAAGGGAGGTAGAGAGGGGGAGAGGGTTTTGGTCAGGGCGGTGTCCTACAGTTTCTCTGTGAGATCTTCTCTTCAGATTGAGTTTTATTGTTTTAATGCAGGGTGTTGGATCTCAGCTTTTGTCTTAGCAGTAAAACCGGTCCTTACAGCACCCTGCTCTCTCAGTGGTTCCTCTGATTTACTCTGGAAGTAGTAGCCTGCGGGAATACATTGGCTCACTTCCTAGGAGATTCAACTGGCATTTTCTCTGTGGCCCTCCAGCTAAGATAGCAGGTGTCGACAGCCACTCTCTGCGCTCTCTTGCTAGATTTCTAAGCAAGTACTCTAAGTACTTTTGCTGTCTCTTCCTTAGTAAAAACAGGCAGTTAAGAGTCATGGCTCTTTCCTGAGACCTCTCTCTGTCCTTAAGTCATGATTTCATGATTCATTCTTTACTCTCTTCTGTTTGGTTATCCCATTAGAGCTTATGGTTGAGGGAGTGGATGGTTGGAGTTGCAGTACTTTAGTCTGCCCTCTTCCTGTTGTTCCTGGGGCTGCTGGCGGATGCAGTAGAGCTGTGCCCTCCCATAGCTAGCTCTGCCCCTGAGTCAGTTATACAGGAGGTACAAAGCTGCTGACCTCACACCTCAGGCACTTAAGCTCTTGGTCACTTGGTGCACTGTATGGCATTTGTTCAATATGATGCACTGGGTATTGCATTCTCATAGTGTCAACTACAAGCCTGAACTGTATAGCCTGTTGGCATGCCAGGGATGTTACCTGAATGCCATAGCCAATCAAGATTGACACATATTCACACGTGCTTCAGACAATGATTCACGCAGAAGATTCCTGTAGCGTCAACACTATAACACAGCATCTCATTCTTCTTCTCAGAGAACCAAGTTACATTTGTAACCTAAGACTCAAGGATGAATTAATATGATCATTTGTAAAAGGAAAAATGCACTACATTTTAAAAATTGATTTGGTATAAATATAACAAAGAATATATTTGATTTATCAAAATAATGAAACAAGTGGGTCATCTTACCCGATCCTCTGTTGAACTTGTTACTTGAATGAATTAAGAAATTTTCTTAAATGTTCTGTATTTTTTGTTCTGTTTTTAATTTTCAGGCTCAAGAGAAAACACAGATGAAGTGAGGATTGTGCTGCTGGGAAAAACTGGAGTTGGGAAGAGTGCAACTGGAAACACAATCTTAGGAAGAAACAGTTTTAAGGCCGAAGCATCTTTTGAATCAGTGACTAAAGCGAGTCAGAGAGAATCATCTGAAATCAACGGCCGACCCATTACTGTGATCGACACTCCAGGACTGTTTGATACTGAACTTACTAATGAGGAGATCCAGAGAGAAATCAGCAACTGCATCTCCATGATCCTGCCTGGACCGCATGTATTTCTCCTAGTGATTCCACTGGGACGATTCACTAAACATGAGGAAACATAAGTGAAGATCATCCAAGAAACGTTCGTGAGAAATCTTTAATGTTCACCATTGTGCTCTTCACCAGAGGAGATGATCTGAAGGACAAAACCATTGGTCAGTGTTTGGGAAAACCTGGATCTCCTTTGATGAAGCTGATTGAAGCGTGCGGAAACAGATTCCATGTGTTCAATAATAATCAGACTGGAGACCGAACATAGGTGTCGGATCTACTGGAGAAGATAGACAACATGGTGAAGGCAAACGGAGGGAGTTACTACTCATGTAAGATGTTCAGTCAGATGGAGAGAGAGAAACAAGAACAACAGATGAAGATCCTGATGGACAGACTCAGAGAAAGAGAAGAAGAGATGAGACATGAACAAGAGACATTTAAAAATAAAACTGAGCAACTGAAGCAAGAAAAGAGAAACTTCAGATCAAATATGACACAGAAACAGAGAGACTGATGAACAGAATAGAGAATGAGAGGAAGAAAAGAGAAGATGAATTTAATGAGAGAGAAGAACGGTTTATTACACTGATGAAAGAGAAAGAAGAACTGATGAAGAAACATGAAGAAGAGAAAGAGAGAATGAAGATGATGATGGAGGAAGAACGACAGAATGATGAGAAAGAGAGAAAGAGAAGAGGAACTCAAAAGAGAAATAACAGAACAAGAGAAACATCAGAGAGAGATACGAGACGAGATGAGACGAGAACGAGAGACATTCAAACATCAAATAGAGGAAATGAGATGAGAGAAACTTAAAGTTGAATATGAGATGAAACGACTGCAGTGGGAAACACAGAGACAAGATGACAGACAGAAAAGAGAAGAAGAAAGAACAAGAAACACAGAAATCTAAACTTCAGAAGAAACAGCAAAGTGATCGCACAAAGAGTAAGAGGAAATAACTCCATAACTAATTTATTAAACTCTGTTCAATAGTGTAAGCGAGATCATATCTCATTATTTATGTTCAGTGCTGTTGAAATAGTTCTGCTCTAGACTCTGACTTTAGTCGTCTACTACAGGGGTTCTCAAGCCTGGTCCTCGAGGCCCACTGTCCTGCAGAGTTTAGCTCCAACCCTGATCAAACTCACCTGCCTGTAGCTTTCTAGTAATCCCGAAGAGCATAATTAGCTGGTTCAGGTGTGTTTGACTAGGGTTGGAGCTAAACTCTGCAGGACAGTGGGCCTCGAGGACCAGGGTTGAGGACCCCTGCACTACTACATGAAGCTCATAGTTAAGTTTTGCTCTGTCTCAGAATGTGAACATCATCAGTGTTAGATCAGGGAAACATCTGAAATCAGGGACTATTCAGAACATTTGCAACGCTTGTAAAACTAACCTTTATTTTGTGTCATTCCTGTGTCATTCCTGACACTCGTGTCATTCGTGTCATTCCTGACACTTTGGACTCTCTTCAGTTTGCCTATCGTCCCAATAGATTGACTGAAGATGCCATCTCTCATGTCCTCCACTCCTCCCTCACTCACATCGACAGCAAAAGTGGGAACTACGTAAGGCTGCTATTTATTGACTATAGCTCAGCCTTTAACATCATAGTTCCCATCAAGCTAACCTCCAAACTCCTGGATCTCGGCCTGAATCCTTCTCTCTGCCACTGGATTGAGGACTTCCTAACTGGCAGGCCTCAGGTGGTGAGAATAGGCCAGTCCACCTCCACCTCCATCTCCCTGAGTGTGGGAGCTCCACAGGGCTGTGTCCTGGGTCCCCTGCTCTACTCTCTCTACACGCATGACTGTTTGTCCACACACAGCTCCACCTCTATCATCAAATTTGCTGATGATACTGTTGTCCTGGGCCTCATTTCCAACAACAATGAGATGGCATACTTGGACGAGGTGGAGCATCTAACATCATGGTGCCAGGACAACTGTCTCTCTCTGAATGTTGGCAAGACCAAAGAAATGATTGTGGACTTCAGGAAGAGACAGCAACGGACATACTCCCCCCTCATGATCAGCGGGTCACCAGTAGAGAGAGTGAGCAGCTTCAAGTACCTGGGCGTAAACCTCTCCGAGGACCTGACCTGGACTGCTCACATTCAGACACAGGTGAAAAAAGCCAGGCAAAGACTGTACCACCTGCGCCAGCTGAGGAAATTCAGGGTTTCACCAGCTATCCTGAAAACTTTCCATTTAGGGGCGATAGAAAGTGTTTTAACTCAGTGCATCACAGTGTGGTATGGGAACAGCACCAGTCATGACTGCAAAGCCCTGCAAAGAGTCGTGCGCTTATCCGAGCGTATCTCAGGGTCAGCTCTCCCGTCTCTGCAGGACGTCTACACCAAACGCTGCAAAGGTAGAGCTACCAAGATCATCAAGGACTCTAATCACCCTGCAAACCCTCATTTCACGCTGCTACCATCTGGTAAGCGCTTCCGAAGCCTGATGGCCAAAACTGAGAGACTCAGGAGGAGCTTCTTCCCCAGGCCATCAGACTCCTGAACTCAGTCACTTAACATCACGTGACTTCACTTCAGGATAAACATCGATACACTGACATTGCACTGCACTTTCTGTTCTTGTTGTTACTGTGTAACAACCTGTTATAAACCTGTTTGCACATTATACTCTTATACGTTTGTTAACCACATATTTATAAGTCTACAGTTTACTCACTGCACAGTTTACTTCAATTATTTTATTCCACTTTATTCTTATTTTTTACTTTTTTTTTCTCTTGACTTGATTATTTATAATTCTACAGATATATATATAGTACTTTTCTATCCTATTTCTATATAATTTCCCCCTTGTGTTTTTAACTGTGAATTTGCACTGTCAATGGAGCGGACCTGTTTACATTTCACTGCCGGTTGTATATTCTGTATATAACTGTGTGTGTGACAAATAACACTCTTGAATCTTGAATCTATTTAAAGGATTTGATATGAAATGTTATTTTACTGTATAGCAAATGGTTACTATAGTAAACTGTTCCATGTGTGTTACTGTACCAACTACATTTTAAATATTCTGAACACTTGTTAACTCTTTCCCAGTCATTCACAGCATTTTCCGGCTATCCGTGTTCTCACTGTAGAGGGTAACATCTGAGCCAACATCTGATTGGCCAGCCCAGGTGCCGCCCAAAATTTAATTTGCTATTGGCAATTTCATTTTTATTACGTCTCACTGAAAGAAGCATTTACTTTGTTCTTCAACACTGCAAACTCGTCCAGTGTGCATTATAGGCTACTGAATACTAACTCACAGCTGCTAACAATTTACACAGTTCTCATATTCTCACACCAAATGTCCATTTACTCACACATTAAAAACATTGCAGAGAAAAGAGGACACAAATGAGACTTGGTTACTTGTGATATGAAACCAAGTCAAGTCACCTTTATTTATATAGCGCTTTTGCAACACAGATTGCTTCAAAGCAGCTTTACAGTGATGATAGGTAATTCATTTAGAGTCAGAGTCTCAGCTTTCAACTTCTGTAAGTTTTATTATGAAATTTAAACAATAAATGGTGTAAAAAATAAATAATCTCTCATGTAATCGATCAATCAGTGTTTCAGCTGTGGAAAGATGACAATAAAACAGCTTGAGAACAATAATATCACATCACATGTATACCTCAGAAAGGCCAGTGTCCATAGACTAGTTAGTGAGAAAAAATGACTCCACAGAGATTCCCTGTATAAATTACAGCATTATTTGAGAGATTTTGTTTCCTTGAGAAGAATCCACATGTACTATATATCCATGTTTAAATTTATTTTACTACAATATTATTAGTTTACATTTATGTGTATGTAAAAAAAAAAAAAAAAAAAAAAATCACAAAAATGTAAAAATTAAATGATAATTCTGTACTAGAAAATAAAATTTCTGTACAAAAGAAAAATCCAAAGTGGTGATTTCCCCTAGTGTCCTGGGCCATATGCCATAACGGGTGTAAGACTGAAGCTTTGGGGTGGTGATGCACTCTATATACTCTATCTGTGCTTTCATCATCGCTCTGAATCTGATCCAAATATAATCTTTGATAAAAACACACTTTTCTCAGCCTTTTGCTCAAAATGTTGCTTTTTATAAAACATACACACATTCAAGTGTTGATTAAAAAGGAATGCATGGAGCTAGATAAAACAAGTATGATATTTATTTTGATATATTGTTTGTGCAGATATTCATACAACACAAAATTCTGAGGGCCATGAACATTTTGTGAAAAGCATAAAAAGGAGGTGGCAGGCAACTTTTTTTTTTTTTTTTTTTTTTTAACACTGGTAGGGGAAGTTCATAAACATTCATTGCAGTGAGTGAGTGTCGTGGTGTGTGGTAAAGTAATGGCTTTTTATTTTGTTTCTTCATTATGCAGTGGAAGATGCAGAGAGAGAGAAAACAGAGAGAGGAAGAAGAGCAGAGACAGAGAGAGGAAGAGGAGAGAAAACTACAAGAGGAGACTGAGAGAGCAAGGGAGCAGAGATTCAGAGCACGGAAGGAAGCTCGACTGGAGAGACTTAAACAAAAAGATTCCTGTGTCTGTAGTTGATATTCCTGGATTTCCAGGAATGTGTTTGGGAAACACTAAGTTAGAAGAAGAGATAGTAGAGGAGATTATTGAGGAAAACAGTAGATTAAGAGATCTGGTTGAGGAGCAGCAGACTCCTCAGATCATTGAGATGATGTTTGGTCAGGAGGTGTTATACTCCATCATTCTCTTCACTCATGGAGATCAGCTAGAAGAAGAGACCATTGAGACACTTATTGAGAAGAGCTATACATTAAGAGATCTAGTTGATCAGTGTGTCAACTTTCAGCAGCAGCTCACTGACCTCAAGAAGAGAGGAGACTGGCACTGGAGGAGATTGTTATTGTTGGTTAATCAGGGTGACTAATTACATGTGTGGCGAGCAGCGAGGCGAGGGACCGTGAGAGCGGGCCGGTGGCGAATGATGATGAGCGTCTCGTCTCATGGAGGAGTGATGGGAGCATAAAAGGAGGAGCGACGACAGTGCAGGACGAGAGAGGACCAGGCCTGGACTTTATGTTGTGTTTTTGTTTTGTTTGTAGGCGGCAGTCGGCCGTGAGGGCCTGCCGCCGTTATTGTGTTTTGTTTGTATATTTTTGATTAGAATTTTTAAATGTTCGCCGGTTTGAACTTTATTACAATATGTTTCAATAATCTCTTGTGCAACATGACATATTCTTTTCCATATGTAGTTATGACCTTATCCCATTGTGCAATGTCTTTTGCAAATCCTGACAAACAACAAACTCAAATAAATTTAGATTCAAGGGTTTGATGTCCTTGTGTTTGGTGAACCACTCTAAGGCTCCATGAAATACTACAGTAGAAGTATTCTTAAGCGTTTCAAATTTAAATAGCTTTTTGTAGTACTGAAAATAAGCATACAATCCCTATGAATGTCCATGTACAGCAGTGCACTTTTCCATTCCTTAATTTATTCAGTGTCCATGTAGTTTTTATTTTATTTATTTATTTTATTGAATTATTCAAAATGAATTTAATAAAACAAAAACAAGTAAAAAATTAATAAAGAAATATTCATAAAAATAATATTAAAGTCACGTTGGACAGGAGTAAAGTTTAGGTGCAGTTCGCCGGCTGTCCTGCTGGTCTCGTTACAATGCACTTTTATTTATGATTTATGATTACTCCAGAGCACTCGTAGATCTACCAAGATCTACTCAAGTGCTACTTAAGTTAGCGGGATAAGTTTTGGGATATGGCTCGTAAGTCTAAGATGATTCGTGCGATCGTTTTTACGATCTACTTAGGCTTACGATGCTGTTGGGAAACGCAGCCCTTGTTTGTCCAGATGTTTTGTACATTGTAATCCACTCTTTGTGATATTCTGTAATATAATAAAACAATAATGGACTCAAATCATTATTTCATGCATTTTTTAATTTATTAGGCAATTCGTCATCTATCAAGCAAATGAATATACAGTCAGTATTCACATTGATATTTTGATTCTCCTCTCTGGGTTTTGTGATTACTGGTTGACTGTACAGTACGATAATAAGGTAACGTAATGCATACAATCTGTTGAGCTGGTAATAAAACATATTCATTTTCCTACTGACTTTCGATACCTGAGAGAGTTTTTTATTTATCTATAAAGGTTCAAAACTTATGTGGCATTAGTGTGCAGTTCCCTTTCAGTGTGAAATGTGAATTTCCATCTAAAATGTTTATGGACTATATGGTCACACTTTACATTAAGGTTGCATTAGTTAACATCAGTTAATGCATTAGTTTATATCAGTTAACATCAGTTAATGCATTAGTTAACATCAGTTAATGCATCAGTTAATGCATTAGTTAACATCAGTTAACATCAGTTAACATCAGTTAATGCATTAGTTAACATCAGTTAACATCAGTTAACATCAGTTAATGCATTAGTTAACATCAGTTAACATCAGTTAATGCATCAGTTAACATCAGTTAATGCATTAGTTAACATCAGTTAACATCAGTTAATGCATTAGTTAACATCAGTTAATTCATTAGTTAACATCAGTTAATGCATCAGTTAACATCAGTTAATGCATTAGTTAATGCATCAGTTAATGCATCAGTTAATGCATCAGTTAATGCATCAGTTAACATCAGTTAATGCATCAGTTAACATCAGTTAATGCATTAGTTAACATCAGTTAATGCATCAGTTAACATCAGTTAATGCATTAGTTAATATCAGTTAACATCAGTTAATGCATCAGTTAACATCAGTTAATGCATCAGTTAACATCAGTTAACTTCAGTTAGTTAACAGTTATCAGTTAATGCATCAGTTAACATCAGTTAATGCATCAGTTAATGCATCAGTTAATGCATCAGTTAATGCATCAGTTAACATCAGTTAATGCATTAGTTAACATCAGTTAATGCATCAGTTAACATCAGTTAATGCATTAGTTAACATCAGTTAATGCATCAGTTAACATCAGTTAATGTATCAGTTAACATCAGTTAACATCAGTTAATGCATCAGTTAACATCAGTTAATGCATTAGTTAACATTAATGCAATGCATCAGTTAACATCAGTTAATGTATCAGTTAATATCAGTTAATGCATCAGTTAATGCATCAGTTAATGCATTAGTTAATGCATCAACATCAGTTAATGCATCAGTTAACATTGAAAGAATTGAAAATAATCAAAGATATTTGATTTTTGAAAATGAACAAAGACATTTGCTTTACTGTTTTCAACCCCATCTCTCTCCAGGAGGGCCATTTGGAATTCCTAAAGACACAGAAATGCTGAAGGCCTGTAGGCCAAATGTGTGTCACACCTGTAACACCGTGGGGGAAGTTTGGTCTGATTGGTCAGTTTGAATGTCTCACATTAGGGTTTCAGTCACATGGTCAAGGAATAGATAAAAGAAGATTGTAACTGTTGCTCTGGCTCTTTTATTCTCTGGCTCTCTCTTCTTGGGGGCCTTCTCTTTGGCTCTTCTCTCCTTTGCTCTCTTCTCTTCTTTGTCTCTCCCTTCTCTCTCTCTCTCTCTCTCTCTCTCTCTCTCTCTCTCAGGTAAAATTCATGCTGGGTACGATTAATGGTATAAGTTTTCATCATCTCATACATTTATTTTGTAACTATTTTAAGTGTAACCATAACTAGATTTTGTCATTAAATTCTTTCAATTACAAATGATGTGCTAACTGGTTTTGATTTGGTATTGACTCTGAAGTGTTACCTATTGCAATACAATATAGTCACATTATAGCAACGCTCTCCCACATGTTTAGCTATTGTCACTGCGCTTATTTCCGTCGTTGGTATAAGCTGCAGTGGGTGGTAAAGACGAGAAATGTACAGTTTTCTATCATCTTGCTGATAACGTTTCTTTAGTCATTCGCAACCCTGCAGTCAGAACCACTGTAGAGGATCCACCCTTACAACATCAGTTAATGCATCAGTTAACATCAGTTAATGCATCAGTTAACATCAGTTAATGAATTAGTTAACATCAGTTAATGCATCAGTTAATGCATCAGTTAACATCAGTTAATGCATCAGTTAACATCAGTTAATGCATCAGTTAACATCAGTTAATGCATCAGTTAACATCAGTTAATGCATCAGTTAATGCATCAGTTAACATCAGTTAATGCATCAGTTAACATCAGTTAATGCATCAGTTAATGCATCAGTTAATGCATCAGTTAACATCAGTTAATGCATCAGTTAACATCAGTTAATGCATCAGTTAATGCATCAGTTAACATCAGTTAATGCATCAGTTAACATCAGTTAATGCATCAGTTAACATCAGTTAATGCATCAGTTAACATCAGTTAATGCATCAGTTAATGCATCAGTTAACATCAGTTAATGCATTAGTTAACATCAGTTAATGCATCAGTTAACATCAGTTAATGCATTAGTTAACATCAGTTAATGCATTAATGCATTAGTTAATGCATCAGTTAACATCAGTTAATGCATCAGTTAATGCATCAGTTAACATCAGTTAATGCATCAGTTAACATCAGTTAACATCAGTTAATGCATCAGTTAATGCATCAGTTAACATCAGTTAATGCATCAGTTAACATCAGTTAATGCATCAGTTAATGCATCAGTTAACATCAGTTAATGCATCAGTTAACATCAGTTAATGCATCAGTTAATGCATCAGTTAACATCAGTTAACATCAGTTAATGCATCAGTTAATATCAGTTAACATCAGTTAATGCATCAGTTAACATCAGTTAATGCATCAGTTAACATCAGTTAATGCATCAGTTAACATCAGTTAATGCATCAGTTAACTTCAGTTAATGCATCAGTTAACATCAGATAACATCAGTTAATGCATCAGTTAACATCTGTTAACATCAGTTAATGCATCAGTTAACATCAGTTAATGCATCAGTTAATGCATCAGTTAACATCAGTTAATGCATTAGTTAGTTAATGCATCAGTTAACATCAGTTAATGCATCAGTTAACATCAGTTAATGTATCAGTTAATATCAGTTAATGCATCAGTTAATGCATTAGTTAATGCATTAGTTAACATCAGTTAATGCATCAGTTAACATTGAAAGAATTGAAAATAATCAAAGATATTTGATTTTTGAAAATGAACAAAGACATTTGCTTTACTGTTTTCAACCCCATCTCTCTCCAGGAGGGCCATTTGGAATTCCTAAAGACACAGAAATGCTGAAGGCCTGTAGGCCAAATGTGTGTCACACCTGTAACACCGTGGGGGAAGTTTGGTCTGATTGGTCAGTTTGAATGGCTCACATTAGGGTTTCAGTCACATGGTCAAGGAATAGATAAAAGAAGATTGTAACTGTTGCTCTGGCTCTTTTATTCTCTGGCTCTCTCTTCTTGGGGCCTTCTCTTTGGCTCTTCTCTCCTTTGCTCTCTTCTCTTCTTTGTCTCTTTCTCTCTCTCTCTCTCTCTCTCTCTCTCTCTCTCTCTCTCTCTCTCTCTCTCTCTCTCTCTCAGGTAAAATTCATGCTGGGTACGATTAATGGTATAAGTTTTCATCATCTCATACATTTATTTTGTAACTATTTTAAGTGTAACCATAACTAGATTTTGTCATTAAATTCTTTCAATTACAAATGATGTGCTAACTAGTTTTGATTTGGTATTGACTCTGAAGTGTTACCTATTGCAATACAATATAGTCACATTATAGCCACGCTCTCCCACATGTTTAGCTATTGTAACTGCGCTTATTTCCGTCGTTGGTATAAGCTGCAGTGGGTGGTAAAGACGAGAAATGTACAGTTTTCTATCATCTTGCTGATAACGTTTCTTTAGTCATTCGGCAACCCTGCAGTCAGAACCACTGTAGAGGATCCACCCTTACAACATCAGTTAATGCATCAGTTAACATCAGTTAATGCATCAGTTAACATCAGTTAATGAATTAGTTAACATCAGTTAATGCATCAGTTAATGCATCAGTTAACATCAGTTAATGCATCAGTTAATGCATCAGTTAACATCAGTTAATGCATTAGTTAACATCAGTTAATGCATCAGTTAACATCAGTTAATGCATCAGTTAATGCATCAGTTAACATCAGTTAATGCATCAGTTAACATCAGTTAATGCATCAGTTAATGCATCAGTTAACATCAGTTAATGCATCAGTTAATGCATCAGTTAATGCATCAGTTAACATCAGTTAATGCATCAGTTAACATCAGTTAATGCATCAGTTAACATCAGTTAACATCAGTTAATGCATCAGTTAACATCAGTTAATGCATTAGTTAACATCAGTTAACATCAGTTAATGCATCAGTTAACATCAGTTAATGCATCAGTTAATGCATCAGTTAACATCAGTTAATGCATCAGTTAACATCAGTTAATGCATCAGTTAACATCAGTTAATGCATTAGTTAATGCATCAGTTAATGCATCAGTTAATGCATTAGTTAACATCAGTTAATGCATCAGTTAATGCATCAGTTAACATCAGTTAATGCATCAGTTAACATCAGTTAATGCATCAGTTAACATCAGTTAATGCATCAGTTAACATCAGTTAATCAGTTAATGCATCAGTTAACATCAGTTAATGCATCAGTTAACATCAGTTAATGCATCAGTTAATGCATCAGTTAATGCATCAGTTAATATCATCAGTTAATGCATCAGTTAACATCAGTTAATGCATCAGTTAATGCATCAGTTAACATCAGTTAATGCATCAGTTAATGCATCAGTTAACATCAGATAACATCAGTTAATGCATCAGTTAACATCAGTTAATGCATCAGTTAACATCAGTTAATGCATCAGTTAATGCATCAGTTAACATCAGTTAATGCATCAGTTAACATCAGTTAATGCATCAGTTAATACATCAGTTAATGCATCAGTTAACATCAGTTAATGCATCAGTTAACATCAGTTAATGCATCAGTTAATATCAGTTAATGCATCAGTTAACATCAGTTAATGCATTAGTTAACATCAGTTAATGCATTAGTTAACATCAGTTAATGCATTAGTTAACATCAGTTAATGCATCAGTTAATGCATCAGTTAACATCAGTTAATGCATCAGTTAATGCATCAGTTAACATCAGTTAATGCATCAGTTAACATCAGTTAATGCATCAGTTAATGCATTAGTTAACATCAGTTAATGCATCAGTTAATGCATCAGTTAACATCAGTTAATGCATCAGTTAACATCAGTTAATGCATCAGTTAATGCATCAGTTAACATCAGTTAATGCATCAGTTAACATCAGTTAATGCATCAGTTAATGCATCAGTTATCAGTTAACATCAGTTAATGCATCAGTTAATGCATCAGTTAATGCATCAGTTAACATCAGTTAATGCATCAGTTAACATCAGTTAATGCATCAGTTAACATCAGTTAATGCATCAGTTAACATCAGTTAATGCATCAGTTAACATCAGTTAATGCATTAGTTAACATCAGTAACATCATCAGTTAATGCATCAGTTAACATCAGTTAATGTTAATGCATCAGTTAACATCAGTTAATGCATCATCATCAGTTAATGCATCAGTTAATGCATTAGTTAACATCAGTTAATGCATTAGTTAACATCAGTTAATGCATTAGTTAACATCAGTTAATGCATTAACATCAGTTAACATCAGTTAATGCATTAGTTAACATCAGTTAATGCATCAGTTAACATCAGTTAATGCATAGTTAACATCAGTTAATGCATCAGTTAACATCAGTTAATGCATCAGTTAACATCAGTTAATGCATTAGTTAACATCAGTTAATGCATCAGTTAACATCAGTTAATGCATCAGTTAACATCAGTTAATGCATCAGTTAACATCAGTTAATGCATCAGTTAACATCAGTTAATGCATCAGTTAACATCAGTTAATGCATCAGTTAACATCAGTTAATGCATCAGTTAACATCAGTTAATGCATCAGTTAACATCAGTTAATGCATCAGTTAATGCATTAGTTAACATCAGTTAATGCATCAGTTAACATCAGTTAATGCATTAGTTAACATCAGTTAATGCATCAGTTAACATCATTAATTAACATCAGTTAATGCATTAGTTAACATCAGTTAATGCATCAGTTAACATCAGTTAATGCATCAGTTAACATCAGTTAATGCATCAGTTAACATCAGTTATCAGTTAACATCAGTTAATGCATCAGTTAACATCAGTTAATGCATCAGTTAACATCAGTTAATGCATTAGTTAACATGAATAGCCATGAACAACGCCTGAGCTTTACTGTTGTTCGAAGGTTATCTTACTCATATTTACATTACACTACATGACACACACTAAGGATGACCGTTTACAAATAAAATGCTGTTGTGTACATTATCAGTTATTATTAATAATTATATTATTAACATTATTTAATCATAAGTCATTGATTTGGCTGTTGGTAATCATAATTCTACAGTGAAATCTGAACATCAGCGGAGAGGTTATTCATGTTCATACGCAGCTTACTATCATTACTGACATTCAACAGACCATTTATAAATGAATTTGAGGACCTTAGTGTAAAGTGTACACTATTTCAACATTACCTGATGTGTTACTAACATTTGTAGACTTTTATTAACATTACTTACATTGTAAAAATCTGAATCCTAATTTTACGGAAATTAAAAATAAAAAAAAATGTACGGCCATTTTCTTTTATTTTAAATTGTACTCAAAACTCTGTAAAATTACAAACAATATCTGTAAATTATTGCAATAATCTGCATATTATTTTAAGCTGTTATTTTAATTATTATGACATTAATTGCAAATTACAGTAATTCACATTTTTATACAGAAAAAAATATTTTTATACAGTATTTTTCCAGTTTTCTGAAATCACAAAAGTATGCAAAAATGAATATATCAATCTGTAATTAAACAGTAACAACACAGTTAAATGATAAAACAGCCAAAGACAAACCCTGTAAAATATCCTCATTGTTATTTTACAGATGTTTCCTGAATTAACTCAAATGACTAGCAGCAACACACAAGGGATAGCTTTTTCCCTCAGGCTATCAGACTATTGAACGCTCAAAACTAATACTCTCTACAGCATACTCCCACAATATGGCATGCCACACACCGCACTCAACTATAACAGTCAACACTGGACTATATACACACACTTCATTTATCACCACACTATCTACCGGTTACCACTGGATACATCCGATGCACACTCATGACATTCTGTATCCAGTTCACATACAATCATCATCATTTTATACGTACAAATGTCAATAATGTAGAACGTGTACATTTGTGTATAGTGTTTATTGTGTATAGTGTTTAATGTGTACATTTTGTGTATAGTGCTTAATGCGTATAGTGCTTAATGTGTATATTCTGTGTATTGTGTTTGTGTATAGGGTCTAATGTGTATATATCTGTGTATAGTGTCTAATGTGTATAGTGCTTAATGTGTATAGTGCTTAGTGTTTAATGTGTATAGTGTTTAATGTGTATAGTGTTTAATGTGTATAGTGTTTGTGTATAGTGTTTAATGTGTAGAGTGTTTAACGTGGTGCTAACTGTATGCATGTACTTTCAGAGTATAATGTGTAATGTAGTACTGACTGTAAGTATGTCCAATAGTACACTGTGTGTACTAACTATATGTATGTGCACATTGCACTTTTTTCTGTTTTTACCTGCTTAAGGTTGTATGGTTATGTTAACTGTTACTGCAATTGTCTGGAGCACGCTCCCAAGAATTTCACTCTCCAAGGCACATGTGCTTTGGTGATGTGACAATAAAACTGACTTGACTTGACCTCTCGAGATCTCAGCACTTATTACAATACAGTTTGACTTTATCTCTTTCATACAAATCTGTTATATCCTTAATTTACAATTTGAATATTCTTAATTTTTGCATTACACTAATGAAATGTGAAGGTTTAAATGTACTCAATTGTTATGCCCCACATACAACGTGTTCATAACGCACCTTATAATGCATTGTATGGTCTCATGAATAATTGTAACCATAGTTATAATGCATTTATCTATTCATTGAACACAACTTTAGAAAGTATAATGCATTAAAACACATGACAAAACCAATTTCACATGCATTTTAACTTTGGTTACAAGTTTTTCCTTTGAGCTTTCCACGTACAGACCACACCATTGTCAACACCAAACGATCCCCATTCACTCGGATCTGGGAAAATGACTAAACCTGTATTCTGCTGCCAGGCCAGGAGATGGGGATGAAACGCTACACTCAAAAAAGTGCTGGGGTGTTTCTGTACACACACTCTTGGGTTGCTCATGCTGGGTCAAAATTCTGGGTTGTTTGGAGTCCTGTGAACACATTCTTGGGTTGATTATAGTGGGTCAAAATTCTGGGTTGTTTGGAGTACTGTGAGCACACTCTTGGGTTGCCCATGCTGGTAAGGGGGTCATTCACAAATAAACAGCTGGTTGGCTTATTTTGACCCAGCAACTGGTTTATTCATTTTGTAATCTTTGCGCAACTTTCTGGATTCTTCACTTCTGACTCTAAGAGCACATCACTAAGAGTTAATATGAATATTTACCTATATTTTTAAAGTTGTGGTAGCAGCAAGCATTACACTGTTCAGAGTCTTTGATATGGGGGGTATGAGGGGTGTGTGTTCATTTATTCTGTGAAACATTAAATAGCCAAGGCTAGCCGGTTATATTTTTTTGACAAAATGCCATATCGTTATATTGTTAGTTGGAAACCAGCTATATCTGCAGCCTTTTTGAAATATATATGCAGTTTAAATTGTAAATTCATCACGTAACTATCGTATTCTTAGGGATTCATGCGTATTCAAAGGGGGAGAAGACGTTTAGTAAGAAATCCATACGGATCACTGTATGTTCGTTACTTTAGCCCCTCACATGCAGAAGAATCCAGGAAATCCATCTGTAGGCTAATATACGCTAGCGAGTTGTGTGCGGAAAGTCTGATGGCATATTTTAGGAATGCTTGTCAGAAGAAGCGACGGGGGTGAGTTCACAGACAGTCTGTGTGTGTCTCTGTAATGTTTATTAGTGTTGTAGTCAAGACCACCTAATACAAGACCGAGTCGAGACCAAGACCAATGTGTGCTAAGACCAAGACCAATGTGTGCTGAGATCAAGACCAATGTGTGCTGAGACCAAGACCAATGTGTGCTGAGATCAAGACCAATGTGTGCTGAGACCAAGACCAATGTGTGCTGAGATCAAGACCAATGTGTGCTGAGATCAAGACCAATGTGTGCTGAGATCAAGACCAATGTGTCCTGAGATCAAGACCAATGTGTGCTGAGATCAAGACCAATGTGTGCTGAGATCAAGACCAATGTGTGCTGAGATCAAGACCAATGTGTGCTGAGATCAAGACCAATGTGTGCTGAGATCAAGACCAATGTGTGCTGAGATCAAGACCAATGTGTCCTGAGATCAAGACCAATGTGTCCTGAGATCAAGACCAATGTGTGCTGAGATCAAGACCAATGTGTGCTGAGATCAAGACCAATGTGTGCTGAGATCAAGACCAATGTGTGCTGAGATCAAGACCAATGTGTCCTGAGACCAAGACCAATGTGTCCTGAGATCAAGACCAATGTGTGCTGAGACCAAGACCAATGTGTCCTGAGATCAAGACCAATGTGTGCTGAGATCAAGACCAATGTGTGCTGAGATCAAGACCAATGTGTGCTGAGATCAAGACCAATGTGTGCTGAGATCAAGACCAATGTGTCCTGAGACCAAGACCAATGTGTCCTGAGATCAAGACCAATGTGTGCTGAGATCAAGACCAATGTGTGCTGAGACCAAGACCAATGTGTGCTGAGACCAAGACAGAGACAGAGTCAAGACCAGATCAGCACTCCTTAAATTCATAAAGATCCACATTACTGCCTGAGAAATTACTTATGTTTAATCAATAAACATAATTAGAATAAGACACTATATATAGAGCTTTTATACCAATCAAGTAAAATCATTAATAACAAAATTCATCTTTGTACTGGGGGTGGTACAGAAGATGCGTCTGAATTGGTAAATTGCAAATGCAATGTTTGTATAAAAGCAATATAATGTTTGCAGTCATGCTCAAATTTGTGAAAAGAGCTCTCTTGCTCGTGATATTGTCGCAATAATCATCTCGATATGTCGCACAATATATGCACATGACCTCAATAATGTTTTGTGATGCAATATATCGCCCATTATGTTTACATGACAATGAATGTCACCAATATTTTACTGGATTGTGCCGTCATCTTGTATGTTTTCCGTGACGGAGGCGAAAGTGTTTCTCGGGCCGTTGCTTCATACACAAAGCGGTTATCGACAGGCGATCACCATTTGAGGCGTTACAGAGTTTTCCTGACTGTTTGGAAGAATAAGCCCAAATGGACTCGACTTCAAAGCCGCAATCCCCTGTTCCCCCACACATATAAATGTCAACGCAGAATGACGAGTGTTAAAGCCGCTTCACAAGGGAAAATGTTTCTTTACTATTTATTAAATTTTTTAATTTAGGATAATGTATTTTTTACCCTTAATTTCCATGATCTAAAGAATTAAAAGGTTGTCATTTGAAAGTGTGTGGGTCTACTTGCATTATTGTGCTGTTATATTAGGATTATATATTCAGTGCCATAAAAGAGTCTTAAAATGACAATAATATCGTTTATCGCAATTATTTCTGGGACGATATATCGCAAAACAAAAAGTAGTCATCGTGACAGGCCTAGTTAAATATATCACGTTATAGTATAAAAATCCAGATCTCATACAAATACTTTTTAGCAACAATATCTCAAATTTTAACATTCTCAGGACACAATCCCTCATTTCTGAATCAAAGCAGAAATAAGTTATTGATTGCATCTGAAGTAAGTTTTACATCCAATCACATTAATGATGTTAATAATTAAATCAGACAATGCACCAGAAGTTTAGTGATATCCCAGCAGTCGTGGTCTTGAAACAAAATCCAGAGTCTGAGTCTGAGACCGAGACAAGACCGAGTACAAATGTGGTCGAGACCGAGACAAGACCAAGACCTTCAAAAAATGGTCTTAAGACCAGTCTCAAGTACTACAACACTAATGTTTATGTCAGAAGAACCAGGATTGTTTTGGCCAAAAAAAATAAAAAAATAAAATTGACAGTTGTTCTAATAAATGCCTCGGTGATGTGGAAACTTTACTAGTAGCCTACATAAACAGCGACTAAGGAAAGCAGAAATACATTGAGTGCATGTTAAGCATTTTTCTTGCCCTGACACCCCATTACAAGTTAAGACTTAAATAAATAAATGTCCTTGTAAAACCTGTAGAAATTCTAATTGACATTTTCTAATTTCATTCTAGTGACTGAGTTTGAGTTTTTAATAGTAAGATAAAAGTTGTTATTAGGGCTGAACAATATATACAAAACAGGTGTAATCAACAGGTGCTACGATAGTCCACTGGAAGCAAGTGTAGATGAACCCAAGTGCAGTTTATTCCAAAACAAGAAACGACACAAAATAAACTTGACTTGACTTGACACTCTCCATAGCGGGTTACGCAAACAATATTCAACCAGGAACAAGGCAAACGTGAGGGCTTAAATACACAAGGACTGATGACTGAACAATCAAGACGATGGACCAATGACAGAACTGAACTGAGAACCCACATGACTAAGACAACCAATGAGAACGACAGACTAGGGAAGCACATGACATGAACAGCACCTACAAATCCGAGGCCATGGTTCTCAGTCGGAAAAGGGTGGCTTGCCCACTTCAGGTTGGTGGAGAGTTTCTGCCTCAGGTGGAGGAGTTCAGGTATCTTGGGGTCTTGTTCACGAGTGAGGGAAGGATGGAACGTGCAGCTTCTGCAGTAATGCGGTCGATGTACCGGTCTGTCGTGGTGAAGAAGGAGCTGAGCTGTAAGGCGAAGCTCTCGATTTACCGGTCAATCTACGTTCCTACTCTCACCTATGGTCATGAGCTGTGGGTCATGACCGAAAGGACAAGATCCCGGATACAGGCGGCCGAAAAAGAGCTTTCTCCGCAGGGTTGCTGGGCGCTCCCTTAGAGATAGGGTGAGAAGCTCAGTTACTCGGGAAGAGCTCAGAGTAGAGCCGTTGCTCCTCCACAGCAAGAGGAGCCAGTTGAGGTGGCTCGGGCATCTATTTCGGATGCCTCCTGGACGCCTTCCCGGGGAGGTATTCCGGGCATGTCCCACCGGGAGGAGGCCCCGGGGAAGACCTAGGACACACTGGAGGGATTATGTCTCCCGGCTGGCCTGGGAACGCCTCGGGGTTCCCCCGGAAGAGCTGGAGGAAGTGGCTAGGGAGAGGGAAGTCTGGGCGTCTCTGCTTAGACTGTTGCCCCCGCAACCCGGCCCCGGATAAGCGGAAGATAATGGATGGATGGATGACATGAACACATGAGGGCACAATGGAATCACATGAGAACAAGAAACATGACATTGAACATAACAAAATAAGAACATGAAACAAAAACCCAAACCAAGTCGTGACAGCATGGTGGAGTATTTACTGAATGCAGAGATCACTGGAGCATTGCTGCACATTTTGACAACGGGGACATGCCAGATACCTGCAGCGTTTTTTCAGGCCATGCCATTGAGACTCCTTTGCTGGAGGCTGTTGTTTGTTTTAAAGCTTTTTGTACATTAAAGTTTTTTTATGTTCACATTTACAGTGGCCTCTCTGGTTTATTTGTATTACATAGATAGACACAATAATTATTTTACATTCATTTTAGAGTAAAATACAGTATCGGCGGAATTGTATTGACTGTGCGTGTGCGTGCATCACACTGCAGGTAATCACATAATTATTGAACACTCAACTAACGCTATTCCACCTGTATCCGTGTTCACAGTTCATGTTGTTTACATAATTATATTCTGCTTATAATAACTTGCATGAGACAGATCTGTTCAGAAAGGTTCTTTACTGGAGGAAATCATCAGCCAGTTCACTTGATGCATCACAGGTGGACTGCATGTGCACACTAACAAGTTCTTCATTGCTACTTTTAAGTCGAGTCGAACAGCGTTAGATTGCCCCCTACAGGTCAATCCACAACAGATCACTCTATAACATCCCCTTCCCCCCCAAGTTGACAATATTTCCTCCATAATAATCACAATCATGTAACCACAATAGTTACCCACAAAAAAAATAAATAAATAACATCACGAAGAGGAAACTTACTTACCCTAAACCCATCACAGTTCACAGATTTATTTTCATATGTATATTTTTTCCCCCACAATCTTCCAAATCTTTCATTAACAGTTTTTTTTTTTTTTCCTTACTTCAGTTAATACATTTTCAAACGACCAGGCGATGTCCTGGTTCTCTATGACCATCTCACAACAGGGCTAATGGATTTGTTGATATCAGTGGTCATCTCAAAAGTTTGAGAGGGATCCCCAGCTGTTTCAAAGGGATTGGTTTCACCAGGAATGCCCTCAGTTCCTGTTTCCACAGTCTCTTTACCAACTATCAGAGCAGAGTGATCAGAGAAGTCAAAATCAGGATATCTACTGTATAGTACATGTCCTCTGAAAGGTTCACAAGCAATTGTGTCTGCCAGCCATGAATTTGGTCTACATGTCTTCGGACCACTCTCCCATCGCCCAGCATCACTTTATAAGAAAGTGGTCCAGTCACAGTCTCTATGTGCCCCGGAATCCATTTCAGTCAATGGATAAAATTCATAACAAGTACACCCAGTCATTACAGTCACACCACAGCCTGAATCCACTTCAGAAGGTACATTTGCCTCATTAACAGCCAATGTGATTGATAGTCAGTGGAGCAACCATTGGAAACTCGGTTTCTTTCAAACTGTGAACTGTAAAATTACCTTCTTCATCAGATGCACTTTTTCATCTCTGCTCACATAATGCGATCTTTGTCCTCCTTTGGCCACTCTCTTGCATCTTTCTCCCCCTTGAAAGTTTGTTTTTTGATCTGCATACTTTCCTTATGTGTCCTTGTTTCTCACAGTTGTGACATATCTCATAAGCAAATCTGCACTCATTGGCCAAATGTTGCAAACTCCCACATCTGTAACATGCTCTACTTTGACTATCTTCTTGCTTTACAGACATCTTATGCACTCTCATTAAACTGGATAAGCGTTGAAATTAAATCCTAAATCCTTCACATCCTTACTGGCCATTTCCATTGCTTGAGCTACTTTTAATGCCTTTTCAAATGTTAACTCTGCTTCTGCCAACAGTCTACATTGAAGCACGTTGATCGCGAAGCATCTCTGTTCATTTTATCCATAATTACAATCATGAGCCAATTTCCTCAATACTGCCACATACTCAAGTACAGTTTCTCCCTCTTCTCTTGATCTCGAATTTAATTTAAACCGTTGTACAATTTCACCGGGTCTAGGGTTGAAATGCTCCTTCCCAAGGCTGAGATTGACTATCAAATGGTGTGACTGTTCCGACCATGTTGGCCATCTTCTTTCCCAGTGCTCCAACTCTCACATCTTTTCTTCACCAAAATGTAATAACTTGCATGAGACAGATCTGTTCAGAATGGTCATCAGCCAGTTCACTTGATGCATCACAGATGGACTGCATGTGCACACTAACAAGTTCTTCTTTGCTACTTTTAAGTCGAGTCCCACAGCATTAGATTGCCCCTGTAAGGTCCATCCGTTAGCCCAAGGACGGAATCTAACGGCCTGGTCGAAGGACTTCTGCGTGTTCGCCTTCTCAGCACTTCTGTTGGATTCACTTAATTTATGACCATCGAATTTTAAATCTGACTCCATGAATAATTTGATCTTACTCCAATTCTTTGTAACTTTGTTACATTTGTTACATTTGTAACTTAACAGCTGATCATAAGTTTAGTTGTGATTTAATTTAGATCTTTGATTTCTCTTAGTATCTCTTAATTTCAAATACTCGTTCCTCCATGGGACCCGGAGTCGCTCAGAGGATAATGCTCGCGATTATAATTACATTACCTCACGGACGCAAATTAGTCAGTTCTGATATTACAGAGGATTACAGAGTGATTACAAACTCCTCATGCGACACTACTTGAGTAATGACTTATGAAAAATACAGAATAAATCAAGATTAACATTTATTTTGGCCAGACAGAACTTAAAGAACATAATTAAACATGAATCCATGGTACACAACTTTTAGCATAAAATACAATTAAGTAATATGAAAATAGTTTCAAAGAGTCATATCTGGCACAATACATACAGCGTGTGTGAGTGTCTCTTATGACACTGACACAACACTGCATGGGGCTTCTGTCTACAGAATGTTCAATGGCAGCCCCACCACCCTTCCTTAAATACCCAGACCAGAACAAAGGGTTGTAACTATTTGCAACACAAACACCTAGTTTGGGGGAGAAGATCAGATATCTTTGGAGAGACCACTCAAAAAGAGAACACAAGTCTCATATGTTTCAATCTTTCTAACCCTATCAGTGACTTCAGTGATGTTGAGACCATTTTACCAATCGCACTATGACCTTTTAAAGACACCAGACATGAAAGGGATAAAACAATAGATTCACAAGATAAATCATATGTAGTATATCTGCATTCTGGGACTTGAATCAGGGGGAAGGGGAGGAAAGGGAGGTAGAGAGGGGGAGAGGGTTTTGGTCAGGGCGGTGTCCTACAGTTTCTCTGTGAGATCTTCTCTTCAGATTGAGTTTTATTGTTTTAATGCAGGGTGTTGGATCTCAGCTTTTGTCTTAGCAGTAAAACCGGTCCTTACACCCCTACAGGTCAATCCACAACAGATCACTCTATAACACTGCTGGTATACACACTGGCATTCCATATTTATTTGTCATTCACTGTCAGTATTAGATCCTTATAAACACTGATGCAGTCGCGTGTCAGGTAGTGCGCATGCGCTCTAAAGTTGTTTACATCTCGGTGTGACCGCACATGCAGCAGCAGCCATGCTCACGCTCAGCTCACGGACAGTGTTAGCACACACACATCGTTTGCATTGAATTGAACATCCATTCCCATTTATTCCAGTATATCATCATAGAGATTGTGCTATGTCATATTTCACCTTTATTCACCAAATAAGCTTTATTAGTATTGTGTTGTGTTTTATATATGTTTATATTTATATTTGTATTTTGTTTTCACAGAACCACACATCTATGCACATTTAATAAAGACAACAATTTGGATTATAACCTGAGTGAGACATCATTGTTCCGGACAAACTGTAGACTTCAACCAAACCCGAACTAGCAATTAGAGTGAAGACTAAGAAGATTTTTTTGAGACCGTTTTCAAAAACTTGCACTTGTACAACGTTTGCATTTTTAGGCACCGAAAACACCATTGTCGCGTAAATAAGTGGCCAAACGCTTAAAAAGTTTTACATTTTATTTGATATCGGTGTCGTATAAAAGGCCCCTCAGAGACGATCAAGGTACATGTGGTAGAGAATCAGAACCAAACCCAAACACCATGAACAAACTCTAATCCTGACAGCAACGCAGTCTGTTTTATTTCATTGTAAGCAGGGTGTTAAGCCAAACACTACACAAATGTAAGACAACTGCAACCCAACAGAGAGCAGATCCATTTACATTTAGCACATACAAACACCAGGAAGGTTTTCCCCCCTGTTTTAGAGAAGGCTCACATCATGAACGGATCAAACTGAATTATTTGCCAAAATGTGCATATTTCGCCTGGATGTCCAAACACAAACTATTTCTATATGAGACAGTCTCTACAGACAGAGGTAGAACTCTACATGGCTATATACTCTTTAAACAAACGGACTCTATTTTACAAAGAATGACAGATTTTCTGTTAAATGAGAAATACTACATTTACAAAGCCAAAAGAAAACATTATCACAGACATACTGAGAAAACAAGAGACTAAACCTGAGAACAATCCACCACTGAATGCAGGAATGAACATCAAAAGGAACAGATTCAGTCAAAAAAAAGATAATAAAATAAAGATAAATACATTTTTTCTTTGTAACAGCATACAACTAAAACAACATTTTGTAAAAATGAAAGTGCGGTTAATAGACACACAGGTTCTGCTCTGTGTGGATACAAATTACTTTATGCAAGAAATGTCAAAATCACAGTTTGAAATGTGCATGTCCTACATCTATATTTCTATATATCAGCCTGATGCCTGATCCAGTGCTTCCCATCAGCTGGATGCAGATGACAATAATAATAATGTTATATTTATATAGCGCTTTTCTAGGCATTCAAAGCGCTTTACATAGAAGGGGGGAATCTCCTCAACCACCACCAATGTGCAGCACCACCTGGATGATTGCGCCAGAACGCAGATGATCATTTCCAGCTGTTCTGTGTTTTATTCGGAACTGTTCCTGAGTTCTGTTCTTAATCTGGAACACAGCAGTGAGGATGATGAAGATGATGATGGGGATAATAAAGATGGAGATGATGATGATGGTCCCAGTATACATCATCTTAAACAGTAATGTCTCAGGTTGATTTTATCAGCTGCTGATAAAGTTGGTAGAAGCTTTGTTAATCTGCATGGTCCTTCCTTCTTCCATCCTTTTTTTCTGTATCTCTTTTATTCTTCTCTTTTTGACCGTTTAACTCTTCACTTCTTCATAACTGTCTCAGTTTTACTCTCTCAAGTTCTGGTCTTGTTCATTTTCCCAGAGTTGTCTTCTCTCCTCTCCCTCTCTCCGTCTCTCCTCCTCTCTCCGTCTCTCCTCCTCTCTCTGCCTCCTCTGTGTGCGAGCAGTTTCAGCTTCAGCAGCAGCAGCTCCAATGCCAGCAGCTGCAAGAGCAGCAGCAACACCAGCAGTAGCAGCACCAACAGGTGCAGCAACAAAACCTCCAATAGCAGCAGCCCCAAAGATGAGAGCTTTATGAAATATACCTTGTCGTTTTCTCTTCTCTTCTCTCAGTCTTTCTTCTTCCTCTCTCTGTCTCCTCTCTTCCTCCCTCTGTCTTCTCTTTATTTCCTCTTGTCTGAAGCTCCAAGCATCTTCGTACATCTGATTACTGTAGTGTCCTCCTCCATTCTTCTCTATCATTGTGTTAGACTTCTGCTCTAGATCACTGACCTGTTTTCTGTTTTTCTGATCTCTATTGTTGAAGACATGAAATCCACCTCCACACTGCTGAACTACATGTCTCAATCTACTGTTTTCCTGAATGACTTGCTCCATTGACTTTCCTTCCAGCTGATCTCCATGAGTGAAGAGAATGATGGAGTATTTTAACACCTCCTGACCAAACAACATCTCAATCATCTGAGGAATCTGCTGCTCCTGCTCAGTGATCCTCATATTTACATTAAACACAATGAGAAAAGCGTGCGGTCCAGGACTGGATAAGTAAACACTTTTCGCTATCTCTTTCATTAAATCCTCAGGGCTCATCTCTGTGTCGAATAATCCAGGAGTATCAATTACAGACACTTTCCTGCCTGAAACAGTGGCGCGTCTCTCTGAACATTCACTGGTGACTTGTTTTGAGCCCAGTGTAGATTTAAACGCTTTCTGTCCCAGTATTGTGTTTCCAGCTGAACTTTTTCCAGCACCACTTTTACCCAGAAGAACAATCCTCCTGTATGAGAGATTGTCATCAGAGGTGTCTTGAACACTGAGGGCAATACTCTGCCAAGGATTTTTGGAGACTGTATAAAAAAGAAAAGAAAAAAGATTACAAAACTTATTTCACCCTGGCATGTACTTCTGCGCTAAATTGCTATACTAACACTACAGTTAAAATCTGGCATATACTAATTCTGTAGGCAGACAAAGGAGACAATATCACACGACTCACTTAGACTTAGACTCACAAGCTGTTGTTTTAGATCAATGCACAGTACGGAAATTGCACTGTTGTAAGTGATCGATACTCATTCGCATGCTGTGCTTGTCTTGTTGGATTTAAGTGCTGCGTTCAGTACAATTGATCATAGTATTTTGTTACATCGGTTGGAAAAGGTTGCAGGTATTCAATCTACATTTTTCTTCTTCGCCTGTTCCCCTTTAATGCAGTGTGCCCCAAGAACCCATTTAGGCCCTCTTCTCTTTTCATTTTATATGCTACCACTGGGTGCCATTTTTAAGAAATATAGGATGGGTTGCACCAGTGAGGATTAATCTTAAATCTAGATTAAATCAAGGTTTATAGAAATAAAGTGCATTGAGCTGGCAGAGTGTCAAGCCTGCCAAGAACAGAGATAGTCACACTGCCAATCAAGCCAGTTGTTTTTTTCTTATCTCGGTTGTTTTGTCATAAATTACGCTGCCATATTACTCCATTAATTGATACTATAAATATATTTCCAGGCTTATGAAATATGCTCACACTGCCACAATGTCATTGCCTGCTTGATCAGTAAAGTTTATTTCCTTTATCGGCAAGAGTTACTTAAGTCAGAGAGACAGTTTCTGGTGGTCAACGAAGAAGGAAATGGAATATTAACATTGTTGTTGTCAATGGCGAATCCATCATGGCGGAGAAAATGAATCATAAATTTGAGGTTTGAATCGCTGGTTAGAATTCTAATCCCTGATTTGTTAATCTGTGTTTAAAATTAAATGGTGCAACACAACTCAATTTAAAATAAAGCCCAGATCAATAAATCCTAGATTAGCTATAAACTATGCTTAATTTAATGCTTATTGGTGCAAGATCTCCTACCACTGCTATGCTGACTATATACAATTTTATCTACCAGCTAAAACTGACAGTCGTTACCCTTTAGACGTCCATTGTGACTGTTTTGAAGAGATCAAATGCTGGCTGGCTAATCATTTTTGTAATTAAATGAAAGCAAAATGTAGATTTTAGGCCTATCCAGGTCTTCATCTCTTTTTAATTTAGATTCTGTTTCCGCCACACTCTCAGAAAAAAAGGGACAGTGGAAGTACAATTTTGTTCCTTGGGGAACAAAATGTATAACTGTACCTTTAAAAGGCATACAATTGGTCCTTAGGGTACAATTATACCATTGTTTTCCTCTGCTTAGAGCAAGGGAAGGCAAGTTCTGTCCTAGAGAGTCGCTGTCCTGCAGAGTTTGGCTCCAACCCTGAAAGACGTCTACAGAAGCTCTTATTGAGAATTAACAGGTTTAGATGCTGATGTTTTATTGAAAATGTTTGCTCACCATTATGGTGATCAGTGTTTCCTTTAGTTGGGCAGTTTGACTCTTGGCTTTTTATGTGAGTTTGTGGTTTTTGTAACAGTGTTAACAAAACACATAATCTGTTCAAATCAAAAGAAGCCATAAACAAAAATTATCATGAACAAACATGTTTGACTAAACTCATCACTGACTAAAAACGTTAATAAATAATATTCACCAACAATACTTTCTTGCCACAGATCTGACATTCTGATTTTAAATACATTCTAAGGTGAAAAAGTTTAGAGGCACACAGATATCAAGAATCAGCATATGAATCTCAACAATGGTGACATACTTAATGCTGCAATGCATGCTGGGAGCCATGAGTTTTATACTGTGGTGGCTTAGTAGGGTTGGAGCTAAACTCTGCAGGACATCAGCTCTCTAGGACCGAACTTGCCTACTCCTGACTTAGAGGTACAAAAATGTCCCCTTAAGGCAGGGGTTCTCAAGCCTGGTCCTCGAGGCCCACTGTCCTGCAGAGTTTAGCTCCAACCCTGATCAAACTCACCTGCCTGTAGCTTTCTAGTAATCCCGAAGAGCTTAATTAGCTGGTTCAGGTGTGTTTGACTAGGGTTGGAGCTAAACTCTGCAGGACACTGGGCCTCGAGGACCAGGGTTGAGAATGCCTGTCTTAAGGGTACCACCCCAGTGACTTGTGCCTTAAAAGGGACAATTTTGTACTTTTTTTTTTGAGAGTGCGGGGTTCAAGGAATCTTGGGGTTACATTTGAATCATGACTACATTTTGAGAAACAAATCATTACAACGGTAAAGGGCAGTTTCTTTCACCTGAGATCATTTGCGAAATGAAAAGAGACCGTAAAAGATTTAGAGACCGTAATCCTCGCTCTCATAACATCACGTCTGGACTACTGTAATTCCCTGTACTGTGGCCTGCCTCAATCTGTGATCTCTCGCTTGCAAATTGTCCAAAATGCTGCAGCGAGACTTTTCCCTAGCATAGAAAAGAGGGATCACATTTCCCCTATTTTAGCGACCTTACATTGGCTTCCTGTAAAGTTTAGAAGTGATTTTAAAATTGCAGTTTTTGTGTACAAGGCTTTATCAGGTGTTCCTTACTCTCCCCAAAGAGAACTCAGGTCATGTAATCAGCTTCTCTTAACTGTCCCACGTTATCGCTGTAAATCTAAGTGATGTTATCATTTATTACTAATCTTCCTACAGAAATCTGCAGATACTGTAAGAGAATGATTTAAATATTCATATTATTATTGAAAATCAAATTCAGTTAGAACAGACTTACGATTCTTTAAGTTGTTTTGGAAAACTTTAGATATCAGTGATTTCACTTGGTCACTCTGTCCTTTTTTCTTGTTGTTGAACACGTGGAATCTGCCCTCATATTTCTCAAGATTCAAGAGTTTTATTTGTCACATACACAGTTATATACAGAATATACAACCGGCAGTGAAATGTAAACAGTTCCGCTCCATGGACAGTGCAAATTCACAGTTAAAAACACAAGGAGGAAATTATAATAGAAATAGGATAAAAAAGTACTATATATATATATATATATATATGTCTATATCTGTAGAATTATAAATAATCAAGTCAAGAGAAAAAAAAAGGTAACAAATAAGGATAAAGTGGAATAAAATAATTGAAGTAGACTTTGCAGTGAGTAAACTGTAGACTTATAAATATGTGGTTAACAAATGTATAAAGAGTATAATGTGCAAACAGGTTTATAACAGGTTGTTACACAGTAACAACGAGAACAGAAAGTGCAGTGCAATGTCAGTGTATCGATGTTTATCCTGACGTGAAGTCACGTGATGTTAAGTTCAGGAGTCTGATGGCCTGGGGGAAGAAGCTCCTCCTGAGTCTCTCAGTTTGTGGATTACTGAGTAAGCTCCTTCAAGAATTCAATCTCATTAATGACTTTATTTATCTTCTTGTTTTCATCCTCCAGTTTGTCTCCTCTAGTAAAGATGATCCAGATTTTATTCAAGCATTTTTCTCCTAGCAGCTCCTCAATCTTCTTCACAATTTCTTGATCTTCTTGTGTGAATCTGTCTGAGCGAAGAACCAGGAGAAATGCACACAGGCCTGATTCACATTTCTGGAGAATCTCCTGATATTTCCAAAGGTCGTCCTCATTCTCTGAACCGGAAAATCCCGGTGTGTCATAAACAACGATCAGTAATCCACAAACATCACCAGAAACATTTTGAGTGATATATCTGTGGCTTTGCATTAAACTAATAGCTTCTCGTCCCAGTATTGTGTTCCCTGTTGAACTTTTCCCAGCTCCCGTTCTTCCCAGCAAGACCAAATTCAAACACACTTTTGGCATTAAGTGCGTTCCCTCCATTTTTATTCCACCACCTAGGAATAAATAACATTAACAATGTAACATTAACAATGTTTAAGAGAAAAAAAAAAAAAAAAAACAATACACATAGAATCATGTATTTTTTTATCCTTTAATTTCCTATTTGGAATAGCAAGAAAGGCAAAGATGGCTAATGTTTCTATTTTGTTAAACAAGCTGAAAATAAGATTTCATCTTGGTTTCTCTTTTTTTTTTTATTGAGCACAAATTGGATTATGGCTTTAGTATTTCATTCGCACATGTAATGAAACATCCCTTTCACCTGATCTTGTTGGTACGGCACTGCCAATTTGTTCAGACTATGTTAAAATATAGCTGCGAACCACCACTTAATAATAATCAACTTCATAATTAAAAAATGTTTTAGCTAGTCCTTGCAGTTTCTAATGACTTTTATAACTTCTTGTATTTTGTAACCGCATTTAAAACTCCATTATTACACAGCTCCCTGGAATACTTGATTCTGATTGGTCGATCACTATATATTTCCTGGTAATGACTGTCATCAGTAGTTATAAGTTAGTGAAAAAATCAAAACATTGTTTTGCATTTATTTAATTTCAGTCCACTAAAAATATTTTAAATAAAGTGTTTTTTCACTTGATCCACTTCCATATTTATACCCGTGCTGCAGGGGCTGAACATGTGATGCAAAGTTTGCATGACAATGTCCATTAGCTCGTTTAGTTTCACTGGAAGTGGATTGGGCTCTCAAGGTAGATCCCACTTTGTCGGATCATCCCTGAAGTACATCTCCGTTCCCTCCTTCAGGGAACAAGGGTTACCATATGTAACCAAGACGCATGTTATGGAAGCTTGTTTCCAGCATGGAATAAAAAAATTAAAAAAAGATAATCATGACTTTTTATCTCGCAATTCTGACTTTATAACTTAAAACAATTGTGAGTTGATATCTCAGAATTGCACAATTATATCAATCTTAAGTAAAAAGTCAGAATTGTAAGAAAAAAAGTCACAATTACCTTTTTTATTTTTTATTCAGTGGTGGAAACAAGCTTTCATTTCATTATCTCATTAAAGAGTGCCAGAGTTTTCTACACGAATCATCACTGAATGAAATTCGCACACAATTTTCTGTCAAATTCACTTACTTTTGGGGCAAACAACATCTGGACTGATGGCCACTGCAAAACACAACAGAGAAACAATTCCCAGATAGCAAGCCACAGTCAAAACAATGTTAAATCGATATTATGTATCAATGTTAACTGCATTGAATCAACATCACGTTTGCATCCGGAATTAATGTTAAAAAAATATCAAACACTAAACAACATTTCCACTGATCATTGTTGTATTAAAGGGATAGTTCACCCAAAAATGAAAATTACCCCATGATTTACTCACCCTCAAGTCACTGTACTTTCATCAAAACTGTCAAACTATAAACCCTGTTGCTGTCAAATTATTTAGTGGACTTACTGTTGGGACGAGGTAAATCTGGACTAGTCCTGGCAGCTGCAAAACACAAAATGTTTGAGAATCTGATGAATCTGAAATTTTTTGGTGTTCTTTGTGGATCTGGTGAGTCACGAACATTGTATTAGATTTTTTAGATATTTTATTAGACATTATTTTTTCAAAGCGATAGTAACATAACACTCAATGGACCAGTGTTTTATTTTTCTGTTTAATTTATGCTTAAACTTGACTTTAAATGACAGAATACTTTGGGTCAACACTATCTGCACTCTTAAACTACTGAAGATCTGCCAGATCTTAATATTTTTAAATAGATTTCACAAACAACATACTACATGTTTTATGATATTTTTGAGTTTTGAAGGAATTAAATGTAATATTTACCAATTGCAAACAAGTTCTTACAACTACACTGAAATAGTTTTGTGATTTTATGAGTTTTATAATCAACAGCAACAATCATTTCTTTAGTAGAATGATACTGGATTCTGATACAGCATTGAAGAAACGTTGCGCATTATACTATACATATTTTGTTGTTAATCAAACCTCACCTTGCTGTCTCCTCTCTTCTTGTTCTCTCTGTCTCTGCTCTTCTTCCTCTCGTCTGAATGCATCTTCGTACATCTGATGACTGTAGTGTCCTCCTCCATTCTGCTCCATCATTGAGTCAATCTTCTGCAGTAGATCATTCACCTGCTCTCTGTTATTCTCATGTCTGTTGTTGAAGACGTGAAATCTGCCTCCGCACTGATCAACTAGATCTCTTAATGTATAGCTCTTTTCAATGAGAGTCTCAATGGTCTCTTCTTCTAGCTGATCTCCATGAGTGAAGAGAATGATGGAGTATTTTAACACCTCCTTACCAAACAACTTCTCAATATAGTAAGGACGCAGCAGCCCAGAGTATCTCATATTCAGAGCAAACACAATGAGAAAAGCATGAGGTCCAGGACTGGATAGATGAACACTTCTCCTTATCTCTGTCATTAACTGTTCAGTGTTGAAGTAATTAAGTCCAGGAGTATCAACTACAGACACAGATCTGCCTGAAACAGTGGCCTGAGCATATGAACATCCATTTGTTACTGCATTCATTCTCAATGCAGATCTGAACACTTTCTGTCCCAGTATTATGTTTCCAGCTGCACTCTTCCCAACACCACCTCTACCCAGAAGAACAATCCTTATGGATGAGTGCAGTGGTGTTTTTGACACTGCAGGGAAAAAGGAAACGGGTCACACAATCACATATTTGACCTCAACATTTATTTTACATACTTTACTAATTTATTTTACTAATAAACTACAGCTCATCAATCAATGGAGTAACATATCTGCTTCATTACTGATAACCAAAGGAGAACTGATCTCTGGTGTTGCCTGGTTTCTCCCAAGGTTTCTTTCTGCATTTTCCAACATCAAATTGAGCTGTTCTTTCCTTTACTGTTAGGCCGGCGACACACTGGTTGCATGGCGTTTCTGTTGCGTGTCAGCTGCGTGTTGGGTGCGTTGCGTTTTCTATGTCTTTGCACACCAGAAACATGTCTGACGTGGCGCTGCTGCTAGGTGACATACAGGGAAGGTCTATACTTCATGTTAAACATAAATATATAGCCTTCTGATACAGCAAAGACAACGTCGGTAGTACTGACGGCAAAAAAAGCTACAGAATATTTTGTTCTGTATTGACAGGTGCAATATTTCAAAATCGATAATTATTTAATTTTTATTACAGTTAGGCCTATATCTGCATTTATGTCAACCTAGAGACTTTCAAACATCAAAATGTCATTTATTAATATGTATTCATGCCAAAATGACATATAAACAGCTTTTCCTATTCTATTTTGCCTGGAAACGCTTCCAACACGTTTGCATGTCGCGTGAAAAATAGGCGTCGGTTCTATTTCTAGCATGCACGCGTGTGTCACGCAGGCAGTGTGCAAGCTCTAACCTGTTAACATGGGAGTCAAAATAAAAACGGACACGCCACACAGCTGAAACGCTCACGTCACGCTTGCAGTGTGTAGCTGGCCTTAGACCTTACCAGGCTTCTTTTTTTTTTTTTTTTACAGTAAAATGCCAGTAATTTACAGTTAATTGTGCAGCTATTTACTGTATTCTACAGTATGTTACTGTAAAAATATCATGCATTGAATTAATACTCAAGTTAACTCATTTCATTTGAAGAAACAGACTGCCTTAAATTGGCCAATTGCCATTTAAATGTATAAACTATTTATAAATTATAAAGTATTTAGTAATGTGAGCATATTATTACAGTGAATTTATTTCATTTGAGTGCACTAAAAAATATTTTAAATAAAGAGATTTTCACTGCATCAGTAACTACACAGTCACCACCTGTTAATTAAAGCAACATGCAGCACATCATCAGTGTTTCTAAATCTTCTACTGGACTGAAGCACAGGCTCTACTCTTCAGCTCAATTTTACCGTAAACTACACTGTAAAAAAGTCCTAATTTTAAGTAAAATAACTCATTTTACAGTATTTTTCTGTTATCTTAAATTATATTTAAAACTTGTATAATTAATGACAAATTACAGTAATTAACTTTTTTTTATATAGGGAAATTACTGTATGATTTATATTTTTCTGTTTTCTTAAATTACATATAAATTTATGGAAACTTATGGAAAGAAAATCTGTAATTAAATCTGTAGCTTATTATATTAACCCCTTAACTGTCACCGTCCCGCTAACAGGACGCTCCCCAGCCAGCTCAGCCATGTGGGGCCCAGATGGGTTTGACCTGGGCTGTAGAAAAAAAAAAAAAAAAAAAAAAAAAATCTTATCTTCTGATCTTCTGATAAAAATCACTGAACTTTCATTAAAACTCCAAGTATAATCACTGCTGCTGTCAAATCATGGACTTTCTGTTGAGGTGATTGATCTCCTCATTGTGATTGAGACATAAACTGTTGGTGAATGAATATTATGTGAGACATCACAAAAAATACAAAACAACAACAACAAAAAGAAAAAAACAAGATGGATAAAACAAAAAATCCCAAAGCTTGTTTAGAGTTTGGGACTCGATCTTTCATTAATATCCATTGACTGGTATGGTTGTCTGTTTGCATTTATCTATTAGTGTTATTTTGAGCTATTTTTTTTAATGAAATATACACATGTTCTTGACAATGAGAGATATCCCTCTGTAATCTCTGTATCAGTCCACCGGTCTCTTAGTTCTTAATCCGAACCCTTGGACTACCAAAGTGGCTGATCTTATTATTTATTTTAATGTGCTGAATTTTTTTTATGTTGTTTATATGTCTATGTTGTGTTTTTTAATATACTTTAACACAAAACCATGTGCAAATTCATCAGTCAACACCATTTCTGAGTATTTCCTCTTAAAAACTGCAGGGAACCAAAGACATGAACCAAAACAATGTGGCTTTAAATTGCTGGTGTTTGTGACATCACTAACTACCTTATAACCTATCACATCAATGTGAGAAATTGGGTAGATTTAGCAATATACAGAGTGTATGATGTATATTACGATGTTTTGATGAATATGCCTTTCTCCACTGACATTCTAAATTGTTCAAAGGGTTTCTAAGGGTGCTGATTTTTAGAAGGCAGCTGTCTGACTGACTCACAAATGGGTTTGTGTAACATTAGCAACACATTATTAGCTGTTTGATAACGTAGTCAAGCAAAAGGCTAATTATATTAAAGCGTTTACCTCAGTAAAGTTGACCAAGTGGATCTCTGAGGGTTAATTAGCATATTTGTAGACCCATGTATACTAAATGAAACCAAGATGTAGTTATATTCAAGTTATTTTAAGACATTAAGACATCTTTGGCTCATCCTTACGTACTAGATCACGTACTTTCCTTCCTGCAAGATGGGTTGGAGCAAAGGATTGGTTGGTCTCCCTCCACCCTCAAAGTGTATATTGCCACTATTGCCACATATCACGATGCAGTTGGTGGTAAGCCCTTGGGGAAACCTGATCGTCAGGATCCTCAGGGGTGCAAGAAGGTTGAATCCTGCTTGAACTCACTCCACACAGTAAATTTCCTGGTATTGAATTAACACCGCTCAGATGTTTTTAATCACAATTAATTAACACACAATGTGTGATTAATTCGTTTTTTTTTTTAAATAGCTGTGATGTAGTTAATCTGGGGTGCGTTTCCCAAAAGTATTGTTAGCCAACTATGGCCGCAAGTTTTGTCATTATCAGCGTAGTTCAACTAGTTGGTGTTTCCCAAAATCAAAGTTCCAACGAACGTTCGCAAACAGCATCACAAAGTTGAGTGGTTAACTTAACTTTACAGTTTACAGCTTTCCTGTAACTCAAACAATAAGAGCATGGTGTTAGCAAGGTCATGGGTTTGATTCCCAGGGAAAGCAAGAACTGACAAAAATGTGTACCTTGAATGCAATGTACACTCACCTAAAGGATTATTAGGAACACCTGTTCAATTTCTCATTAATGCAATTATCTAATCAACCAATCACATGGCAGTTGCTTCAATGCATTTAGGGGTGTGGTCCTGGTCAAGACAATCTCCTGAACTCCAAACTGAATGTCAGAATGGGAAAGACGGGTGCCAGACGGGCCGGTCTGAGTATTTCACAATCTGCTCAGTTACTGGGATTTTCACGCACAACCATTTCTAGGGTTTACAAAGAATGGTGTGAAAAGGGAAAAACATCCAGTATGCGGCAGTCCTGTGGGCGAAAATGCCTTGTTGATGCTAGAGGTCAGAGGAGAATGGGCCGACTGATTCAAGCTGATAGAACAGCAACTTTGACTGAAATAACCACTCGTTACAACCGAGGTATGCAGCAAAGCATTTGTGAAGCCACAACACGCACAACCTTGAGGCGGATGGGCTACAACAGCAGAAGACCCCACCGGGTACCACTCATCTCCACTACAAATAGGAAAAAGAGGCTACAATTTGCACAAGCTCACCAAAATTGGACAGTTGGACTGGAAAAATGTTGCCTGGTCTGATGAGTCTCGATTTCTGTTGAGACATTCAGATGGTAGAGTCAGAATTTGGCGTAAACTGAATGAGAACATGGATCCATCATGCCTTGTTACCACTGTACAGGCTGGTGGTGGTGGTGTAATGGTGTGGGGGATGTTTTCTTGGCACACTTTAGGCCCCTTAGTGCCAATTGGGCATCGTTTAAATGCCACGGCCTACCTGAGCATTGTTTCTGACCATGTCCATCCCTTTATGACCACCATGTACCCATTCTCTGATGGCTACTTCCAGCAGGATAATGCACCATGTCACAAAGCTCGAATCATTTCAAATTGGTTTCTTGAACATGACAATGAGTTCACTGTACTAAAATGGCCCCCACAGTCACCAGATCTCAACCCAATAGAGCATCTTTGGGATGTGGTGGAACGGGAGCTTCGTGCCCTGGATGTGCATCCCACAAATCTCCATCAACTGCAAGATGCTATCCTATCAATATGGGCCAACATTTCTAAAGAATGCTTTCAGCACCTTGTTGAATCAATGCCACGTAGAATTAAGGCAGTTCTGAAGGCGAAAGGGGGTCAAACACAGTATTAGTATGGTGTTCCTAATAATCCTGACAGGTGAGTGTAAGTCGCTTTGGATAAAAGCGTCTGCCAAATGCATAAATGTAAATGTAAATCCTTATCTTGAGCAAAATAAGCAAGCTGACATTCAGTAAAATCTATATATTTTATTTAGAATACATACAAATGTCATTTATGTCTTTTGGTTTGTCAAGGGATTTAAAGCATTGTTTTTTAAAGAGTGTGCATATGCGGATGTGATGTAGTACGTAAGGACGAGCCAAAGATTGAACCTGGAAATAAAGCAAAATAACTGAAAAAGATAGAATTAGTCCTCAGATGGCATGTTCATAATTTATAGCAAGTAATCTAACATTAATCCAACCTTAAATGGATTCATTAAAAGATGTTATTACTCCACCACTTGCGTGACATCATTAACCACCGTGGTTGAGCAACAGATTTGCGACAATACGGTTTCGAGAAACAGTCGTCAGTAGCTAGCTGATTTCTTCAACGATGCATCGTACTATGGTAGTTAAGCAGGGAGTTACGTTGTTGTATGGGAAACGTAGAGGAGCGCGGGGCACAACCTAACACGGAGTTAGTTGTAACACGCATGGTTTAAAACTTTACACACATGCCGGGATGACAAAATTTTGTGTATTTACTAGTTGCCATATCAACACTATATAGAGAAAATTGTGCCAAAATAAAAAAATAAAAAAAAATTCTTTGGAAGATATCACTGAACATTTATTTAACCATAGCAAAAGTACATTTCTTAAGTTTATTTTTCATCTCTGTTCTTTGTGTATATTTAAAATAAGACAAATCTGATATTATTTTAATCTTATATCAGTTATTTAACAGTTGAGCATCTTTAATGCTGATCTAACAGCAGAAGACACGAGCCGGGGTCTAAATCCAAGTGGAGCAGGTGTGTTACAATGAGCCCCTATTAGAAATATGCTAGGGTGAATAATGACTGAGTCAATGTTCAGAAATTATTCATTATTATTATGTTTTGAACTATGCTGTATAGCTGTATTTAGAGATATTTAGTATATTTTAATTATTGAAAAAGTTAATAATTGTATTTTATTGACAAATATTTTAGTTTGTCTTGTATATTTTTGATTATATCAGGTAACATTTTAAGCTGTCATGTGGTCATGTTACATTGTGCCCCCTCACATGTTACAGTGAACCCCACCTATGGGGCATGTTGTCACATTTCACTTACATTCATTCGGTGTAAATCAAGAATAAAGTATACACTGTATAAATGAAACAAAACCACATAATTGTACTAGACGTGTGAAATTAATGTGGGAAAAAAATAAATACTCAGAACCTCGAGTGGATTTACACAAACTGAGACCCACTCTCCCCTACCTGTGTTCAGTGCTTCTCAGCATCTTGTCCACCACAAACAAAGTGAAAAAGACAGAAAATAAAGTCTTGCTGTATATTTTTTATACATGTTTTCTGTCAAATCATCTTAACCTTTCACTCTGCAGTTAAAAATATCATAATCTTTATTAGGCTATTTGGTATGCGTTAGATTACAGCCCGTGAAGTACTGCATAAGTAAAACTACTTTACTGAGTACATTTCAGTAATTATAGTGTACCTATACTCACCTGTCAGGATTATTAGGAACACCATACTAATACTGTGTTTGACCCCCTTTCGCCTTCAGAACTGCCTTAATTCTACGTGGCATTGATTCAACAAGGTGCTGAAAGCATTCTTTAGAAATGTTGGCCCATATTGATAGGATAGCATCTTGCAGTTGATGGAGATTTGTGGGATGCACATCCAGGGCACGAAGCTCCCGTTCCACCACATCCCAAAGATGCTCTATTGGGTTGAGATCTGGTGACTGTGGGGGCCATTTTAGTACAGTGAACTCATTGTCATGTTCAAGAAACCAGTTTGAAATGATTCAAGCTTTGTGACATGGTGCATTATCCTGCTGGAAGTAGCCATCAGAGAATGGGTACATGGTGGTCATAAAGGGATGGACATGGGCAGAAACAATGCTCAGGTAGGCCGTGGCATTTAAACAATGCCCAATTGGCACTAAGGGGCCTAAAGTGTGCCAAGAAAACATCCCCCACACCATTACACCACCACCACCAGCCTGCACAGTGGTAACAAGGCATGATGGATCCATGTTCTCATTCTGTTTACGCCAAATTCTGACTCTACCATCTGAATGTCTCAACAGAAATCGAGACTCATCAGACCAGGCAACATTTTTCCAGTCCAACTGTCCAATTTTGGTGAGCTTGTGCAAATTGTAGCCTCTTTTTCCTATTTGTAGTGGAGATGAGTGGTACCCGGTGGGGTCTTCTGCTGTTGTAGCCCATCCGCCTCAAGGTTGTGTGTGTTGTGGCTTCACAAATGCTTTGCTGCATACCTCGGTTGTAACGAGTGGTTATTTCAGTCAAAGTTGCTCTTCTATCAGCTTGAATCATTCTCAACCATTCTCCTCTGACCTCTAGCATCAACAAGGCATTTTTGCCCACAGGACTGCCGCATACTGGATGTTTTTCCCTTTTCACACCATTCTTTGTAAACCCTAGAAATGGTTGTGCGTGAAAATCCCAGTAACTGAGCAGATTGTGAAATACTCAGACCGGCCTGTCTGGCACCAACAACCATGCCACGTTCAGAATTGTTTAAATCACCTTTCTTTCCCATTCTGACATTCAGTTTGGAGTTCAGGAGATTGTCTTGACCAGGACCACACCCCTAAATGCATTGAAGCAACTGCCATGTGATTGGTTGATTAGATAATTGCATTAATGATAAATTGAACAGGTGTTCCTAATAATCCTTTAGGTGAGTGTATATTTCATCAAAAATCTCTTAATTTGTGTTCTAAAGATGAACGAAGGTCTTAACTACACACACCGCACCGCGATAAAAGGACAAAATTAAACATCCGAACGATCGAACGTCAAACCGAACGTCTTGTACCTTGAGTCTGACTGAGCGGGTGACCCACGTTTTTTTTTACCATATAAGTATCCAAGCTGATGTGTAAAGACTATAAGGGTGCTTTCACACTAGTACTTTTGGTGCACACCCGGGTTCGACTGATATCAGAGTTTGGTTCGTTTGGATGATGTGAATGCGGTCTTCCAAACTCGGTTGCGCACCCGCGAACTGTACCGGAGTCCGCTTGAAAAGGTGGTCTGGGGTTCGGTTCATGTGAACTCCGCTACGGATCGCTGCTGATGTGAATGCAATCGCGAAAGTGAACTGCTATTAATGACGTATGATTTGATAAAAATGTGTGTTTTGTGTGTGTTTCACTCATTTTTCTGACGAGCGTGACTGACATACTGCAGGCAGAGAGCTGTAGATCTCATTTCCGCTCGTCTTTGGCAATCTTTAGAGCATTTGCAGCACATTCACGGCAGATAGATACAAGTGCCATTATGTACTGAATCTTTGGTAACAAAACCAACGGTTCAAAAACAAAAATATTAAGTGAGGTGAGCAACGCTATGCATTTTGCCAGTGTCGTTATTAAGCAACCGGCTAAGCAACTGCTGCTTTGATGATGCAAACGCACCCCGGTTCGAACCCAAATAATATAATCTGAACACAGTCTAGCGGGGACAGGGGAAGGGGGGAGCAATCGCACTCTGGTTCGGTCCAGGCAATCGAACCAAGTGTGAAAGCATCCTAAATTGACATTGCAGGTGTAACTGGTCTGTTCTCTGTGTTGTGTTGTGTGTGTTAGGAAGAACAGGACCGCATTCGCAGTTACATCAAATACGTTTATCAGTCACTGGTCAACACCTAGTGGAATAACAATTGTAATAGAATCTTTATTTAAAGCGTAACATTACTAACATACTTTCATTTACTCATTTTGATCACGGCTGCTGCAACATCAGTGTTTATATTTCCGGACCATAAACTTTAATTCCAATACTTTCGTTATTTTTTGATGTTTGCAAAACAGAAATAGCCATCTTTTAATGAATAATAGTTCAAACAAGCCTTAAAATAAATATTTTTGTATTGTCATATTTGTACTAGATCTCAAAATGAACCCATGCGTAAACCAGCCACAGCTTCTTTTTAAGCTGAAGAAATTGGTCTTGCAATATTCCTAACTTGTAAATTGCTTTAATAGGCTATAGTATACATTAAACATGCATACAAAATAGGCTAAATAACAAACTAATAAAAAGTGGATAAAACCTAAGCTTTTATTTCAAGAACTAAGGAGTTAACCAACTAGAGTTACTAACCACTGCAATAATCAGTTTATGAAAATTAAGAACTGCTTTTCACCAATTTACCAATTTTACAAGATTAAGGGAATGCACAGCTGATATAGAAAACAAATGGATGACTAGTAATTTCCTGCAACTTATTGATTTTTTTAATTATTGGACAAAAAACTCTGCAAGTAGTAACCTAGAATACTGTCTAACACTCGATGGCTGCTCTGTCAAGTCCTCGTCGTCAGTTAGGAACCTGGGTGTGCTCTTTAATACCAATCTTTCATTTGAAAGCCACGTTTCTAGCATCTGTAAAACTGCATTCTACCATCTTAAAAATATATCTAAATTACGGCACATCCTTTCAGTGCAAAATGCTTAAGCAGCTAGTTCATGCGTTCATGAGCTCAAGGCTAGATTATTGTAATGCTCTACTGGGTGGTTGCTCTGCTCGCTTAATAAACAAACTCCAGCTGGTCCAAAACGCAGCAGCTCGAGCTCTTACTAGAACCAGGAAGTATGACCATATTAGCCCGGTTCTGTCAACTCTAAACTCTGGAACAGTCTTCCTAGCATTGTTCGGGAAGCAGACACACTCTGTCAGTTTAAATCTAGATTAAAAACGCATCTCTTTACTATGGCTTACACATAAAACATTATCAATTTCTATTATTCAAATCAGTAAATGATTGTTAGGCTGCATTAACTAGGTCAGCCGGAACCAGGAACACTTACTCGTTACATCATAAGAAGAATGGCATCTACGCTAATGTTAGTCTCTCTGTTTATCCCGAGGTTTACTGCAGTCAGCCGGATCCGGGCCGTATCCAGATCAGATGGTGAACCTGCACCTGGACATGACCAACGCATCCCTGAAATGTCTGCAGAGAGCGTGTCAATTAGTCTCCCCTCTGAAATTGCCTCATCAACACGGCATCCTCAATAAACCTGTCTCCGGCGTAATGACTCCGATCCTTTGAATATTCCTATTTAATTGTTTAATCAACATGTCGTCCTCAATAAACCGGTCTCCAGCATGATGCCTCCGATCCTTCAAATATTCCGATTTAATCCCAGCAAGCAATAGCCGTCATTTCACCAGTTAACTATAGACCCGATATAGTCCGGCTAGAAATAACCCACTTTTAGCCAAAATAACCTTGAATTTAGTTACATGTAATTTTTGCTCAAATAACTTGTGAGATGTATGATATTCCATCATGTAAGCAAAGTCAACAGTGATTACAAGGTGTTTAGTTTCATTTATTTCATACATTCTATGCGCAGGCTGTGCGTAGCCACAATTTAGCTCCTATACAGACCGGCTATTTGTAGCTCATTTATAGTCAAAATACAAAACTGATTAAATGTAGTTTTTGGCCATGTAGCGCATGATACGGTTGATATCAAATCATGTTCGCAATGTCAATAATATCTACAAGATGCGTCATTTTATGACATGGTCTATCTGTAGCCATGATTTAGCTCTGAATTGGACGGGCTACGTGTAGTCTGCTTTTAGCCCACCCATTTGTAAACATTTGAATTAGTATTAGCTTTGCTGTCCGGCATAACATTAACTTAAAATGTAAGACAGCCAACTTATATCATAGATTCAAGATTCAAGATTCAAGAGTTTTATTTGTCACATACACAGTTATATACAGAATATACAACCGGCAGTGAAATGTAAACAGGTCTGCTCCATGGACAGTGCAAATTCACAGTTAAAACACAAGGAGGAAATTATAATAGAAATCGGATAAAAAAGTACTATATATATATATATATATATATGTAGAATTATAAATAATCAAGTCAAGAGAAAAAAAAAGTAAAAATAAGAATAAAGTGGAATAAAATAATTGAAGTAGACTTTGCAGTGAGTAAACTGTAGACTTATAAATATGTGGTTAACAAATGTATAAAGAGTATAATGTGCAAACAGGTTTATGACAGGTTGTTACACAGTAACAACGAGAACAGAAAGTGCAGTGCAATGTCAGTGTATCGATGTTTATCCTGAAGTGAAGTCACGTGATGTTAAGTGACTGAGTTCAGGAGTCTGATGGCCTGGGGGAAGAAGCTCCTCCTGAGTCTCTCAGTTTTTTAAACTAGAATAACAGCTTTGGTCACACCAAAGGGGGCACCCGGATAGATATTATTTGTCTCTCTTCCATTTTAAGTAAAATTTAAAAAATTTTTTTACAACTCTCAACCGCTAGATGGCAACTGTAGCCTGTACTACTGGCAACGCCAGATATCGCGAAAAACATTTGTTGTTTTGAGTTAATTTTTTTTTACACAAGAGGAGGAGAACAACAACGGGCAACAGCAAACGTTAAAGGACATTCTTTGGCCTTGTAAGTATCTGTGTTTCCGTTTTGACGTGTTCATTATATACATAATTTGTTATCGTGTAGGAACCGTGAGATTTTAGTTAGTAACATTGTAGAATAAGCCATGTTGTGGTTATCTTAACATGCTACATGTGCCTGTTGGTATCTTCAAGGGGATAAACATGAAACATGTGCACCCTATTATAATTTGTTATGAAAGCCACAAATATCCTTTTACTCTTTGGATCATTATATGACTTGGCATGGCAAGTTTGTATTGCACATTTCAACAACAAGCCAAAAGTGAAGAAGAACCAACCCATACAGGTTTGGAACAACTTGAGGGTGAGTAAATGACTATCTCTTTAAACATACATGTGTCTTAACTCTATATTGCCCAACTTTAGTGTGCATCCAAGCAAAAGAGAATGACTTCACCACAATTACTGTAAATAAAGTAAAAAATGATGATGTCAACAATGCTTTTCTTGTTTTGATTTGAACTGTACTTGGCTAGATGTGAACTTTTAATAGGAACAGTACTTGGGCAGCAACTGATGACGTTTCACAAGTTTCCGAGAACACAAGTACACATAAAAACACATATCCAATCTTGGATCTATGTGATCCAAGATGGCTGCCGCTGCATGGGCAGGTGCTGCATGTAGAAACAAAATTCGAACAAAACCTGAAATCTACCACACAGATACAGGGAAAATGATTGTGGAAGATGAGTTTTTAAACTTTATTTTTATCAAGATCAAAACTGTGAAACAGGATGAGATTGTTTTGATGGCTGTGGACCATTTTGGATCAGAATGGATTACAAACTCCACCAAACTGCTATATGAACTGTGCCCAGGTACTACAGATTGTGGCTCATACTGGGCCGCAAAAAGACTCGAAGAATGTTAAGAATTGCCTTAAGCTTCTCAATGAAGCTGGTGAAAATGTTCCTCGGTTTGTTTCTCACCATCTTGATGAACTACCACCTGTGACTTTTAACAGCCTTGATGTTTCATGTTTGCTTGGGAAGATTGAACAACTAGGTGCAGATATTACCACCATGAAACAGGCTGTGTCTTTGCAGACAAACACCTGTAACGATTTACGGATTATTACCACAGACATAAACCAACGTCTGGGTGCTATTGAGCAGCCTAGACCAAATCTGGAGAGAGGGCCTATTCTCCAAACCATCAAACCTGGAGCAAGTCAGAGATCATCCACTTCACAAGGCTGTGAGAAGACCCAAGATGGTGTGGAGGGCCAGATCAGCGAGGAAGACTCAAGCCAGAAGGTGGAGATTTCTGCCTTGGGCCTGGACGGGCAAATCAGCGCTGCAAAGGGTGATCCTCAAGTGACGTGGAGTGAAGTGGCAGCTACCCCACCCTGGAACTTGGTCCGGGACAAGAGGGGCAACAGCTGTTGGAAACAGGTCTCCGAAAATGCTTCAGTGAAGCCCAACCCTCGTCTGAATCTTTCCAAAGGGAAGAAAACTGGTGGTATTGTTGGGACTGGTACTGGAGGAGACATTCAAATCATTAAGTCTAAGCTGGTGAGTGTATTTGCAACAAAATTCTCACCTGATTTAGACTCTGAGACTTTGACTAGTTACATGAAAGATAAACTTGGGCATGATGTAACCTGTCAAAAGATAGAAACTGTACAAACCCGGTTCAGTTCTTTTAAAATAACTGCAGAGTGTAAAGAAGTGGGTGAAATGTATAATCCAGAGCTGTGGCCTGAAGGCACTTTTGTGCGGTGATTTTATGAGGCACGTAAACCCAAATCTTCAGTGGGGCTAATGTCAGTGATCAATGTGCCTTCAATGGGGGCTGGGGTACATGATGCCTAGTGCTAGTCACAGTGATGGTGGTCAGAGTGGTATCATATAACTCACGAGGCTTGCGCCTAGGACAGACTGCTGGGGACAGAACGCATCGTGTTGTTGTTGACCAGCTACTGGAGACCACAGACATTCTCTGTTTGCAAGAGACATTTTTAGCCAAACAGGACCTTGATAAACTTAATTCTGTCCACAGTGAATTCCATGGAGCAGGAGAGTCTACAACGGATTTAAGCACCAGAATGGTGCATGGTAGAATACCAGGAGGTGTGGCCATTCTGTGGCGCAAGAAATATGACCCTATGATTAGTATTATCAGATTACAGGTGGACTGGTGTATTGCAATTAAAGTTGTGCATGATATGAATGTTTTTATCATTTTAAATGTTTATACTCCATATGATTGCTATACAAATGAAGATGAATATATGAATAGATTGTCATTTTTAGATTCCTATATTAAGGAATGTACATATGCAAATATATTTGTGATGGGTGATTTGAATGCAGACATTTCTGATGACAAATCTATCTTTGGTCAGCACTTGGTGCAGTTCTGTCATGACAGTAAACTGGTTCTCTCCAGCATGAAATTACTCCCTGTAGATAGTTATACTTATATCAGTGAAGCATGGCACACAACATCATGGCTGGATCATGTAATCTGTACAGCTGATGCTCATGAAAGTCTGGAAATAGTTGAAATTTTGTATGGGTTGACTACCACTGATCACTTACCTGTCTCTATGACGATAAATGTTGATAACCTACCTGACTGCAGCAGATCGATAGAAGTTGGCGTCAATGGGGTTAAAGTGAATTGGGCTAAACTATCAAAAGAGGATGTCTTACTTTATGGTGGGAGGACAGATGTTCTCTTAAGGGAAGTACACCTACCCAGGGATGCTATTTTATGTTCAAATATTAACTGTGATGATGATATTCACTGTAATGACCTATGTAAAATGTACAATAGTATGGTGAGCGCTATACATGAGGCTAGTAGACCTTTACAGAATCATTCCAGAAAGACTACGAATACCAAGCCTGGTTGGACCAAGTATGTAGCTGACCATCAAGAAGCCGCTAAGACGGCTCATAGAGCCTGGGTTGTAGCTGGTAGACCCAGACAGGGGCCAGACTTAGAGCACAAGAAACTTACCAATGCCAGATATAAATATGCTGTGCGCTTTGTTGGGAAGCATGAGCAAGCCTTAAGAGCTCATTCTATGGCTAAAAACTTGCTTGGTAATAATGTCATTGAGTTCTGGAAAGAGGTAAAAGCTACAAATAGGGCCAAAGCAGTATTGCCATGCCACATTGAAGGGGTATCTGGTGCAGACAATATAGCAGAGCGGTGGAGGCAGCACTACGCAGCTCTGTTTAATTGTATCAAAAGTGAGCCCTATTGTGTGGGCAAGTTAAATGAGGAAGTGATTCATTTTACTCCCAACGAGGCTTATCATGCTATAGAGCAACTAGCTGATAACAAAGCTAGTGGCAAGGATGACATCACTGCAGAACATCTTAAGTTAGCTAGCCCCAGAGTAGCACCTCTGCTGCTGTCCATTTGCCTTACAGGGCTGATGACACATGGTATTCTGCCAGATACCATGCTGACAGTCACATTGGTGCCAATCATCAAGGACAAAGCAGGTAAAATAGGGAGTTTGGACAACTATAGACCCATCGCCTTAGTCAGCATTCTTTCGAAGGTGTTAGAAAAGATGCTCCTAGATAGACTGAGTTCATCTACACCACAGAAAATCAGTTTGGTTTTAAGTCTAAGCACAGTACAGATTTATGTATATATGCCTTAAAAGAAGCTGTTGAATCCTACAGAAGGCAGGGTTCTACAATCTTTTTAGGGTTTATTGATGCTTCCAAGGCATTTGACAGGGTGAATCACCATAAGCTTTTTGCTAAACTCTTTCTTAGGGGTGTGCCTGGATGCATCATACGTATCCTGGTTTACTGGTATGCCAAACAACGTATGCAAGTTAAATGGGGAAATAGCCTATCATTACCCTTTAGTGTAGGCAATGGAATGCAGCAGGGGGCTTCTGTCTCCAGCCTTGTTTAACCTATACATGGACAACCTGTCAAAACAGTTAGGGAAGTGTAAGACAGGTTGTCTGATTGGGAATGCTCTGTTAAACCATCTGATGTATGCAGACGATATGACTATTATGTCCCCCAGCACTGCTGGGTTCCAGCAGCTGTTGGATATATGCTCTGAGTATGGGGTTGAGTTTGATGTACAGTACAATGCAAACAAGAGTGTTGTATTGATATGTAGGACCAAGGAGGATCAGAAGCTGCACTTTCCAATGTTTTACCTGTCAGGGCAATCACTCTGTGTATCTAACTGTACGAAATACCTTGGGTACATCATCACTGACAAGATGGAAGATGATGCTGATATGTATAGGCAGAGACGAATGTTGTATGTCCAAGCAAACATGCTAGTTCGGAAATTCCATCACTGTTCTGAAGATGTGAAAGTAAGCTTGTTTCGTGCATACTGTACCCCTATGTATGCAGCACCATTGTGGGTCAGCTACAAAAAAAGAGACCCTGCGCAAACTTCAGGTAGCATATAAATGACTGCCTGAGGATACTGTTAAAAAAGCCCAGGAGTAGCAGTGCAAGTAAGCTTTTTTGTGACTCAAGGCTAAGCACTTTACAGGCTCTCTTGAGGAACCTAATGTTTAAGTTCATGTCCCGACTTGATTCTCAAAACTGTATTATAATGGTGCTCACAAACCCTAGGTGCAGCTCAGTCAGATATCAATCATATTTGTGGAAACATTGGTTCCCATTCAGTCGGTCACTCTCGACGCCACGTCGGAGTACCGACGAATAGGAATCTCGCTCGCGAGAGCCAATCTACTTCGAGTGTAACTAAAACGAGCCAATGCACATTGGCATGCAATGATTGCACCAGGTGCTCATGCCACGCTGTGCGGGTATAAATGAGACACAGGTGATTGCATCAAATTAGCATTTTGCTTCGGAGCCGAGTGGTAGATGGTTACGCCAGCTATCACTCCCTACCTGCAGTGACTGACGCGAGCCGCCTTCGAAGCGATCTCTTCAGTCGGTGTTGGTGTGACGGCACTGCAGCGGGTCGTGTGGTTTCGATCATCTCTCTTTGTTGTTCGTTAGAACGATCACAAGGGCTGTTCTCACAGCTGGTTCGGTGCGCTAGGTGGAGAGCGCTAAAAAGCCGTTCCCACGGCTGGTAAGAGCGCCCTCGTGAGAGAGCGCGCGTCCAGGCTGCACTACCCCTGACTGTGTCGCGCGACCCCTCCCCTGCGTGCTTCAGCACCAAGGAGAGCGTCCTTCTGAAAGAGCTTGCACAGATAGAGCTTGCGTCTTTTTCAAGATGACATTCTATCTGTGTGTTTCTGGATGCGGTGGTTTCCTGTCACCGAGGATGGTCATCAGCGCTGTATCTCGTGTTTGGGCGTTCAGCACGCTGAGGCAGCGCTGGTGGATGAGTCATGTTCTCACTGCGGGAACATGACCATCTCGGAGTTGCGATCGCGGCTCCGTCTCTGCCTCGATCTAACCCTCCTCAGAGGGTTACTTCAGGCAGTAGCCCGGCTGATTTGAGGGTTACAGTGAGCGCGCTTTCCCCAGGGAACCAACCCCGGGGAACCCTCATCCTCTCGCACTCCAGCCAGTAGAGCTGCCATTGGAACGCGGTGGGCCGTCCCACGAGATGTGCACCATCCGTATCCTTTGGGGCTCCCCTTGAGGACCAGATGTCCATCGCTGCATCGGAGGGAGGGTCAGAACTCTCTGGAGAGGATGTGTCGGCGCAGGGGCTCCTCCGGTAGACCCGCTGTGCCCGATACTGATCCAGAGATGATGGCTATGCTTGCCCGGGCCACCGAGAGAGTCGGGCTTGTGTGGAACCCTCCACCGTGTCCTGAACCCTCAAGGCTGGATGATTGGTTTCTCGGGGTGGCCCGTGCTGGTTCTCAGCGCCCCACCCGGTGCCTTTTTCCCGGAGGTGCACGAGGAGCTCACAAGGTCGTGGACGGCACCTTTACTGCCCGAAACCGGCCTAGTGGATCCTCCTCCTCACCACCCTCGATGGCGGACCTGCAAAGGGATACACGCAGGTTCCTCCCGTGGAACGGGCCGTTGCTATGCAACTGTGCCCCAACTCCACTTCCAGGGGAACCGTGTCTTCCCTCCAGGGCCTGTAGGTACTCGTCCGATCTGATCGGGAAGGCCTATCAGGCTTGTGGAGAGGCAGGCTCGCCTTAAACGCTATGGCGTTGTTGCAGGTCCATCAGGCCCAGGCACTGAAGGCCCTGCACGAGGGTGGTCACGATCCCGCAGTTCTTCAGGAACTGAGAACCGCAACAGACCTCGCGCTTCGTGCGACGAAGGTTACGGCGCGGGCCGTGGGTCGTGCGATGTCCACCATGGTGGTCCAGGAACGCCATCTCTGGCTGTGTCTGGCGGACATGAGGGAGACCGACAAAGTCAGGTTCCTTAACTCCCCCGTCTCCCAGACTGGCCTTTTCGGCGACGCGGTCCAGAACTTCGCCCAGCAGTTCTCGGCCGCACAGAAGCAGACTGAGGCGATCAGTCACATCCTGCCACGGCGGTCAGCTGCTGTCTCCACCCGCCGCCCGGCAGCGCTCAGCCTGCTCGTCGCCGCCGGCGGCCGCCTCGCGTCTGCCTCCGCTCCCGCGCCGCAGCAGCAGCCTCCACCCAAGCGGCGTCGTGGAGCCGGGCGCAAGCAGGCCGCCCCGCCCGTCCAGGGGCCTGCCAAGAGGGGTGGCAAGGCCAAGGGCAAGCGCTCCTGAGACGGGCGACCCGGAGATGAGGAGGACTGCTCTTCTGGAGACGGTGACCGCACCGCTCCATCCCCCGGAGGAGGGCCGGGAGGAGAGAATCTTGTGTTCCGTTTTCTTTCTGTTCCGCCGCTGGGCTCAGCCCCAGCGGTACCCAAATTCTCAATAAAAGAGCAGTTTCTTCCATCTCCGGGTCCTCAGGGGGCTCGGAGAGTTGTGGCCGGTCAAACGCTGGACCACACTCATCCTCCTCCTTCGCCAGCAGGCAGCAGTGGACGTCCCCCTCAGGTTCCTGCTGCCCACCTGTGGAATCAGGGAAGTGTGGCACAGCACACTCTCACCTCGCTGCGGGCCGCCTCCACGAGACAGCCGCCCCAGCCCGGTACCTGCATTCCACCGCGCTGCCCCACGGTGGGTACGCCGGTGGTCCCTATGGTCCCGCTTGTACGGTCCCTGGGAGCCTGGCTAGCGCTCCCCGCTCCGTCTCGCTGGCTCATTCGGACCATCAGGCTCGGCTACGCGATTCAGTTCGCCCGGCGCCCCCCCAGGTTCAAGGGCGTCCGCTTCACTTCGGTGAATGCCACAGATGCCCATGTCCTGCGTGCGGAGATCGCTGTCCTGCTGGCGAAGGACGCGATAGAGCCGGTCCCTCCAGCCGATATGAAGACCGGCTTCTACAGCCCGTACTTCATTGTACCCAAGAAAACCGGTGGGTTACGGCCAATCTTGGACCTGCGAGTCCTGAATCGGAGCCTCCACAAGCTACCGTTCAAGATGCTCACGCAGAAACGCATTTTCGAATGCATCCGTCCCCAAGATTAGTTTGCAGCGATCGACCTGAAGGACGCGTACTTTCATGTCTCGATCCTTCCTCGACACAGGCCATTTCTGCGCTTTGCGTTCGAGGGTCGAGCATATCAGTACAAAGTCCTGCCCTTCGGGCTGGCCCTGTCCCCGTGTCTTCACGAAAGTCACGGAGGGGGCCTCGTGCCCATGAGAGAGAACGGGCGTTCGCATCCTCAACTATCTCGACGACTGGCTCATTCTAGCACAGTCCAGGGATCAGTTGTGCGAACACAGGGACCTGGTGCTCAGACACCTCAGCCAGTTGGGTCTTCGGGTCAACTGGGAAAAGAGCAAACTCACCCCGTGCAGAGGATCTCTTTTCTCGGTATGGAGTTGGATTCGTCGAGCGGACAGCGCGCCTCACAGAGGAGCGTGTCCAGTCGATGCTGAACTGCCTGAACACGCTTCAAGGCAGGATGGCGGTTCCACTGAAACAGTTTCAGAGGCTCCTGGGGCATATGGCAGCCGCGGCAGCAGTAACGCCGCCGCCTGCTTCATATGAGACCGCTTCAGCATTTGCTACACGGCCGAGTCCCGAGATGGCCGTGGCAACGCGGCACTCACCGGTGAGCATCACACCGGCCTGTCGCCAGTCCTTCAGTCCGTGGTCCGACCCCTCGCTTCCTTCGGGCTGGAGTGCCCCTGGAACAGGTGTCCAGGCATGCTGTGGTTTTCACGGATGCCTCCGCCACGGGCTGGGGAGCCACGCACAATGGGCATGCAGTGTCAGGGGTTTGGGCGGGCCCGCACCTGCATTGGCACATCAATTGCCTCGAGTTGCTAGCAGTACATCTTGCTCTGAGCCGCCTCAAAGGGCGGTTACGGGGCAAAGATGTACTGGTCCGCACGGACAACACTGCAACCGTTGCGTATATCAACCGACAAGGTGGTCTGCGCCTCCGTCGCATGTCGCAACTCGCCCGCCATCTCTCTCCTCTGGAGTCAGAAGTGTCTGAGGTCGCTTCGGGCCATTCATGTACCTGGTGTGCGCAACCGTGTGGCCGACGAGCTCTCACGAGCTGCGCTCCCAGGGGAGTGGCGACTCCACCCCCAGGTGGTTCAGCTGATCTGGAGACAGTTCGGGGTGGCACAGGTCGACCTGTTTGCTTCCCCAGAAACGTCCCACTGCCAGTGGTTCTATTCGCTGACCGAGGGTACACTCGCACGGATGCCCTGCGCGCAGCTGGCCCCAGGGGCTGCGCAAATATGCGTTTCCCCAGTGAGCCTACTTGCACAGACACTGTGCAAGGTCAGGGAGGACGAGGAGCAGGTCCTGTTGGTGGCGCCGTACTGGCCCAACCGGACCTGGTTCCCGGAACTTATGCTCCTCGCGACAGCCCCTCCTTGGCCGATTCCTCTGAGGAAGGACCTTCTGACTCAGAGACGGGGCACCCTGTGGCACCCGCGTCCAGACCTGTGGAAGCTTCATGTCTGGCTCCTGGACGGGACGCGGAGGTTCTAGGTGACTTACCCCAAGAGGTAGTTAACACCATCACTTCGGCACATGCACTGTCTACAAGACAGGCTTACGCCTCGAAGTGGAACCTGTTCGTCGAGTGGTGTTCTTCTCACCGAGAAGACCCCCGAAGATGTTCGATCGCGTCTGTGCTTTCCTTCCTGCAACAAGGGTTGGAGCGTAGGCTGTCCCCCTCCACCCTCAAGGTCTATGTTGCTGCTATATCCGCCTATCATGACCACGTAGAAGGTAAGACGGTTGGGAAGCACGACCTGGTCGTCAGGTTCCTTAGGGGGGCGAGACGGTTAAATCCTCCTCGACCCCCCTCCATACCCTCTTGGGATCTTGCTCTGGTGCTCGAGCACTCCAGAATGCCCCATTCGAGCCTTTGCAGTCAGCAGAGCTAAAGATTCTGTCTATGAAGACTTTGCTGTTGGCTGCATTGGCCTCCATCAAGAGGGTAGGGGACCTGCAGGCATTTTCGGTCACGAATCGTGCCTAGAGTTCGGGCCGGGAAATACCCACGTGGTACTAAGGCCCCGCCTGGCTATGTGCCCAAGGTTCCTACCACTCCCTTCAGGGACCAGGTGGTGAACCTGCAAGCGCTGCCCCGGAGGAGGCAGACCCAGCCCTAGCTTTGTTCTGTCCCGTCCGCGCTCTGCGGATCTACGTGGATAGAACTCAAAGCTTCAGAACCTCAGATCAGCTCTTTGTCTGTCACGGAGGCCAGCAGAAGGGAAAGGCTGTCTCCAAGCAGAGGATGGCCCACTGGATAGTGGATGCCATCACCTTGGCTTACCAAGCACAAGGTGTGCCCTGTCCGCTCGGGGTGCGAGCATACTCTACTAGAAGTGTTGCATCCTCCTGGGCGCTGGCACGTGGCGCCTCGCTGTCAGACATCTGTAGAGCTGCGGGCTGGGCGACACCCAACACGTTCGCTAGATTCTATAGCCTACGTGTAGAGCCGGTCTCCTCCTGTGTTCTCACCTCAAACGGGTAGAAGCACTGAGAGGCCCCAGCTCTTGTCGGCTTGCTGCGCTCCGGCGCTCTTATTCTCCAGAAGCAAACTCTGTGAGTCCTCCATCTCCCTCGGTGTCGGACGTCGCGGGACGTCGGGCATCAGGCCCCTTGCCGCTGAATCCTTGAGAACCGGTAATGGGCTGGGCTTATATGAGTGACCCTGCAGGGATCCCATATATTCTTCCACGGTCGCTCCTACGGGAAGCCCGTGTCTTTCCCTTGGGAGAGCCTTCCCGTCACCGGGACTGAGCCCCCTCCTCCCTTGCGGGCTACGGCTCAGCTTTGTACTCCACATAACTCCTCCGGGGTACGATGTGGGCTCCACAGCGGCCCCTTTTCTAGGGCACGCTTTCCCAGTGTCATCCAATAATCACTGAGCAGGGTCATGCGGAACAGCAGTGGTGGACTTCCTGGTGTGAGCCCCGTCTCATCAGGTAAGAGAGCTCAGGCGGCTCACACTGGGCACTGGAAGGGGGCAGAGGCCATGGCACTTTGGTAGGGATTCCTATTCGTCGGTCCCGTCGCCATGTCCTCTGTACCCTGCTGGGGTGCCGGCCTACCTACTCGGCTCCTCAGCAAAAGGCTAATTTGATGCAATCACCTGTGTCTCATTTATACCCGCACAGCGTGGCATGAGCACCTGGTGCAATCATTGCATGCCAATGTGCATTGGCTCGTTTTAGTTACACTCGAAGTAGATTGGCTCTCGCGAGCGAGATTCCTATTCGTCGGTACTCCGACGTGGCGTCTCCGTTCCCTCCTTCAGGGAACGAGGGTTACATACGTAACCGAGACGTATGAGTGCCTGTTAAGGCTCTCATAAATTAAAGTATGTCTTTAGGTGTGTATGTATCTATGCCTTGTTTTGTTTTTTGTTTTTGTTTTTTTTACTTAATGTTGTATGTATTGTTGTTGGGCCTAGAGCCTGTAATAAAGTTTATATACATATGAGAAATGGCCGGAGAATGTGCACTTTTAATGCATTGAATGACTTAAAAGTACATGGACACTCAGTATGGAGACATGGTACTGGAACAGTTCGTAAATATGTTCCATGGCTTATGCGGTAGTGTTTAAGAAGTTATACCCTCTTTTCTGATGTGTAAGTGCACAACTTACATTTACACTGCATAGCAGCTCATCAACTGGTATAAAAAAAATAATAAAATAAAATAAAAAATAAAATAAAAAATATATATATATGAAAGAATTGAAAATAATCAAAGATATTTGATTTTTGAAAATGAACAAAGACATTTGCTTTACTGTTTTCAACCCCCATCTCTCTCCAGAAGAGCCATTTGGAATTCCTAAAGACACAGAAATGCTGAAGGCCTGTAGGCCAAATGTGTGTCACACCTGTAACACCGTGGGGGAAGTTTGGTCTGATTGGTCAGTTTGAATGTCTCACATTAGGGTTTCAGTCACATGGTCAAGGAATAGATAAAAGAAGATTGTAACTGTTGCTCTGTCTCTTTTATTCTCTGGCTCTCTCTTCTTGGGGGCCTTCTCTTTGGCTCTTCTCTTCTTTGTCTCTCTCTCTCTCTCTCTCTCTCTCTCTCAGGTAAAATTCATGCTGGGTACGAGTTTTCATCATCTCATACATTTATTTTGTAACTATTTTAAGTGTAACCATAACTAGATTTTGTCATTAAATTATTTCAATTACAAATGATGTGCTAACTAGTTTTGATTTGGTATTGACTTTGAAGAGTTACCTATTGCAATACAATATAGTCACATTATAGCAACGCTCTCCCACATGTTTAGCTATTGTCACTGCGCTTATTTCCGTCGTTGGTATAAGCTGCAGTGGGTGGTAAAGACGAGAAATGTACAGTTTTCTATCATCTTGCTGATAACGTTTCTTTAGTCATTCGGCAACCCTGCAGTCAGAACCGCTGTAGAGGATCCACCCTTACAGATGGTGCCGAAACCCGGGATCCCTTGCAGTGAATCTTCTGAAATTCATCCGAATGAGGACATTTTTTCACAGTTGATCTTGTGAATGGATTAAAGCTGACCTTTTGACCAAGGAATTGATAAGTCTGTTTTCATTGTTTATGAATTGCATGAAACAGAAATTAGAAGGTTTTAAATAGCTTCAATAGTCCCATTACTGTACAATCCGAGAATATTCAGATTATCTCCTCGGGGATGGAAGGGAACATTTCTGATAACAGTGACTTATTGTTTGCTTTATGGAGTGAAAAAGTTGAGCCTACTTTGTCCAAACTCAAGAAAGAGTATATTGGAATTAAAAATTCAGATGATGAAATGATTCGATGGTGGGACATAATTGGCAAACACCAAAAGAAATCAAAACATGGTAAAATAATTGAGGCTTTAAACTTCATAAGTTTTAAAAGACTATATAATGTGATACCATTTCTATTATCAAGTCTAGATGAGAAATGTAAAGAAGTGCATTCTAAAAATGCAGAAGCAGAAAAGTCTGAGGCAAAGATTCAAGATCTTCAAGCACAGCTAGATAAATCACTAGCTGAGCAGTTAGCTCTGACTGAAAAGTGTCAAAATCACAAGGAGACCATTGCAGATCTCAAGGCTAAGCTAAATGCTAAAAAGTTCATGTCTCCCAAAACGCTTAACAGCGATGGGACTAAAAAGCATGTTCACTTCTTAGATGAGCTGACTTGCTCTAATGAATCTGAAACTCTTAGTTCAGAAAATGCATGTGCAACTCAAGAAAGTGTGCCTATTTCAGTTCTTAAGGTGATGCAGTACCGTAATAGCGCAGAGTCATGTACCAGTACGCATGGTGTACAAGCATTAGAGAGTCATGAAAATCCTCAAACTCCAGGAGAACATAGCATTCAACCCTATGGCAAAGAGAACAGGTTTTGCAGTTCCTGTAGGAAAATAGGCCATTCAGAGGAGAGATGCTGGTCACTGGGTAAAGGTCGACTTCCACCTTATTTTCAGAAAACCAGGAAATCACTTTCTATGGGTAAAGATCAGCGCTCATTTGCAGGTAAAACTCTTAGTGAGTTAACTGCAGTGTTCATGCAAGGCCTTCAGCTGTTAACCTCACTGGCTAGTGGACTAGCAGCCTCATAGCAGTGAGTTTAATAGTTAAACATCTAAATTGCAATGATCCTGTTTGTATTTTCAAATTTGTAATTGTACTAAACACATTGTGCGCATTGAACACACATTATAGTTGTTTGTGGTAATATATACACAGACTAGTTAAGTTTATTCTTTAAAACACATGATTGCTTTACTGTAAGTGTTGTATGAAACACTTAGGATAAAGGTTGTTGATGCTTTGCATTCTAGGCCATGTATCTTGTGAAAATTGGAATAACTTTAATACTGGAATTGTTTAGCCATTTCCAGTTTCATGTGTTTCTATGTTGAATTTGTTTGTCTCCTGAGTGGAAACTCTGCTATTTTCCATATAGCTGCAGTAAAACCATGTACAGGAGCACAGAATTGCCATGTGGCTACAGTGCAATTTACAACTGCATTAACCATGAAAATGCTTTCATCACAGCAGGATTCGGTAACTCTGACCTTTGCACTTTATCATGCTCCCTAACAAAAACACTGGTTTGAGCCAACCACACTTCACTCACATTCTCATGCTGGCTTCCTGTTACAACAGGACCAAATTTGCATCACAATTGTAAAACCTCCTCACCGTGTTTGGGGCATGATTTACACATAGCCACAGCTAAATGCAGCCACATAGATTTGATCTTCACAGACAAAGTCAAATCTACATCTGCTTCACAAAATGTATTCTATTTTATTTAAGTCTTTACATCTAGACTGTATTATGACTGTGAATTTCTCCCAGTTATTGTTTTTGTTTTTCTTCAGATTTACTAAATCAGTTAGTTATTATGTGTCTCACCAAGTTAAATATCCAAATTTACGTGAATTTGCGTATTTCTCATTCTTACCTAAGTGCAAACATTTATTTTATCATTGTATTGTAACAATGCATTTGATTTTGAACTTATTTGATTTCTGAGTCTTTGTATTTTGTCCATTTGACTTGCAACAATGTTTTTGGACATCTATGGAATTGAATTTCTGTATTCGGTTACACTGAATATTTTGCTGATACTCTTTTTGTTGCTGTTCTGTCAGCTTGAATCAGTCGGCCCATTCTCCTCTGACCTCTAGCATCAACAAGGCATTTTTGCCCACAGGACTGCCGCATACTGGATGTTTTTCCCTTTTCACACCATTCTTTGTAAACCCTAGAAATGGTTGTGCGTGAAAATCCCAGTAACTGAGCAGATTATGAAATACTCAGACCGGCCCGCCTGGCACCAACAACCATGCCACGCTCAAAATTACTTATATCACCTTTCTTTCCCATTCTGACATTCAGTTTGGAGTTCAGGAGATTGTCTTGACCAGGACCACACGCCTAAATGCATTGAAGCAACTGCCATGTGATTGGTTGATTAGATAATTGCATTAAGGAGATATTGAACAGGTGTTCCTAATAATCCTTTAGGTGAGTGTATATATATATCTGTATATATATGATCTGGCCCACATCTGGCACATGTGGAATGATCATCTGGCCCAGATCTGACACATGTTAAAAACGCATCAGTTCATCAGTTCAAGTTTATTTGTCATTACACATGTACAAGTACAGTATAACGAAATGAAGTTTGGAGCAAGCCTCCGGGCCGCAGCCGATTATTCAGGCGCCGCCACACGCTCTCCAGAAATACAAGAATGCAGTTTAGCAAGCATTACATAGCAAAACACAACAAAACATAACATAACACAGTACACGTGGTCACGTGATGGGATTTTTTGTATGGAGTGGGAGAGGAGATAGATAAGGACAGGGACAGGCAGACGGATGGAGGGGGGCTGGGATCGGGATCGGTGTGTATGGTGCAAGTGAGTCTGAGATTGTGTTGTGTGAGAATGTTAGCCATAACTCCAGATGTTTTCAAGTTCAGTTCTATGGTTTGTCCTTGAAGGGAGATAAGGCAGTGCACAGGGGAAGATAGCAGACCAAGCTGTCAGGCTGACCTCCCAACCGAGAGATAGGGACAAGTGAGGCAAATACAATTTTTTAATCCATTTGATGATCTTCGGTAATTGGTCTGGATCATAATCAATCAATCAGTTCTGGTCCTCAGCACTCGCATCCGGTCCGTGCAGTTTCCCTAGACATTACATCCAGCCTCATGGCCAGACCGGTTACAGTCCGTAAAAGTTCACCGATCTGACCCCCGATGGAGCCCACTCTTCCCTGCGTATCCGCAGTCCGGACTGCGTTGTTACGGTTCAGTTCCTCAATCTGTATCACTTTCTGATCTAATTCCTTCAAACGGTCACACACAGCCCCGAAGCATTCCTTAATTTCCACAAACAGCGGCTGGGTGAATTTGCTTGCAGCTGTCTTACCAATCTTCCGATAGGTCAGGGCAATCCCAAAGCCAAAGAATAGGAACCCCGCCATCAATAATCCAATCATGTATAAATCTTCCGCATCCTCCACGGACAGAGCCTCCAGGCACAGGACTTGCCAGTTGTTCCATGCGTCCATCACGTACCCTGCAGCAAAGGTCCCGTCCGGGCAGGTGGGTTCTCCCGGGGCACCCTTCCTTTGTGAGAAAATCGTATCGATCGCGCTGATTGACCAGTTAATCAATTCCATTTCAGTATTTTCAGGAGTCCAGCAAGCAGCGGGTCAGAGAGAAAGAGAATAGACAAAATACTCAAGAGCCAGAGCACAGCGGGAGCAGAGAGAAAAACACGTCTGCACTGTATGAGACAGAGGGAGGATGATCTGGCACATGTGGAATGATGATCTGGCTCACATCTGGCACATGTGGAATGATGATCTGGCCCACATCTGGCACATGTGGAATGATGATCTGACCCACACCTGGCACATGTGGAATGATGATCTGGCTCACATCTGGCACATGTGGAATGATGATCTGGCTCACATCTGGCACATGTGGAATGATCATCTGGCCCTTTATCTAGCACATGTGGAATGATCATCTGGCCCACATCTGGCACATGTGGAATGATGATCTGACCCACATCTGGCACATGTGGAATGATCATCTGGCCCTTTATCTAGCACATGTGGAATGATCATCTGGCCCAAATCTGGCACATGTGGAATGATGATCTGGCCCACATCTGGCACATGTGGAATACTGATCTGGCCCTTTATCTGGCACATGTGGAAAGATCATCTGGCCCACATCTGGCACATGTGGAATAATGATCTGACCCACATCTGGCACATGTGGAATGATGAGCTGACCCAAATCAGGCACACGTGGAATGATCATCTGGCCAACATCTGGCACATGTGGAATGATGAGCTGACTCAAATCTGGCACATGTGGAATGATGATCTGGCCCTTTATCTAGCACATGTGGAATGATCATCTGGCCCACATCTGGCACATGTGGAATACTGATCTGGCCCTTTATCTGGCACATGTGGAATGATGATCTGGCCCTTTATCTGGCACATGTGGAATGATGATCTGGCCCTTTATCTAGCACATGTGGAATGATCATCTGGCCCACATCTGGCACATGTGGAATACTGATCTGGCCCTTTATCTGGCACATGTGGAATGATGATCTGGCCCTTTATCTGGCACATGTGGAATGATCATCTGGTCCACATCTGGCACATGTGGAATACTGATCTGGCCCTTTATCTGGCACATGTGGAATGATGATCTGGCCCACATCTGGCACATGTGGAATACTGATCTGGCCCACACCTGGCACATGTGGAATGATGATCTGGCCCTTTATCTGGCACATGTGGAATGATGATCTGACCCACATTTGGCACATGTGGAATACTGCTCTGGCCCTTTATCTGGCACATGTGGAATGATGATCTGGCCCTTTATCTGGCACATGTGGAATACTGATCTGACCCACATTTGGCACATGTGGAATGATGATCTGGCCCTTTATCTGGCACATGTGGAATGATGATCTGGCCCACAACTGGCACATGTGGAATACTGATCTGGCCCACATCTGGCACATGTGGAATGATGATCTGGCCCTTTATCTGGCACATGTGGAATGATGATCTGGCCCTTTATCTGGCACATGTGGAATGATCATCTGGCCCACATCTGGCACATCCGATGATCCCACATGCTGTGTGGAATGGTGGCCCTTGGGTGGCCCACTCCTGTTTGCCAGATCTGGGCCAAAAGCAGGCCATAGCAATGCCACAGGTCAGCCAAGAACAAAGAAATAAACCAGAACTGAACCTTATCTGAGAATCACTGAAGGAAAGAAGAGAACAGAAAAAGAGATGAACACAAAAGTTATTTTTGAGAATTAACAAAGGTTTAGATGTGTATGTTTTATTGCAAATGTTTGGTCACCATTATGGTCATCAGTGTTTCCTTTAGTTGGGCACTTTTTATGTGAGTTTGTGGTCTTTATAACAGTGTTTACTAAAATACATAATTTGTTGCAAAGAAAACCAGAAACAAAGATGATCAGGTGATATAGTTTTTGTTAACATAGAATGCTTCACTGATCTCATCACTGATCAAAAGTGGTAATTCATTATTAATAGATGGTACATTCATGGAACCATGACTGACTAATTAATACTTATAAATCAGTATATAATAGATTATGACCATGCACATTGAAAAAAGCAAATGCATGGCTTAAAAGTAATTTAAAAAATAACATATATGTAACTATAACTGTTCTTATAATGCAGTATAGGTCTTAATGGGTCTTTATAAATATATTTATAAAATAGTAATACTTAAGTATAAACTGAGCTATAATTCATTATAAGCATGGGCTGAATAGAAAATATTACAGATTTATCTTTTATAGAAAATGAAAACATGACCAAGAGCTAAATATACAAAAATGACAATCCACCAAAAAAGCGAAGAAGAATATGGAAATGCAGTCTTGGTAACAACTGCACACAGTGGCCAGATACATTAAAACAACACACATTACATCACTGGAAGAACAATAATGTACAAATTATGCAAATGTGCCCATTAAAAAGTAAATGTTAAAAAAAAGTAAATTTCCTCCCTTGTTGTGAACAAAATGGCATTGTAGTAAACAAATGTCAACAGTAAAAAGCATCAGGTATGCACCTAGAAAACTTATGTTTGACAAAATAAGAAGCATTATTATTAATTATTTAAGACTCATTTAAACATTAAAATCTATCAAAAAATGACACAGCCCTTTGATTTTGGATTCTTTCTCTTTGTCTGTATTGGGTCCTCTTCCAGGTCTTCATACCATTCTTTCAGTAATTCGTGTTGATCATTTTGCTCCTTCAGTCTATCCTTGAAATCCCAAATCCACTGTTCTTTTCTGTCTCTGAACTCATTAAATTCTTCTGCTTTTCTTCTTGCATCATCTTCGTATTTCATCTTGATCATCTTCATTTCCGCTTCATGATTCTTTTTCATTATATCACATTCTGTTTTCTCTCTTTGAAGATATTCCATCATTCTCTCCGTTAGGTCTCTCTCACTTCTCACTTTTCTAAACTGATTCTTTGTTTTCATTCTCTCATTATCTGCTCTTTGTTTTTCTTCCTCTAGTCGCTGTTTCAGTTTTTTCATCTCTGTGTCATGTTTGGCTTGTGATTCCTGTCTCTGGATCTTTATTTCTCTCTCTCTCTCCTTCAGTATTTCCTCCATTCTCTTTTTAATGGACCTCTCTGCCTTTTCAAACATGCTGTTAGTGAAGTATTGGCCCTCATTGGTGTTCTTCACCTCATCTATCATCTTTAACAGTTCAATCACTTGAGTTCTGTCTTGATTTTCTCTGTTATTGAAAGCCAGGAATCTGTTTCCACAATCTCTGATCAGTTTCTTCAGATCTGCAGAGTTACTTCTCTCCACATAATTCTCTATAGATTCATTCTCAAGATCGTCTTCTCTACTGAACAGAACGATGCTGAACTGGGCAGCTTCATACCAAAAGTTTTATCAGCTCTATAGTCTCTGCTTCTTCCTTGGTGAACCTTCCCACACTCAACACAATGACGAACACATGAGGTCCAGGTGACAACAGTGAAATACATTTCACTATTTCTTCCATCACTTGTTCTTTTGTCAGTATCGTGTCAAAGAGACCTGGAGTATCAACAACAGCTACTGATCGACCATCAACTTCACCAATTCTCTTTTCACAAACTGTCGTCACTGAATCTGAGCTCATTTGGCTGTGGAACTCATTTCCTCCCAGAATAGTGTTTCCTGTTGCACTCTTTCCATTTCCTGTCCTCCCGATCAGAACAATCCTCTGACACCCCTGATCGTCTGCTTCACCTTCAGCACCTGAAAATCACATTGATAGAAAAATACTTACAGAAAACAAGTGCAAAAATTTTAAAGGATTGTGTAGGACTGCATTTACATTTACATTTATTAATTTGGCAGATGTTTTTATCCAAAGTGACTCACAAATGAGGAATACAACAATCTACATAGCAACATTGTGCCCCCCCCCAGATCTAGCCCACATTATTAACACATTATTCCATATTTAATCTACACAGATTTTGTGGCTCAGATAAGGTCCAGTTCTGGTTTATTTCTTTGCTCTTGGCCAAGATCTGGCAAACAGAAGGGAGCCACCCAAGGGCCGTCATTCCACACACCATGTGGGCCAGATGATCATTCCACATGTGCCAGATGTGGGCCAGATCAGTATTCCACATGTGTCAAATGTGGGCCAGATCATCATTCCACATGTGCCAGATAAAGGGCCAGATCATCATTCCACATGTGCCAGATGTGGGCCAGATCATCATTCCACATGTGCCAGATGTGGGCCAGATCATCATTCCACATGTGCCAGATGTGGGCCAGATCATCATTGCACATGTGCCAGATGTGGGCCAGATCATCATTGCACATGTGCCAGATGTGGGCCAGATCAACATTCCACAAGTGCCAGATGTGGCCCAGATCAGCATTCCACAAGTGCCAGATGTGGCCCAGATCAGCATTCCACAAGTGCCAGATGTGGCCCAGATCGGCATTCCACATGTGCCAGATGTGGGCCAGATCGGCATTACACATGCCAGATGTGGGCCAGATCAGCATTACACATTACACATGTGCAAGATGTGGACAAGCTCAGCATTACACATGTGCCAGATGTGGGCAAGATCTTCATTACATGTGCCAGATGTGGGCCAGATCGGCATTACACGTGTCAGATGTGGGTCATATCAGCATTCCACATGTGCCATATGTGGGCCAGATCTAGGACGGCACAATGTTGCTATGTGGAAAGCGATTCATCATAAATTCATAATTTTTCAAGTGTCTATACTTTATCAGAGTGTTTTTCTTTGGAAAACTTTTAGTTCACACTACGTTCCATATTGAATATAATTTAATACTTAATTATATAAAAATGTAGTACTGTATACTTTTCCTCAAGTAAAAGTAATTTACAAGTAAGAACAAGTAAGAAAATTACTAGATTTTTAATGTAAAGTATTAAAGGTAAAATAACCTTTTATTTATAAAATGTAGTGCAATAAAAAGTATGACATTATATATTATGATTTGGAATGTAGTGAAGTAAAATTTTTCCAATGAATAATACTGATAAAGTATTTACTTGAAAATTTTACTTGAGTAGAAAGTAAAAATACTCCACTACTGTCCGTCTCTGTTCAGTAGGATGCAGATTGCATGCTCAATGAAGCTGTTTCTTGTACGGGATTCCGATTCTGGATTAAGGTGGGAAGATAATTACACAGCAAGATCCCCAGTGTTAAATCATCACTGCTGAGAGCACATATGGCCCCACTATACAGAGTGTTAGGTCCCGTCCACACAGAGACCACGTTTAGATGTATACGTTAAACTTTTGTATCATATTAGTGTTTCGTCCACACGGATCCGGCGTTTGGGAAAGACTAGAAAGGGATACAACTATGGACACTGGGCATGCGCACATCAATGTTGCGTCATTTAATTACTGTATTTGCATTATTGTAAGGGTAGGTTTAGGGTGTAGGCGTTAATAAAACACATCTGGTAAGTAACAAATTGATTTATTGTTATTTTATCGTGAGATTTTGCCTCACTTCCTACCATTGCTGTACCCCTTCTAGCCACAACTCTTATTATTAAGTTTTAAATATGGATATTTTTCTTACACAAACTCATTGCTTCGCTTAAGTTCGCTTCGCTAGAAGGCCTTAATTAACCCCCCGGAGCCGTGTGGAGCACGTTATTTGACGGACAGATGCATTTTTATGGACTTCAAAAACAGAGCTACAACCCCTGCCATTATAAAGCTTGGATTAGCCAGGACCTTTTTTTTATATAACTCAGATTGTGTTCGTCTGAAAGAAGAATGTCATTACACTTAGGATGACTCGAGGGTGAGTAAACCAAGGGCTAATTTTCATTTTTGGGTGAACTCCTTGAAGTCTTCCATTGTAACCCGTGGTGGTTAAGTGTTTTTCAGTCACAAGATGGCACCAGACAGTCAGCGACAGCAGAGTGGCACGTTAAGCATATAAGTAGTACCGGTCAAGATAACTCGGATGAGCGGTGTGTTATTCACTTTGGCTAATACCACTGGAATGCGCGATTGACCAATCAGAATCAAGTATTCCATAGTGCCGTGTAATAATGATTAATAACACATTGTTAGCTAACCTGTGTGCTTTGTATCAGTACATTTGTGATATACATAACGTGGACAAATCACTTTATATTGTAATGTAGACGCATGAATTTTCTGTGAAGCTGCTTTGAAACGATATGTATTGTGAAAAGTGCTCTACAAATAAATGTGAATTGAATTATTCAAGCCAGAAATATTATTTAAAATCTCTGAACCAATGTATATTAATTAATTTATACCAACAAAAAAAAAATACAACCTTAGATACACTATCACAATTTTGTATTTATTTTTTGACTGGATCACTGATTCAGTGAGTTGCTGACACAAGAATAGCTACAGTCCAATCAGTCCGACATCACTATCACATCTCAGTTTGGTTGGGGATTTCTTCAGTTTGACATAACAAGGAACAATATGTTTTTATGAAATGTAATGGAGTAAAAAGTATGAAATTGTGCTTTTGAAGCAGTAAACTTCATTATGAAAATCATTTAAAAACACATTAGGTTGTGTATGAATATTAGACACTCACCCTCTAACTGAAACTCTTTGATTTTGCTCTCCATTCTCTTCAGTTCTTCTTTATATTTCTCCTCTGTTTCACGTCTGACTCTGTTCTCTTGAGCTTTCACATACATCTGAAGTGAGTATGGTTCAGTGTTCATCTTCTCTATATAATCTAGTAGTTCTGGGATCGGTCTTGAGTTTTCAGGTTCATTTAACCCCATCACTCTGTACTGACCTCCACAGAGACTGATTAACCTCTTAGATTCTGGGCTGGATTTTACTAAATCTGTCACTCTTTTGTTAACACTGAGCTCTGTTGTGAAAAGCACCATGAAGTGTTCTCTGGAGTCAAAGATCTTCTGGATCTTCTCTATTTCTGCTTTGTCTCCATTGGTCAGTGGACCAACAGGAACAATGAGGAGGAAAACATGAACTCCAGGATCACAGAGAGACACACAGCGGAGAGTCTGAAGTCTCACTTCATCCTCTGAAAGGTGACTGAGAGCTGGAAGCTTCACCAGTGTGATCTGACGTCCATGAAGCTTCTCCTCCATAACACACACTGTTCTAAACTCTCTTCGATGTGATGAGGAAAGTGCTTTTTCTTCCCTAAAACATCTTGATATGGCATTCAGAGCCGCATCACTTCCAAACAACACTAGGTTCAGCTCTGGCTTTCTACATGACCGCAGTGACACTGAAAAACATGTTAGGAAAAAGAAGTCAATTTAGAACTGGTACACAAAAAGTACATATTCTACTGCAAAACATAATTGCGATATATATTGAAATACATCTTTAGCTATGTAAAAGCAGACAAACATATTTAATTAACTCGATATTTGATTATTTTAGTGATTAACAAATTAACTGTTTATCTAGAATGGTTAAGTTTTTTTTTTTTTTTTTGTGCAATTATGCATTCATCTGTTGTTATACTTAATTGATTCACATACTGGTAGGGCGATCACCACTTGCACTCCTCCTCCTCCTCATTCCTGCAATAAAAATAGAGGCAACATAACAGTGAGCAGGTCTAAGCAGGGCCATTTAGGTGGTCCTCTGGGGCGCCATCAGCTGAAGGAGTCACAAGTGATCACCGTTAACACATTAACACTACATTTAGCAATAATTTGTGTTAAGTACATTTAAAAAGCTGAATATTTGCAAAATACATAATTTACTAAAATAATAAAGTATAGATGAAATAATAGTAATACAAATATGTAGAATAATAATGTTTTGTTATTGTAGTCTTTTTTAAATGATATAGTTTGCAAAACGAATGACGGCATCAGCAAAATAATTGTTTAGCTAACATGACTAAAGCTTCTTCTGTTTACATGTGGAAATAAAATTTAAAGGTCAGTAATATACCTACATCTCATATGGATCTAATGCATCTATTCAAGCTGTCATCTGAATTTAATGCTTAAACATGATTGGGATTATCAATCCTTACTGGTTGTAGCAAATAAACAGTTTGAAAGAATAATATATACAGTAAAATCCCCAGTGTTAAATTAACATTCCTCAAGGGCTGTTTAACAGCTGGAGAGAGTGAGCACCTTCAACAAAAGTGGAGTGCACACCACAGGCTTGCACCTTTAGTCCTGTTGTGTGCCGCGGTCATCCTCTGCGTGCTTCGGCACTAGAGAGAGCAAGATCTCTAAAAGAGCAACACTGGTGTAAGCTTGTGTCTTTTTCAAGATGACATTCTGCCTGTGTGTTTCTGGGTGCGGTCAATATCTGCCTCCGGTTGATGGCCACATTCGCTGTCTCTCGTGTTTGGGTGTTAAGCACGCGGAGTTTGTGGATGCGACATGTTCCCATTATACTGGTGAAGGACGCGATTGAGCTGTTCCCTCCAGCCGATATGAAGGCAGGGTTCTACAGCCCCTACTTCATTGTACCCAAGAAAGGCGGTGGGTTACGGTCTATCTTAGATTTGTGAACCTTGAATTGGGCCCGTCACAAGCTCCCGTTCAAGATGTTAACACAGAAATGCATTTTCGAATGCATTCATCTCCGAGATTGGTTTACAGCGATCGACCTGAAGAACGCATACGTTCATGTTTCGCATCACAGTAATTTACTGCCCTTGTTTTACTGTGAATTCACATTATAAAGTTGTCTTTAATCATGTCACTGTAACAAATTACACTCACCTAAAGGATTATTACAACATAAATTCTTATTAATGCAATTATCTAATCAACCAATCACATGGCAGTTGCTTCAATGCATTTAGGGGTGTAGTCCTGGTCAAGACAATCTGAGTATTTCACAATCTGCTCAGTTACTGGGATTTTCACACACAACCATTTCTAGGGTTTACAAAGAATGGTGTGAAAAGGGAAAAACATCCAGTATGCGGCAGTCCTGTGGGTGAAAATGCCTTGTTGATGCTAGAGGTCAGAGGAGAATGGGCCGACTGATTCAAGCTGATAGAAGAGCAACTTTGACTGAAATAACCACTCGTTACAACCGAGGTATGCAGCAAAGCATTTGTGAAGCCACAACACACACAACCTTGAGGCAGATGGGCTACAACAGCAGAAGACCCCACTGGGTACCACTCATCTCCACTACAAATAGGAAAAAGAGGCTACAATTTGCACAAGCTCACCAAAATTGGACAGTTGAAGACTGGAAAAATGTTGCCTGGTCTGATGAGTCTCGATTTCTGTTGAGACATTCAGATGGTAGAGTCAGATTTTGGCGTAAACAGAATGAGAACATGGCTCCATCATGCCTTGTTACCACTGTGCAGGCTGGTGGTGGTGGTGTAATGGTGTGGGGGATGTTTTCTTGGCACACTTTAGGCCCCTTAGTGCCAATTGGGCATCGTTTAAATGCCACGGCCTACCTGAGCATTGTTTCTGACCATGTCCATCCCTTTATGACCACCATGTACCCATTCTCTGATGGCTACTTCCAGCAGGATAATGCACCATGTCACAAAGCTCGAATCATTTCAAATTGGTTTCTTGAACATGACAATGAGTTCACTGTACTAAAATGGCTCCCCACAGTCACCAGATCTCAACCCAATAGAGCATCTTTGGGATGTGATGGAGCGGGAGCTTCGTGCCCTGGATGTGCATCCCACAAATCTCCATCAACTGCAAGATGCTATCCTATCAATATGGGCCAACATTTCTAAAGAATGCTTTCAGCACCTTGTTGAATCAATGCCACGTAGAATTATGGCAGTTCTGAATGCGAAAGGGGGTCAAACACAGTATTAGTATGGTGTTCCTAATAAACCTTTAGGTGAGTGTATATTGTTCAGTACTGTAATTGTTTTGAAGTCACCATAATCGTGATCAGTGTTCCATTTGTTTGGGATCTTGGACCTTGTATATTCATATTCAAATTTCTTCTAGCCAAGTCAGAAGCGTGACAAATGAAAACATTTGTTAAAATGATAAAATAGAATAAAAAATAAGCTAAGTGGATGATTTTAAACTCTTCTTAGCATGAATATGACCATTTTATTTAAGTGTTATAATTTTAGCATAAAGATTTACCAATAACTTATTTCAAATCCTAACATTGTTTATAGATGGATCTTTTACAATAGTGAAACAACTGCTGAGATTTATCTTTGAAAGGTGTGACATCATCTTGCAACACAAGACTTTTTTTTTCTTATAAGCATCACCTAATGATCACAGACATCAATACGTCAATAGTACACAACACAACAATAGTGACACTAAAACAAATCAAAATTTTAAGTATAATTGTATAAAATTGAAAGTGAAATTAAGCAATAAAGTTGAAGATTTTACCATTTTTTTTTTTTTTGAGAGGGCAGATACAAGAGAAGTCCTACTGTGAAAGTAATGCAAATATTAACATGTAATATACTGTAATTTCATATTAAAAATTGTAACAGGTGCCACTGGACTGATGACATAGGACTACTTCACCTTTATTTATTTTGTCACTCAAATGTTCCTAAAATTATATTGTCCATTTTTATATTAAAAGTAAGGTGGATATAAAAGACAATTTACAAATAACAAGAAACCAATAGTTATTTTATTATGCAAACAGAGACACACAATAAAAGCCAGTACATGCAACACAATTACATGCCTAGTACAAACTCAACATTTTAGAACATTCACATTTTAGAAAATTAATTGTCTTTGATGTTTACAGCAATAACTAATTCATCAAATGTTTTTTTTTTTTTCTTGTCATTTCCTGGTTTGAAAGACACCATTAAACATTAAATGGAATCTACAAACATTAAAAATAAACGAAAACGTTTGTTGCCCGTAGTAGGATATCACAGAGAGAAATCAGGGAAGAAACAACAAACTAGAATTTTAAATGTTTTGTAGAATTCTTACCTGTACTGTTCGCCATTTCATGTGTCGAGTGAATCACCTGCTACTGAAGTACCTGGAACTTTGAACCCTAAAACACCTAGAGATAAACACCCGCTTATGGAAACATTGTATAAGGGCACATTTTTCTTTCCTTTCCTTTTTTTTTTTTTTTTTTTTTTTGTCATGTTTATCACAGACACCAACATTTTTATTTCTGAACAAAACTACAAACATAACATCATCTGATTTTACAAAATTAAAAAGTTTTTAATTATTATTTTAATTCTCCATAGACATCTGTAGCATCTAACCAAACACGATTAACGATCTGTTATTATGGTCTTAACTAGATTTACATATTTTGTAGATTTAAGCCATGTCATCAAGAATCCTCAGTTGATGGCCTCTGTTTTCCACCATCTCAGTGTCATAATTGTTAGGTAAACTATTAAGCCTGTTCAGCAAGTATGAAACAGCCTTTTTGAAAAGTTTAAAATCTGAAAAAGTGAAAAAAAAACAACAGCAAAAAAAAAAAAAAAAAAAAAAATTCCAACAACTGGACAGTATACAGCACAGAAACACTGACTGAACTTATAACATTATATTAAAGAGAGCCCATTTGCAGGCTACATATTTCATAATTCTTACAAAATGTATCTGCAGCTTTATTTGCATCTAAAATGTGTTTTGTGTTTTAGTATTTTTGCTTTTCAATATATCAGTTCTATTTATACCAATATTATATTCTGATGGCTCACTAAAGAAACATTCAACACAATACACATCTGGTTGGTTAAACAATAATCTTACATGCAATATTTACCATTATATCACCAACACTTTAAAGCTTTCAAAATCAAAGGTCACATTCGATTGACATGGCAATAAAACAACCACGTGACTGTTAGTCATGGCGCATCTATGCTGGTTTTAATATTGGTAATTTTTCTTTGCCCCCGTTATGATTGAATCACAGGACCGGATACCAGTCATTTGCCAAGAGATCTCTTATTTATTATTTTTGTATGTCAGACATAGTAGAGACATTGAAAAGTTATCGTTTCATGCCAGCTGTATATTTCTCCATTCCTCCATTCCCTCTACCCTCTCCCTTCTCCATCCTCCCTCTGTCTCTCTCCCTCTACATCATTGTCGTCGTCTCCTTCTCCGTTGTTGTCTCCTTCTCACCCCTCTGATCCTCCTCTGATCTGGGCAGTACACTCGATTTGGATGTTATATAGAGGAACTCAGTAGGAAGAGATTTCCTTAGAAGGTAGAGAAACATGCGTCCTATGTTTAAAATAGAGCGTATACTTCATGCTTACACATGTGCTTCCCGTATCGGAATACTGTACATCAGTTGATGATACATCATAGAACGAATACATCAGCTAAAAATATAAGCTATGTATGCATCAGTGATACATGTATGCACATTCCTGCATGTACACACATTCTTGTATGGCCAAAATGATCTCATCCCATGTCTCTCCTTGGGACACTTGTACAGACACAGCCTGACTTTACAAAATACATTATACTAATAATTATAAATAATAACAAAAAATAATAATAATAAAAAATAACATTAAACAATGACATTTTTATCTTCAGCAATAATGTCTGTGTAATGGGGTGACCCTTTAGCTGAGTTTTCTGTGTTCTGTGAGTGGATGGAGCTGGGCGGAAGTTAAGCTTATGGCCCCTTTAAAAACACAGGGTTTTCTCTTTACTTCAGGGTTTTTTCTGGCATGGTATGCAGACTGCGTTCGTGTGTCGTGAGAGCTGTTTGGTTTTCGTTAAGCATTGAGCGCATATTAAGTGCTGTGGACCTGTAAAAGGCTGAGATACCTGTTTAACTTTTGGTGTGGGCTTGTGTGTGTTCAACTGCATCAACATCAGGGTATGTTACTGCACTGAATCGTGTTGCTGCCTTATTTTAATAGTGGCAATAGATGTTCGACAAATGTCGGAACTGACCAACGAATTGGGACCTATTTTCGGAGACCAATCTACTTTGAGTGTTTACAAACGAGCCAATAATCATTGGCATGCGGTCCCTGCTCCGCCCGCAGTGTGGGTATAAATACGGAAGCGGAAGTACCACATATCGCTTTCAACTTCGGAGCCGAACTGCACTGTTACCAGCCTTTTTTCACGTCTACTAAGAGTTAAAATATTCTTTTTACTACGAGTCTGGTTGAGAGGATTCCACTGCTTCGTTTGGTGCTGGTGTGATGGCGTGAAGCAGTGACTGGCTGCTAAACAAAAAGAAAACAACAGCTGTTCTCACAGCTTGCTGGGCATTTCACTGAGTGTTCACAGCGGGCTTGCACACATGAACCGCTGCGAGCCGAGGCCACCTTCCCTGTGCGCTTCAGCACTAACTGAGCAGTTTTCCTTTCTAAAAGAGCAACACGGTTTGATCCTGCGCCTTTGTCAAGATGTCATTCAAACCATGTGTTTCTGGATGCCGTTATTATCTGTCCCCAGTTGACGGACACGATCGCTGTCTCACGTGTTTGGGCATTCAGCATGCTGAGGCGGCTTTCGTGGATGACTCATGTTCCCACTGCGGGAACATGACCATCGCAGTCTTAAGGTCTAGGCTCAAATACCTCAAACAGGGTAGAGTCCCATTGCGCATCCCCGATCTAGTGGTCCTCCCACTGCAAAGCAGAGGGCTGCTACTTTGACTGATGCCTTTGGTGGAAACCTGAGGGTTACTGTGAGGGCACCCCCACTGGGTCACCAGGCTCTTCAGGCCCCTCTCCCCTCCGCTGCTCCGGTGCAGCTTCTGGAAGAGCGTGCTGGTCCTTCCCACGGGGCGCCAGCTGTTACTTTCGGGGCTCCAGTTGAGGACATGATTTCGATAGCTGCATCGGGGGATGAGCTAATGGATTCGGGAGATGAGGATCTGGCTGCGTTGCCCCCTTCGGGTGTGGTAGCGTCTGATCCCGAGCTCATAGCTATGCTTTCCCGGGCCGCCGAGAGTGTCAGGCTCGAGTGGAACCCTCCACCGTGTCCCGAACCCTCGCGGCTGGACGATTGGTATCTTGGGACGGCCTGTGCTGGTTCTCAGCACTCCGCCCCGGTGCCTTTCTTTCAGGAAGTGCATCAGGAGCTTACGAAGACGTGGATAGCGCCTTACAGCGCTAGAAACCGATCGACTGACTCCTCAGTCCTCACTACCCTCGATGGTGTTGTGCGGCTAAGGGTTACGTGGATATCCCCCCAGTGGAGTGGTCGCTAGCAATGCAACTGTGTCCTAAGACCGCTACCTCGTCCAGTTTAACGGGCAAGGCTTACACAGCCTGTGGGGAAGCCACGTCATCTTTGCATGCCATGGCGCTCCTGCAGGTCTACCAGGCCAAAGGGCTCAAGGGTAGTTCCGACCCAGGGGTTATGCAGGAACTGCGTACCGTGACAGACCTCACCCTATGGGTGACGAAAGTCACGCATGCTCCCTGGGTCAGGTGATGTCCACACTTGTGGTCCAGGAACGCCACCGGTGGCTGAACCTGGCAGATATGCGTGAGACCGACAAAGTGCGGTTCCTCAACGCTCCTGTCTGCCAGGCCGGCCTCTTCGGCGACGGCATCGAGAACTTCGCTCAGCAGTTCTCTGTGGCCCAGAAGCAGACGGAGGCTATCAAAAATATCCTGCCCTGGCGACCCGCTGCTGCCTCTACCAAGTCGCTGGCTGCAGTACTGCAGGGCGCCAGATGTAAGGGTGCCGCCCAACCATTCTCAATAAAAGAGCAGTTTCCTCCCTCCCTGGGCCCCAAGAGGACCAGGTTGGCAGTGTGCAATGCCCCCAGGCCTGGTCACTCCTTTCCTCCCCTCTCCCCTTCGCCAGGGGGCAGCAGTGTGGGCACTGAGGATGCCCCCGGGCCTTCTCACCCACACACTGCCCCAACCTGGAGTACTCAGACAACACTCCGGGCCGCCTCCGGGCCTCCCAAGGATCTGTGTACTCCACCTCGCTGCCTCACCCCGGGTATGTCTCTGGTGCCGTTGGTCCCGCTTGCTCGGTCTCTGGGGGCCTGGCTAGGTCTCCCCAGGCCGTCTCGCTGGCTCATCCATACCATCAGACTCGGCTACGCGATTCAGTTCGCTCACTGGCCTCCCAAGTACAAGGGCATCCTCTTCATCTCCGTGCAGAGCAGCGATGCCCATGTCTTGCGGTCAGAGATCGATGTCCTGCTGGCGAAGGACGCGATCAAACTGGTTCCTCCAGATGATATGAAGTCGGGGTTCTACAGCCCCTACTTCATTGTACCCAAGAAAGGGGGTGGATTAAGACCAATCTTGGACCTGCACATTTTGAATCAGGCCCTGCACAAGCTTCCGTTCAAAATGTTAACACAGAAACACATTTTCGAATGCATCCGTCCCCGAGATTGGTTCGCAGCAATCGACCTGAAGGACACGTACTTTCATGTCTCCATTCTCCCTCAACACAGAGCATTCCTACGCTTTGCATTCAAGGGGAGGGCATATCAGTACACGTCTTCACGAAAGTCGCGGAGGCAGCCATTGTTCCGCTCAGAGAATGTGGCATTCGAATTCTCAACTATCTCAACGACTGGCTTATATGTGAACACAAGGACCTGGTGCTCCGTCACCTCAGCCTGTTGGGCCTTTGGGTCAACCGAGAGAAGAGCAAACTCTGTCCCACACAGAGGATCTCTTATCTCAGCATGGAGCTGGATTTGGTCAACCGGACTGCGTGCCTCACAGAGGAGCGAGTCCAGTCAGTGTTGAATTGCATGAAATTTGTTCAAAGGCAGGACAGGGGTCCCACTGAAATTCTTTCAGAGGCTCCTGGGGCATATGGCGTCTGCAGCTGCGGTAATGCTGCTTGGATTGCTTTATATTAGACCGCTTCAAAGCTGGCTTCACGACCAAGTCCCGAGATGGGCGTGGCAGAGCGGCAAGTACCGGGTCTCAGTTACTCCTTACTGTCGCCAAACCTTGAACCCGTGGGCGGACCCTTCGTTTCTACGGGCGGGAGTGTCCCTAGAACAGATGTCCAGGCATGCTGTGGTCTTCACGGATGCCTCATCCACGGGCTGGGGGGCCACATAAAACGGCATGCAGTTTCTGGGTGTGTGGACGGGCCCCCAACTGCTTTAGCATATCAATTGCCTAGAGTTACTGGCAGTACGTCTCGCCCTGGGCCGCCTCAAAAAGCCGCTACAGGGCAAGCACGTACTGGTCCATACGGACAGCATTGTGGCCTTTGCGTACATCAACCATCAGGGTGGTCTACGCTCCCGTTGCATGCTCTGGCTCGCCCGACATCTCCTCCTGTGGAGTCAGAAGCGTCTGAGGTAACCCCCAGAGCTCCCAGCTGATATGGCACCTTTTCGGAGCCGGGCAGGTAGACCTGTTCGCCTCTCCGGACTCGACCCATTGCCAGTTGTACTATTCCCTGACCGGGGGCACCCTCGGCACGGATGCACTGGCGCACAGCTGGCACCGGGACCTACGCAAATATGCGTTTCCCCTAGTGAGCCTTCTCGCACAGACACTGTGCAAGGTCAGGGAGGACGAGGAGCAGGTCTTGCTAGTTGCGCCCTGTTGCCCAACTGGACCTAGTTCTCCGAACTCACACTCCTCGCGACAGCCCCTCATTGGCCGATCCCCCTGAGGAAGGATCTGCTTTCTCAGGGGCGGGGCACTCTATGGCACCCGCGTCCAGACCTCTGGAAACTCCATGTCTGGTCCTTGGACGGGACACGGAGGTTCTAGGTGGCCTGCCACAGGCAGTGGTAACGCAAAGTGCCCATTCTAGTGTCAGCTTGCAACACCACTCCTGCCCTCTGGGCTGGATACGTGCATCTGTTTTCTCCAGTTGTGTTCCCTGGAAACTAGTTGCTAACACTGTGAGATCCTCCGTCACCCCTTTCGGTGTCAGACGTTGCAGCCGTCTGATGCCAGGCCTGCACCCGTATGCTTGTGGAACATGTGTGTAGACTGAGGTTCCATATGTAGCAGTTCCCTAACGGCAACCCCATATGTGTATTCTTCCATGGTACCAGCTACTCTACTCGGCTAGTCCCGTGTCTTTCCCTTGACAGAGCTCACTCTGTCATCTCTGGCGGTGTTCTTTCCACCCTGGGACCAGGTTGGATCCACCCAGACTGCCATATGTAGCACTAACACCATAGTTCCCACCAAGCTAACCTCCAAACTCCTGGATCTCGGCCTGAATCCTTCTCTCTGCCACTGGATTGAGGACTTCCTCACTGGCAGGCCTCAGGTGGTGAGAATAGGCCAGTCCACCTCCACCTCCATCACCCTGAGTGTGGGAGCTCCACAGGGCTGTGTCCTGAGCCCCCTGCTCTACTCTCTCTACACGCATGACTGTTTGTCCACACACAGCTCCACCTCTATCATCAAATTTGCTGATGATACTGTTGTCCTGGGCCTCATTTCCAACAACAATGAGACGGCATACTTGGACGAGGTGGAGCATCTAACATCATGGTGCCAGGACAACTGTCTCTCTCTGAATGTTGGCAAGACCAAAGAAATGATTGTGGACTTCAGGAAGAGACAGCAACGGACATACTCCCCCTCATGATCAGCGGGTCACCAGTAGAGAGAGTGAGCAGCTTCAAGTACCTGGGAGTAAACATCTCCGAGGACCTGACCTGGACTGCTCACATTCAGACACAGGTGAAAAAGCCAGGCAAAGACTGTACCACCTGCGCCAGCTGAGGAAATTCAGGGTTTCACCAGCTATCCTGAAAACTTTCTATTTAGGGGCGATAGAAAGTGTTTTAACTCAGTGCATCACAGCGTGGTATGGGAACAGCACCAGTCATGACCGCAAAGCCCTGCAAAGAGTAGTGCGCTTATCCGAGCGTATCTCAGGGTCAGCTCTCCTGTCTCTGCAGGACGTCTACACCAAACGCTGCAAAGGTAGAGCTACCAAGATCATCAAGGACTCTAATCACCCTGCAAACCCTCATTTCACGCTGCTACCATCTGGTAGCGCTTCCAAGCCTGATGGCCAAAACTGAGAGACTCAGGAGGAGCTTCTTCCCCAGGCCATCAGACTCCTGAACTTAACATCACGTGACTTCACGTCAGGATAAACATCGATACACTGACATTGCACTGCACTTTCTGTTCTCGTTGTTACTGTGTAACAACCTGTCATAAACCTGTTTGCACATTATACTCTTATACATTTGTTAACCACATATCTATAAGTCTACAGTTTACTCACTGCAAAGTCTACTTCAATTATTTTATTCCACTTTATCCTTATTTGTTACCTTTTTTTTTTTTTCTTGACTTGATTATTTATAATTCTACAGATATAGACATATATATATATATATATATATATATATAGATAGTACTTTTTTTTATATCCTATTTCTATTATAATTTCTTCCTTGTGTTTTTAACTGTGAATTTGCACTGTCCATGGAGCGGACCTGTTTACATTTCACTGCCGGTTGTATATTCTGTATATAACTGTGTATGTGACAAATAAAACTCTTGAATCTTGAATCTTGACTACCCTGGTAGGTTAGTCCTTATGTGTAATCTACCACCTCTCCTTCCATTGAAGGATATGGCCCCGCAGCATGCCACCTCCCTGAGACGGGCACACTTTCCCAGCATTATCCAATAGTCATACTGAGTGGGACTTGCAGGAACAGCAGTGACTGACCTTCCCTGCTGGGAGCCCTGACTGCCACTCCAACTTAGGAGTGGTCCAGTGAGCTCAGGCAGGGCCTGGAAGGGCCAGCATCCCTGGCGTGTTGGTAGGGATCCCAATTCATCGGTCAGTTCCGACGTATGTCTCCATTCCCTCCTTCAGGGAATGAGGGTTACATACGTAACCGAGACATTTTCCACAGAGAAAAACAGATAAAGTACAGACAGTTGAAAAAGTGAGACTCCTTCAGTTCCTCTGATACAGAAGCTCATGCTGAAATCATCCTCTTGCTCTCTATATCGGCTGTTTCTTCTGCAGAAAGACATCCGTCTGAGAGTTACGCCAGTGTCTGTTCACATTATAATGGAATAAAATATATTAAAACTTGACTTCTCAGAGTGTGTGTCACAAAATGTAAGTTTATTTTTCATATGTGACAATAAGGAGCATGAAAAGAAGAATGAAGAAAGCAAGGTAACTCAACTCCGCTTCTAAGAGTTGGTTGAGACGGTTCTCTTGAACAATCACACATGTTGCTGTTTAACTGGATCTTCTGTGGTTCAAGTTAAATATGATGATTTTTAATGTGTTTTTAAATGCAAAACACCAGCTATAGGAGTTAAATCTGGAAAAAGTTGCTTCTAATATAAATAAATGAATCAAATCAAAATCAAATCACCTTCATTTATATAGGTTTTCGCTTTTTACAAGTCCAGTTGTTTCAAAGCAGCTTCACAGTGTTAACAGGAAAATAATGCAACAAAATTTGATTCGGCTGTACAGCCGCTCTGGTGAAAACGGTGATGTTATCCAATTAATTTCAATTATCATATAGTGTCAATGTGGGCAGATCGGAAATATAGATGAAATTTAGGTGTCCCCAACTGAGCAAGCCAAAAGCCAAAGGCAATGGTGGCAAGGAACCAAAACTCCTTCAGGGTCAGAATGGAAAAAAAAACCTTGGGAGAAACCAGACTCAGTCGGGGTGCCAGTTCTCCTCTGGCCGACAAACAAACAGTGTATGATTATAATTCTGACAACATTTCAGGTCTTGAGTCATATTAGGTAAATAGATATTCGTAAGATTGTTCAAAAGATTGGAGTCGTCATGCCGGAGACGGGTTTAATGAGGATGTCGTGTCGATGCAGCATTTACAGCGGGGAGTTTAATTGACACGCTCTCTGTAGACATTTCAGGGATGCGTTGGTTATGTCCAGGCGCAGGTCCACCATCTGATCTGGATACGGCCCGGATCCAGCTGACTGCAGTAAAGGAGCTTTTTTGTCCAATAATTAAAAATATTTTTTTTTTCAGAATTAAGTTGCAGGAAATTACTGGTCATCCAATTTTTTATATCAGCTATGCATTCCGTTAATCTTGTGAATTGGCAAGTTTCGTCAGGGCGTGGAGAAATATTGAGCTGAGTATCGTCAGCATAACAATGAAAACTAACGCCATGCTTCCTAATGATATCTCTCAGTGGCTAGCACTGAGCCTTGCATACTGAACTTCATACTGAACTTGTGATCGGTGTGACATCTCTTCATTTACTGCTACAAACTAATAACGGTCAAATAAGTATGATTTAAACCATGCCGATGAAATTCCATCTATTCAAAAGAATATTGTGGTCGATAGTATTGAATGCAGCGCTAAGATCGAGTAACACTAATAGAGAGATACAACCACGATCGGATGATAAGAGTAAATCTTTTGTAACTCTGATGAGAGCAGTCTCAGTACTATGATACGATCTAAATCCTGATTGGAAATCCTCACAGATACCATTTCTTTCTAAAAAGGAGAATAATTGTGAAGACACTGCCTTTTCTAGTATTTTTAACAGAAAGGGTAGATTTGAGATTGGCTTGTAATTGACAAATTCTGTAGGATCAAGTTGCGTTTTTTAAGTGTTTTGATAATAGCCAACTTAAAAGTTTTCGGTACATATCCTAATGACATAGATTAATTAATGATATTAAGAAGAGGATCTATGACCTCTGGAAGCATCTCTTTTACTCTTTTAATAGCCTAGTCGGTATAGGGTCGAGCATACATGTTGTTGATTTTGATGATTTAACGAGTTTAGCCAATTCTTCCTCTCCTATAGCGGTGAATGAGACACAGTCTCTACGTGATAATATCTAGGTGAAAGAGTCTCTATGTGTTAGGATTTATTTGATTCTGGTGATGTGAGACAGCTAGCAGACAGTCAGTAGTGTGTCTGCTTCCTGACCTGGGCCCCAGTAAGTCAAGATTTAGCTCTAAGACTATGTGCCAAATTACTAGAGAGAAGAGCGGCATGGATGCCTTTCTTCTTCAACAGATCAGGTCTTCCCCAAAAGCTTTTCCAATTGTCTATGAACCCTATGTTATTTTGCAGACACCACCACTAACTGGCAAAGTCGAACATCGTAAGTGCCAACGTGAATAATAATCTTAGAGAATTTACGATTAGCTTTAGCCAGCACTTTTAAATTAGCTTTGATGTCAGGAGCTCTGGCTCCTGGTAAACATGTGACTATGGTGGCTGGTGTCTCTATTTTCACGTTCCGTGTAATAGAATCGCCAATAACTAGGGCACTTTCAACAGGATACTCAGTGGGTCCGTCATTGAGTGGGGAGAACCTGTTTGATGTTCTAATCAGAACGGAAGAGTGTTTTTTTCATCCACGACTATGCCGTCTCACCGTTACCCAATTGCCCTGTTGCATTGGCACTATAGCCGGAACCGAACAATGTACAGAGTTCACTAAGCTAGTCACATCCAAAGCAGTGTCTAAAGCTGTTACATTCTCACTACTCTCAAATAAAGCCTGGATGCGTGTCTCTAATTCTAAAATCTTTTCCATCAGCCTGACTATCTCCTTACATTGAAGCCCTGTTTGCCAACGGAGACGGATACACTAAACATGAAACATGTGATGCAATTGACAATGACTGGAGAAGACATGGCTTACCGTATTTGTTGATTAATCCAACTTACCAAAGTTGTTTGATGGAGTCTATTTACTAATCCAACTCACCACAGTTGTTTAATGAACTCAGAAAACAGGAGACCCGGGTGCAGAGATGGCAAGCTAACAGGCTAACGTTGTGATAGTGATTTAGATTAAAAGCTAGCAATGTCAAATTTAACGTGATAGGCAATATTAAACAATATATGGTGATGAGTAAGTTATATTTAGCAGTATAAACAACAAAGAAAAGATATCAAATAGAGATTCAAAAGCTGTACAGAGCTACAAACACTCTCTGCAGCAAGGCAGACAGGAGCGATCGATCAAGGCAGGAGCAATCAATCCAGTTGGGTGTCAATTGATCATCCAATAAGAAAATCAATTGTGAAGTCCCTGTGCGTTTACGGCTGCATGTGCAAATCAAGTATTGTAGAGCAGATCTGATGCTCCATCATTGATGTTGCTATGATGATATTTCAATAGTTGATCTTTGTTGGCCTTTTATGTCAGACATATACCAGAGGTTTAATATTTCACTGTCATATGTGACTGTTGGTTTGGATCAGTCAGTTCTCTGATGGAGTGACTTCAGCTCAGCTGGAAACACCATAGCTGCGTCCCAATGTAAAGGCTGCACCCTCCGAAGGCCGACTTAGTCACCGCGGTGTGACGAATGGACCCTTTGCAGCCTACCTATCCCAGAGCACACAAGTGACTACAGGATTTGTATAGACTGGTCTGCATTTCCGCTAGAGTTTAGATTCCCTGCCCGAGCCTGAACCCGAACCTGTGGGCCACCAGAGATTTCGAACAATCCGGGCGGGCCCTTGAACAAGCGTTTGTGTTTTTTTTAATCATTCGTTTTTTTGGGTGGGCAGAAAGCTATGCCATAATCCGAAATAATATATATTTTTAGCAAAGTAAGAACTAATAATACAACTAAGAAACAAATGTGTACAACGTTGCACAAGTCAGGATTAGTCTAAAAATGTGTGTTAAACTCACAGCACATGCAGTGATGAAGCGCAGCATTCTGAACAGAAATGCTCTGGGACGCCAGTCATGAGCTGCTCGTGTGAGCAATGCACAATTCTTAACTAGCCTATTTCTTTTCATTTCGAATTGTTTCATTTAAAAGTGGACATTTCCAGCTTTCTATACAGATATTTCTCATGTCTATGAGGCAAGTAGCCTGCTGCACTCCAGTTCACGTGCACTGAAAGTGATCGCTCCCGCGTCTTCATGTAATGATTATAGTCTGCTATAGTCTATCTGCTTCTTATTTATTAAATCCAGGCAATTGGCTGAAGAAACCTTTATTAAAATTAAGCTACAATTTATACAAAATGAAATTCACTTTAAAGCATTGTACAAAACAAAACTTAATATTAACAAAAATCATTTCTGACCCACTCGCATCTTTGCACTTATCATAATCAGATGAAATTAAAAAATAACATAATATTCAAACATAAATATGAAAAAAGAAAGTTTAATGGCTACAACAAGTAGGCTATAGTAGGGTACAGTACTGATAAATGTCATGTCTGAGCTGGATTTGAGTGAACGCCATTTTACCTGTGAGCGGTTCATGAGCACGCCTGCATAGAGCGGATTATTGAGCTGAGCTTCATACCGCTCCGCTTTGCTCATTACAGGCTCGTTCTCGTCAGAACACCCACGCATTAATAAATGGTCGGGTTTAAATCGGGCTTGGGCTCATAATTACAGTTACAGTTTTTCTCAATTGCTAAAACACAATTTCTGAAACCTTAAACACAAAACCTCGTCTTCAAGCACTCTTTACAAAACCTCTGGCTCCTCTGGCAAAATGAAACTTTCGCCTCAAAACAGTTTGACCTGTGTTCAAAATCAAACACTGCTCTCAAATCATAAAGTGATCAAAATGATATACACTATCAAGCAGTCAGTAAACAATACACCAAAAATAGAAAACACATTGTTCAAAACATAGTTCTCAGGGAAAAGTACATTTTAATTTCAAAACAAATTTCATATTTTTCCGCCATTGTCTTTTGATGAACGAAAACATGTTCTATCATAGTAGCTCAAAACTGATCAGAAATTACTGTTCTGCTTTGCTCTTTGAATTTTTTGTTCTTCCTCCTCGTACCCCTATTTTTACAGTACTGTACTCTGCATCTCACAAACTTGTCCTTTGTCTCTGTGATACTGTAATTCTTGTTCTTTGTTGATATGAACCTGCAACCAGTCAAAATCTATTGAGCAGTCAGTACTGTTCAGCACAGTGTTCATGGCCATACAACTTGTTCATTGTACAGTATCCAGCCTACAATGCACTGTACTTGTATTGGTTTTCACATCATTTGAAACAGGTTAAATCAGTTGAGTGGTTATGTTCAATCAATGACACTGTGTTCTCTATTTGTATTTGATTGTTGCCACTTGTGTTTACCAGTATGGATGACATGTGCATTAGAGTGCAGAATGTGTTTTGAGAATGAGAATGTGTTTAGAGTTTTGCTCAAGTCTAAGTGAGATCTGCAAATTGTGTTTTACCATGTGAAATGGTTTAAGGTATTGACAACAGACTGCACAATTAGCTAAATGAGTTCAGGCAACTGAGAACTTTGTTCAGCCAATGGGTTTTACTGTTTTAGCAATTGAGAAAAACTGTAATGTGTCGGGCCGAGCCGGGCTCGGACACAACGTGCACGGGCTTGGGTAGGATCGGACATGTTTTTTTTTTTGAGCCTGATCTAAGCTCTATTTCAGACTGTGGTGAGGTGGTTTCTCCACCGCATGGATCTTCATGTGTTTCTTCAGGTGACTTTTAAAAGAGAAACTCTTCCCGCACTGATCACACGTGTGCGGCTTCTCTCTGCTGTGGATCCTCTCGTGTGTTTTCAGAGTTGAAGACAGACTGAATCTCTTGTCACAGTGTGAACACTTGTAAGGTTTTTCTCCAGTGTGGATCCTCTGGTGCACTTTTAAACAGTATGCTCTAGTAAAAGTCTACTCTCTCACACCAGTGTGTATTTTCTCATGTCTATATAAAGTTTGCAGCTGTGAAAAACTCTTTCCACACACAGAACATGAATGTGGCTTCTCCTTCATATGAACTGCCTGGTGTGCCTTCAGGGCTGAAGCACTAAAAAATATTTTGCCGCATTGATCACATGAGAACGGCTTCTCTCCGGTGTGGATCCTCATGTGAATCTCGAGACTCTGATTGTATGGGAATCTCTTCCCACACTGATCACATGAGAACGGCTTCTCTCCGGTGTGGATTCTCATGTGATGCTCCAGACATTGTTTGTATGTGAAGCTCTTCCCACACTGAGTGCAGGTTGTAGATTTCTCGGCTCTTGTTTTCTTTATAAATGTCTTTTTAGTCTTTGAGCGACTCAAAGGTTTTTCTCCAGGTTTGACATGATGTTCCTCCTCCACTTCACTCAGTTCTTCACTCTCCTCGCTCTCTTCCATCACGTCTGAAATCAAAGAAAAATTATACATTTTAATTTTCCGTAAATCAAAATAAGAGAAATATGATGTGAGAGGACATAAAAGTGATGTAATAGACAACTGCTATGACACCGGACGTTTTTTACACAAACTGTTCAGTGTCAATCAACCCTGTTACCAAAGTTACTGTAAGAAAAATAATCTCTATAACTATAGATAACTTTTATAATTTATGAGAAAAACAACTTTATCAGTAATTATAAATTAGTTTTTGGAAAAATGATGCGTTTTTCCCTGTCAGACATTCTGGAAAGTCTGTTTACTTGATACTGTTTACTGTGAGTAAACTATACTGAGACATGTCCAACATTTTGATAACATGGTTGCAAAAAATGTGAACCAAATACAAACCAAAGCTGATGTTGACAATCAATATGAAAGTTTCTCAACCCTCTCTTTACTGGACATTTGGCTTGAATCTTCCTAACATGAATGTTCTCCAGCATCATGAATGAATGAAGAATAAACACCAACCTCTTTGTTCTTCAGGATCTTCAGTGTGTTTCATTCTGCAGGTTCTGGATCACTCGTGTTCTCACTGTCCTCTTTAATAAACTCAGTCTCTGCAGATTTCAGCTCTTCCTGATGCTCTGATGCTCGTCTTCACTTGTAGCCTGATGGGAATATTCCAGCATTTATTGATCAACTGATGTGGGAGGAGCTTCACTGATGATGTGACTGCTGTGGGAGGAGCTTCACTGATGATGTGGGAGGAGCTTCACTGATGATGTGACTGCTGTGGGAGGAGCTTCACTGGTGATGTGGGAGGAGCTTCACTGATGATGAACTGACTGAACTGCAGGCTGGTTGGAGGAGCTGATCTGCCAAAATCAAAAATATATCAATAACTAAGCTAGTTTTTATTGAGTCAAAGACCAGATGTCAGATGTTAGTGTCTGCATCAAATTTAATTTAAAAGTGATTTTAGGTTCACATAGAAAACCATTAAATGCAAGTAAACCATTTTAATGTTTCAAACATCCTTTGTGAAAATGTAATAATATAGGCCTAGGTTAAATAATGTTAGCAGAGCATATATAATGTAAAAATAACAGCATAGCTCTTCTGCCCTGTACTTAATAAAATATATAAAAGATTAAGAGATCATAATACATTTCATTATATTTCAAATGATTCAAATCTTCTTGGGTAAATAAGTAAAACCGTGGTTTGAAGGATAGAGATTAGATTTAAAATGACAATGAAAGAGTATTTTGGGGCTGTGCTAGGATCCTTAAATACGGTGTTTGATTCTTGCTCTAAATGTGACTCAAAATATTGTTTTGCTATATAAGCCCATTGCTTTATTTTATCCATATGATAATTGACACGTTTAATAATTTCTGTCTGTCTTTTGCAAAGCAGTTGATGCTTATATTCACACATTTCTAATTCTAACATTATTCTGTTTCTTTATTAAAATAAGGGCAAATATTACAAAATGGTAAAGAACTGTAAGAAAAGCATTTGAAATCAAAATAAAAGCACATATTTGTAGTCAACAATTACCCTCGGTCTGTTGACAGCAATGAAATGAGCTTTAAGTGTGAATTTACAGGAGATGTGAAGCCATCATCATAATAAATGAGGTGAAAACAGGAACTATTGAGATGAAATAAAGAGTCTTTTCAGCAGCTCTGTTAATATTGATGAGCCTCAGACTATCAACACTCATTCAACAAGACATTCAGGATCATCAGCAGATCATCTCACTTTATTCTGACTGTTTGCTCTTACAAACACATTATTCCAGTCAGGATATGTGACAAAAGACTATTAAACTGCTCTATTAAAGACAATACTGTTATTTCTCACAATATGACATGGATAAAACATCAATAATACAAATACAGTCAGATAAATAACTACAGCAGGATATTTAATATCTCCATATCTAAATATAGTCTGGTTTTATAAGTACATTCACTGCAGTAATGAAATTAGATCCAAATGGATAATGGTTATACATAGATGAAGATCTCTTAAAAATAGTGTTTCTTGTGTCAAACTTTATATTTATCTATACATTAACATAGATTTGTCTCATGTGGCTCATTATAGGCTCAATGTAAAGTATTTATCAGTCTCTGTTCTAGAGTATTTTAACAATGCAAAACAGGTTTGATCAGTCAAAGATGTGAAAAGTTAAAATATCAGCTCAACACTTCCCATCAATTCCCCTCACAGATCTCAAACTTTGACTTTTGACTTGACCTTCAGTCACAGTTCTCACTCAAACACCGAAACAATCACACACACGAACACACACAAGCACACACACACTCGCTCAGGTCTGAATGAACTCAACACGTTCCTCTCATGCTCGCTGCTGCTGCACTAAATGTTTATTTCAGGAGGAAGAGCTCAAGCAGCGCTGTGCCCGATGAGAACAATATAGAAATGTGTGTAGATATGAGGAGAAATACCGCAAACTGCTCGACTCACCGGCTCTTCTGGTGTATTGGCAGCTCACACACAGCATTAGCGCCATCTATCAGGATCTCCGATGGGAGGAACCCAAACACACAAGAGATATTGATGAGACTGATCCAAACCAACAAGGATTTTGAAACTGAAGGAAATAAACTGAAGTTTAAAATGTTTCAAATTATCTTGACGTTTCCTTGTGTGTTCAAACATAAAGTTACTGTTTTTAATTCTGTAACAAATCTTTGCTGTCTAAAACAAAGAACAATGCACCCAGGGTGAAGAGTCCAAGACTGAAACTGTTGACGCTATCTGTTTACCAGAAAAGTTACAGATAGAAAGGGATGAGGCAAGGGGTTCTTGTTTTTGTGTGCAGACTGCTGATTAGTATGGAGTAACCTGAGATGAAGGAATCTACCTGATAACACTGATTGCTATGAAGTAACAGATGAAGAAATTTGCCTGACAACAGTGGACTCGAGGAGGAACTGAAAGTCAAGAATATATAAACCATTTGCAAACGCTTGTGAGACATTCTGGACTGCCCAGATGTCAGCTTTTGGCATTGTGGTCCTGTAAATCCTGAGCTCAGAGCTCTTTTGATTCTCTATTAAATCGATTTCATTTATTTACTGAGTAGCGTCTTTCTTTGGTCTGGCAAATCAACGGACTGGGGGAAAGAATATTTCCAACAAAACACAATGAGCCGAGAGTGAAGCTAGATTACCTGAAATAGGTTTAGTGCTCTTATGAGACTGAACACATGACAACAATGGCACAAGTGAGACTTCACAGTATTGCTGTGTGCCAGGACAACTGGACAATACTGATGTGAAACAAATATCTCAACAGTTCATTTCTGTTAACGACAGACATAGACATGTGTTGGGTTTCAGTAGACACATTGATTATAGCATTACCATATTAAAGATTCAAGAGTTTTATTTGTCACATACACAGTTATATACAGAATATACAACCGGCAGTGAAATGTAAAAAATATGGATACAATTTATGGATAAATTAAAACAATGGGCTTATATAGCAAAACAATATTTTGAGTCACATTTAGAGCAAGAATCAAACACCGTATTTAAGGATCCTAGCACAGCCCCAAAATACTCTTTCATTGTCATTTTAAATCTAATCTCTATCCTTCAAACCACGGTTTTACTTATTTACCCAAGAAGATTTGAATCATTTGAAATATAATGAAATGTATTATGATCTCTTAATCTTTTATATATTTTATTAAGTACAGGGCAGAAGAGCTATGCTGTTATTTTTACATTATATATGCTCTGCTAACATTATTTAACCTAGGCCTATATTATTACATTTTCACAAAGGATGTTTGAAACATTAAAATGGTTTACTTGCATTTAATGGTTTTCTATGTGAACCTAAAATCACTTTTAAATTAAATTTGATGCAGACACTAACATCTGACATCTGGTCTTTGACTCAATAAAAACTAACTTAGTTATTGATATATTTTTGATTTTGGCAGATCAGCTCCTCCAACCAGCCTGCAGTTCAGTCAGTTCATCATCAGTGAAGCTCCTCCCACATCATCAGTGAAGCTCCTCCCACAGCAGTCACATCATCAGTGAAGCTCCTCCCACATCAGTTGATCAATAAATGCTGGAATATTCCCATCAGGCTACAAGTGAAGACGAGCATCAGAGCATCAGGAAGAGCTGAAATCTGCAGAGACTGAGTTTATTAAAGAGGACAGTGAGAACACGAGTGATCCAGAACCTGCAGAATGAAACACACTGAAGATCCTGAAGAACAAAGAGGTTGGTGTTTATTCTTCATTCATTCATGATGCTGGAGAACATTCATGTTAGGAAGATTCAAGCACAAATGTCCAGTAAAGAGAGGGTTGAGAAACTTTCATATTGATTGTCAACATCAGCTTTGGTTTGTATTTGGTTCACATTTTTTGCAACCATGTTATCAAAATGTTGGACATGTCTCAGTATAGTTTACTCACAGTAAACAGTATCAAGTAAACAGACTTTCCAGAATGTCTGACAGGGAAAAACATAATTTGTCCAAAAACTAATTTATAATTACTGATAAAGTTGTTTTCCTCATAAATTATAAAAGTTATCTATAGTTATAGAGATTATTTTTCTTACAGTAACTTTGGTAACAGGGTTGATTAACACTGAACAGTTTGTGTAAAAAACGTCCGGTGTCATAGCAGTTGTCTATTACATCACTTTTATGTCCTCTCACATCATATTTCTCTTATTTTGATTTACGGAAAATAAAAATGTATAATTTTTCTTTGATTTCAGACGTGATGGAAGAGAGCGAGGAGAGTGAAGAACTGAGTGAAGTGGAGGAGGAACATCATGTCAAACCTGGAGAAAAACCTTTGAGTCGCTCAAAGACTAAAAAGACATTTATAAAGAAAACAAGAGCCAAGAAATCTACAACCTGCACTCAGTGTGGGAAGAGCTTCACATACAAACAAAATCTTGAGCGTCACATGAGAATCCACACTGGAGAGAAGCCGTACTCATGTGATCAGTGCGGGAAGAGATTCCCATACAATCAGAGTCTCGAGATTCACATGAGGATCCACACTGGAGAGAAGCCGTTCACATGTGATCAGTGCGGGAAGAGATTCCCATACAAACAGAGTCTCGAGATTCACATGAGAGTTCACGCCGGAGAGAAGCCGTTCACATGTGATCAGTGTGGGAAGAGTTTCACAACGAAATATAATCTAGAGACTCACATGAGGATCCACACTGGAGAGAAGCCGTTCTCATGTGATCAGTGTGGGAAGAGTTTCACACACAAACATGGTCTTGAGAGTCACATGAGAGTTCATACTGGAGAAAAGCCATTCTCATGTGATCACTGCGGGAAAAGATTCCCACACAAACAGAGTCTCGAGATTCACATGAGGATCCACACCGGAGAGAAGCCGTTCTCATGTGATCAGTGTGGGAAGAGTTTCACAACAAAACAAAATCTAGAGCTTCACATGAGGATCCACACCGGAGAAAATCCCTACACATGTGATCAGTGCGGGAAGAGTTTTACATACAAACATGGTCTTGAGAGTCACATGAGGATCCACACCGGAGAGAAGCCGTTCTCATGTGATCAATGCGGCAAAACATTTTTTAGTGCTTCAGCCCTGAAGGCACACCAGGCAGTTCATATGAAGGAGAAGCCACATTCATGTTCTGTGTGTGGAAAGAGTTTTTCACAGCTGCAAACTTTATATAGACATGAGAAAATACACACTGGTGTGAGAGAGTACATGTGCTTTGAGTGTGAGAAGACTTTTATTACAGCAGGCAGTTTAAACGTGCACCAGAGGATCCACACTGGAGAAAAACCTTACAAGTGTTCACACTGTGACAAGAGATTCAGTGTGTCTTCAGATCTGAAAAAACACAAGAGGATCCACACTGGAGAGAAACCGTACAAGTGTTCACACTGTGACAAGAGATTCAATCAGTCAACAGATCTGAAAAAACACGAGAGGATCCACAGCAGAGAGAAGCCGCACACGTGTGTTCAGTGCGGGAAGAGTTTCTCTTTTAAAAGTCACCTGAAGAAACACATGAAGATCCATGCAGTGGAGAAACCACCTCACCACAGTCTGAAATCACTGTAAGTAGTTCATCTTTATGTGCTGAGCAACAAAGTTAGTTTGCTTATCGCCATGATGAGCGGCAGGACAGTTTGTTGGTTGATTGGTATCTGCTTGGAAAGTTTCTAATTTTAATTTTATAATGACTAATCTAAGTCATTATAATGAGAATTTTTCTGATTATTTTTAATTGGATATTTACATTTTTGTAACTGTGAGGGAAACATGCATCCATACTTTGTCCTGCTGACGTCACATGACTGAAACAGATAAATAGAAAGCAGCGCTGCAAAAGCGGGTCAGGCTCTCTGTAATCAGACGACGAACGGAAAGAGCACCAGAAGATTCACACTGGAAACAGACAACACCGAAGTCCTTCACTACGGACGATGAACCGAAAGAGCTCCAGAGGATTCACACCGGAGACAAACAACACCGAAGTCCTTCACTACGGACGATGAACCGAAAGAGCTCCAGAGGATTCACACCGGAGACAAACAACACCGAAGTCCTTCACTACGGACGATGAACCGAAAGAGCTCCAGAAGATTCACACCGGAGACAAACAACACAATGTCTTCCAGTAAAGAAGAGAGAGAGATTTGTCTTGTTTGTTTTCTCTTTTAATAATTTTTTTGTATTTGCGTCAACTGATTGATTAAACTCATTACTCCTTTTATCAACCACTCATTGTTTTTGTCTGTTTTCATTTTCTTTGATTTTGCTTGAATCAAAATTAATTTCAGTTCTGAAAGCCATGAAGTAACCTATTATGATTACTTTTCCATGTTTTTTATTTCTCAGTAGAGCTTTTAAATGCCTAATAAATTACATTTCACCCCCATTGAATGAGATTGATCACTGAGTGACGTCACTGCTTGCGCCGTCCCTTCCCTCTTTCAGTTTCAGCATCGAGTCCTCTGAGGTGAGTCGAGCTGTTTGCAGTATTTCTCATATTTACACACCATCACACACACTTAATACAGTTTGATGAAGTGACAGGTTCATTTCAGTATTGTTCTCATTGGGCACAGCGCTACTTGAGTGTCTTTTCTGCCGCATTGTCAGTTAATTGTCAGGTTTTACACCCTGTCTACATTGGATTTGTTGAGTCACCGAAGGTAAACGTAATCTCTATTCTATTTCTGACATATTCAAGGCAATTCTACTTTCAACAACAAGACAAATGGATCTGGAACGTCTGCTTTAACGGACGCATCTGGTGTCAACGTGGTTTTAGAATGTTTTACACCATATGTTTTGCAGGCCCACTTTCAGAAATGTTGCCTCCAGTGCAGCCCCACTGAGAAATGCAGCTTTGCTTTATTTAATCAGCGTGTACAGCACACATCTGAAACTCATGCAGAGTTTAGCTTTAACTACCTGGAACTTTCTTATAAACCTGAAGCCCTTAATTAGCGGTTTCAGACGGGCTTGATTAGGTTGGAGCCAAACTGAGCTGAGTTTGAGACCCTGATCTACAGTCTCGTTCTCTCCTTCAGCTGCTTTTCTTTCTGCTGCTGTTTTTAGTCCTACAGCTGGATGCCTTGAACATCTGAAGGCCTTTAAACTTCCTGCTGAATCTTTCCAGCTCTTTGTCCGTATGTGTCAGGAGGTCTAAAGAGAGATACAATCGCAAAGTAAATCTAAAAGCACTTAAATTAAAATCAGTAAATCAGTGAGAGTGAAAGAGGGCCGTTTCTCACCTGTCCTCTGGATCACAGCAGACAGCATCATGTCCTCCTCCACTTCCTTGATTAAGAACACAACACATACATCAATAAGTCAAGTCAACTTTATTTATATAGCGCATTTTACAATGCAGATTGTTTCAAAGCAGCTTCACAGTGTTAGCAGGAAAATAATGCAACAGAATTTGATTCGGCTGTACAGCCGCTCTGGAGAAAACGGTGTTGTTATCAGCTCATTTCAATTATCATATAGTGTCAACGCGGGCAGATCAGTAATTTAGTTGATATAGTTATTTTAGTTTAGTAATTACATTTATTTGGATATTTAGTTGAAAATGGATATTTAGCATCCCCAACTGTGCAAGCCAAGCCAAAGGCGACATAACACATGATTATCACGTGACCTGCGGAGGTCAGGTGACCTCTGACCTCTGTCTGTCCAGATCCAGGCTGCTGATGATGTCATTCCTCTGCTGGATGATTGACAGCAGGTGTGACATGAGCTGATGTTCCTGCTGTCTGTCATCGGAGCTCCAGTCTTCCTCTGGACAATCAAACACTTATCAGAAACTATAAACTACAGACACTTTACACGCAAATCATTTCTGGATTCGGTCAACCGACTGCGTGCCTCACAGAGGAGCGAGTCCGGTCAGTGTTGAACTGCATGAAATTGTTCATAGGCAGGACAGCGGTCCCACTGAAATTCTTTCAGAGGCTCCTGGGGCATATGGGGTCTGCAGCTGCGGTAATGCCGCTCGGATTGCTTCATATGAGACCACTTCAAAGCTGGCTTCATGACCAAGTCCCAAGATGGGCGTCCCTAGAACAGATGTCCAGGCATGCTGTGGTCTTCACGGATGCCTCATCCACGGGCCACATACAACGGCATGCAGTTTCTGAGTGTGTGGACGGGTCCCCAACTGCTTTGGCATATCAATTGCCTAGAGTTACTGGCAGTGCGTCTCGCCTGGGCCGCCTCAAAAAGCCGCTACAGGGCAAGCACGTACTGGTCTATACTGACAGCATTGTGGCCTTTGCATACATCAACCATCAGGGTGGTCTACGCTCCCGTTGCATGCTCCGGCTCGCCCGACATCTCCTACTGTGGAGTCAGAAGCATCTGAGGTCGCTTCGGCCATTCACATCCCAGGTGCGCTGAACCAGACAGCCGACGAGCTCTCTCATCAGTCGACACCATCCGGGAGAGTGCCGACTGATATGGGACCTTTTCGGAGCCGGGCAGGTAGACCTGTTCGCCTCTCCGGACTCGACCCATTGCCAGTTGTACTATTCCCTGACCGGGGGCACCCTCGGCATGGATACACTGGCGCACAGCTGGCACCGGGACCTATGCAAATATGCGTTTCCCCCAGTGAGCCTTCTCGCACAGACACTGTGCAAGGTCAGGGAGGACGAGGAGCAGGTCTTGCTAGTTGCGCCCTGTTGCCCAACTGGACCTAGTTCTCCGAACTCACACTCCTCGCAACAGCCCCTTCTTGGCCGATCCCCTGAGGAAGGATCTGCTTTCTCAGGGGCGGGGCACTCTATGGCACCCGCGTCCAGACCTTTGGAAACTCCATGTCTGGTCCCTGGATGGGACACGGAGGTTCTAGGTGGCCTGCCACAGGCAGTGGTAACGCAAAGTGCCCATTCTAGTGTCAGCTTGCAACACCACTCCCGCCCTCTGGGCCGGGTACGTGCATCTGTTTTCTCCAGTTGTGTTCCCTGGAAACTAACTTGCTAACCTGGAAACTAGTTGCTAACACTGTGAGATCCTCCGTCACCCCTTTCGGTGTCAGGCGTTGCGGCCCTCTGATGCCAGGCCTGCACCCGTATGCTTGTGGAACATGTGTGTAGACTGAGTTTTCATATGTAGCGGTTCCCTAACGGCAACCCCATATGTGTATTCTTCCATGGTACTGTTGTGGAAAATTCTAAGTCTCAATAGTCTTCAGTTCTTTAAAGAAAAATTGTCTGAGTCGAAGTTCCAGGTCTTCAGGAAAATTAACTTTATTGCAGGAAACAACAAAGTGAGATGCAGCTGTTCATCTGACTCTTTCATGGTAAAACTTCATGTCTTATGCATTTTCTTATCGTCTTTCATCCAATTGATGCTCTTCCATGTATCTTTTTCTTTTTAACTCCACCCCACAGTTTCGCCACAATTAGACGCACACTTTGTCACGTACCATACATATTGGTGGAAAATCCCCGGCTTTCTAACTTTTTTTAAAAGCTCTCATATAACATTCATAGGACAGTTTCCCAGCGCTTCACACCAATTTATGACAGGTTCCCAACGCCCCTCACCAGTTTCCCATACAATAAATATAGTCTTCCCTTGTTTTTCATATTTTGATGGACAACAGACCTTGGTCTTTAATATACGGCCATGGCCTCCCTACAACACAGCTGAGGCCTACTGAGCCCTACTGAGGCCTACTAGAAAATGAATTTCCTCCACACATCCCCCCTTTGGGACTAGATCTATGTCCCACACCTATGTTCCCTTACCCGAGTATGTCCTCATAAGTTCAGCTCTCTTTCTGTTAAACCATCTATGGCCAAACTTTAGGCCATCCGTCCTCCTATACTTCCTGGCCTTCCTCATGTGGACACACTCTGACTGGAGAATGAGACCAAACATCTCCCCCCTTTTTTGGCTAGAAGGAAGTAAAAGATCTCATCTCGCTAACTAATGCATCCATTAGGGGGCACCATTGCATTAAGCCATTCAATGAACCAGTGTATTGTACATGTTTCAGTAAATCATCATTTCAGTGAAAATTCTCCAGTGATTATACCATGAGTAGATTATATTTTGTCCCACGTTGCCAGAGGAACTCTCAGAGAGGCGCTTCCGGTGGTCTGGAGCGCTATCTGGGTTGACTCCACCGTTGCCAGGTGTACTCTGGTCCTGCCTAGAGTTCTACCTGGTGATGGGGCTGACAGCGGGTTTTTAAATCACCAGTAGAGTCTAGCCCAGTTGCTAAGCACTGAGGTGCTCGTCGATTCCTTCTTCTTCTTTTGGCTGTCATGAGACTTTACAGCATATTTCAAAATACAGTAGATTTGAAAATACTTTTTTTAATATATATATATATATATATATATATATATATATATATATATATATATATATATATATATATATATAAAAATCCTTCAACTCATTCCCTTAAAGTCTGGTTGCATTATTTCGTAACACGGACAATGACCTGCTTCTGACCCTTAATCGTCCCCTCTCAATTACAGTTAAGAATATAATGAGTATAATGGGTAAAAAATAAAGTGTGGTATGGGAAGGGGCCTCTTTTTTTTAAAATAACAAACAAAACCCCTTCTAACTTCCTGCCTACTCTACCCTTTTTCTAGCATGCTTTCTATTTCCCAAAATAAAATACACAGTGGGGCTAACGCCCTTTCTTTTCAAAAACATTATTCAAATAGTAAAGTAAAATGAAAATAATAAAGCACCCCTTCCCTTTTCTCCTGGACCCTCTTACAGGAATTCATCCAGCTCATCCAGGCCCGGACCTATAGGGTACACTCCAGAATTGGCACCAATATCCACTCCTGATTTTGTCACAGATACATTAATCATCTGTTTGGCAGCAGCGTTAGCCGGCATCGATCTAAGAAAGGGTACAACACAACAAAACAACAAAGCAAAAATGCCAAGTGCTATTACAATTATTATTCCCACCTTTATCAACCAATCTTTCCATGACCTGAACACTGAGTCAAACCACTCTCCCACTTTCCTTTGGCTGCCTGCATTTTCCGCAACTTCTTGCCTGAGTCCCTTCAACTTCTTCATGGCTCTAGTAAACGCTCCATTCGGGGCTGTATTATTTGGGATGAAAGTACAACAGTCAGCTCCAAACATTACAACCATACCTCCTTTTTCGGCCAATAACCAATTTAGTGCTTGCCTATTTTGCCATGTCATTTTGCTTGTATACTTAAGTTGGTGTCCTAACGCATCTAGAGCCTGATCTGTGTAGTTAATAAATCTCTGCTGATTATAATATATGTAATTTATCCATTCTGCATTTTTATTTGGCGTTATCCACACAAATATAGACTCAAATCCAGAAGCTACTTTGTCTCTTGCCTTATATTTATGGGGTATCCCTCTTGGCTGTCCAATTGCATCTAATTTCACATTAGGGTCTGGTTCATAGGCTCTTTTTGTTCTATGCTTCTTATCAGAGGGCTTGTCCAGCTTTTCAGATGTGTTTTCTTCATTTAAATCCCAATCCATTATCCCCACTTCCTGGGCCAATCTTACCCTAACACATAAACCTTTCCACTCTTCGGGTAAAATCGCCCGTAATTTCTTTCCCCCACAGAGCCAGAAATAGTCTGCTACTGCTTCACTTTGGCTCTCCAGGGGTTCTATTAATGGAAAATGCAAGGTCGCCCTATTGCAGTCCTCATGAATTTGGATCACTTTTATATCACTATTTACGGTCGTCGTTGCATATATTATACTCAAGGACTTGTACACATGTGAATCATTATACATATCTTTATCTAAGTGCCAAATAATGGAACATTTACCTCTAAACTGTCCAACATTCACGTGGCCTTTGGTTTTGTTAAAGCACTCATATCCCAATGACAGATCTATTACATAGTTTTGGGGTGTTTCTCTTTTTCTCGGATCTACCCTAACATCCAACTTTTGACATTCATCTCCCCACCCAGACTGGTAGTAGTATCTCTGGTAATAGGGATTCCCTAACATGGTCAAACATTCTGCTGGACAGTATGGTGTGTCTTTCCTGGCTACTGTACAATACTCTGAATAAAATTTTGCACAATGCATGCTATCATATTGGTTTGGCAGTACTGTTAACTTCTGTAATGGTAACAGAGCGCATAGCAGACAGGCATCCTTGTTTACCTCCTTGGCAGTGTACTCCGCCCACTTGTACCATTCATTATGATGGGCAATGTCTAACAGTTTTTCTTGTCTCATTTCTATATCGATGTCATATTCTATTTCTGTATAGTTGTCGTCAGCAGCTTTAACCCACTCCCAAGATCTCTTTTTAATCTGATTGTATGCTACAGTACCTTGTTCTTGTTCAGTCACATTAAGAGGGTTCACTCCAGTCAAGGTCTGGTATGTCAATGTCTCCAAGGTCGGTCCCTGGGGTGCCCACGTCCGGGAAGTCGATATCTTGTAGGTCAAGCGTGGAGAATTCCTCATACCTTTGCGGTACCTCTGTTGAGGGCCCTGGTTCTGGAGAGGATTTCTCTGAGGGTTCTGGTTCTGGGTCTGAGGGTTCTGGTTCTGGTTCTGGGTCTGAGGGTGGCACTGCAGCAATTGTATCAGCGACATGAACAGTGCCAGAGTCACCTTCCTGTTCTGCTTCCACTGGAAGAGGTAACCCATCCTGTGTGTGCATTTCATCTCTCGTTTCAGTTCTTTCAGCAACCCTAGAATGAGGTTCATCAACATCATTATTTTCCCCTGCAGGCACCATATCCCTTCCATGTTCTTCTTGGGCCTCTTGCTCTTGAACCCTCCACTATCTGCATCATCCACTGGTTCGTTTCTTCTCTCTCGCCTCAATCTCGGTACTCGGGTACAGTGATTTAAATGATACCACGTAGTACTACCTTCTACCTGCACTGTTGTTGGGGTTTCTCTTACTACTGTGTACGGTCCTTCCCGTCTTGGTTCATTCCACCTTCTCCTAAAGACTCTTAAGTACACTTGATTTCCTGGAACTACAGGACAAGGAGGTGCTTCCTCCTCCCTCACTCCCCTAGTCTGTTCTTGTTCATAGATGGCCTTATGTATAGCAATCAACTGCCTTATGTATGTTCTTAGTTCATTTTGGAGCTGCTCTAGGGGCGGTCCTTCATACGGTCCTCTTAAATGAGGAATGGGCATAGGTCTCCCTGTTAGCATCTCATGCGGGGTCAGATTAGTTATTCTGTTTGTTTGCATTCGGTAGCTCATTAGAGCCAGGGGTAAAGCCTCAACCCAGTTATGTTTGGTGTCAGCACAAATTTTGTTGAGTTTGGCCTTGAGCGTCCCATTAACGCGTTCTACGATACCCTGTGACTGTGGATGGTAAATGCAACCTAGTCTTTGTTTTATCCTCAACTGTTGTATAACTGTCTTTACTGTTCTCTGGATGAATGCTGAGCCATTGTCAGAACTAATTTGGGATGGTATGCCAAATCTTGGGATAACTTCTCTGGTCAGAAACTTGATGACTGTTTGAGCTCCCTGATCCGCTGAGGGTTCTGCCTCCACCCATCTGCTAAATCGATCAATAACTACCAACATATATCGTTTTCCTCTAACTGATTTTATCATGTCCACATAATCTAACACCAAATGTTTGAAAGGTCCTTCAGGGACCGGAATTGAACCTATTGGCGTTGATGTCCCTTTTCTAACATTGTTTTGGGCGCAAATTTCACACTCATTTAGAAATTCATCAATTCGTTGCTGTAGGTATGGTGACCAAAATCCCTGACGTTTAATTTTCCTCATAATTTCCCCCCTTGCGCAATGGTCAAATCCATGTGCATCCGGTATCAGAATTGTCAACAGTTGGTTCGGGGCTATCATGTATCCCTCATAGGAGCGATAAATCCCATCGACATCTCTTGTTGCCCCCCTTTGCTGCCATAGAGTTAGTTCATATGGGGTTGCCCTAGTTTGCATATCTTTTATACTATCCAGGGTGGGAATGGGTTGAATCAAAATTGAGGGTGCCATTACAGCAAGTTGGCACCCTGAGGCCTGTTTAGCATGCAAATCAGCAGCATTGTTGCCTTTAATAATAAAATCATTACCCTTCTTGTGAGCCTGACACTTAACAATAGCCAATTTGGTTGGGTACATCATTGCTGAAATCAATTTAATAATTTGTTCCCCATGCTGAATTGGAGTCCCATCACTTTTCTTAAACCCTCTTTGTTTCCACACTGCTCCAAACAGGTGGCATACTCCATGCGCATATGCAGAGTCCGTGTAAATATTAGGTGTCTGATTTCTTGCTAGCAAGCATGCTTCAGTTAGGGCTCTCAATTCCGCCAGTTGTGCCGAGCACGGTTGCTCACAGTGCTGCAGCAAAACTGGAACAAATGTGTCGTCCTCTTTCTTAATTACAGCAAAACCAGCATGATTCCCCAAATGGTCTCTAAAACATGATCCATCAACAAAGAAATCAATTTCTGCGTCAATAATTGGGGTTGATTCTAAATCTGGTCTCAGGCGTGTAAACGCCAGATAATCTGTTACACACTCATGGGGTTTTCCCTCATCTTCCAGAGGGATGTAACTTGCTGGGTTTAGTGTTGTACACCTTTTGATGGTGACATCAGGGTAAGTTAGTAAGGCAGAGTATGTCAAACATCTCGCTTGGGTTAGTACAAACCTTCCTCTTTCTAGCAATTCAGCCACTTTATGATGTGTATATATGATGACTGGATAGCCCATTGTCACAGAAGATGCTTTGTCATATCCAAAATATACAGCCGCCACTCCTTGTTGGTAACAAGGTGGGTAGCCTTGTGCTACACTATCCAACTTTGTACTATAATAAGTAATTGGTTGTTTTTTCCTTCCACTACACGTTTCTTGCATTAACACTGCCGATGCGAACCCATCTTTTCTATTTGCTACATATAAGTGGAAGGGTTTTTCATAATTTGGTGTAGCTAATGCAGGGGCAGTTTGCAGTTCCTTTTTCAGTGTTTCAAAGGCTACTAAGGCCTCTGCATCCCAGGTTAATCGTTCCCTGAGATTCTGCTGCCCTGTTTGTTTCATTAGAGCCCTTAATGGGGCTGTCTTTATGGCATAATCTTCTATCCAATCAGCACTAAACCCTGTCATTCCTAAAAATGTCATCATTTGTCCCACTGTTTGGGGCTGCGGTGCTCTGCTTATGCCCTCTAATTGACTAGGTGAGATTGACTTGGTATTATGTGCAATAATTCTTCCCAAGTATTCAACTTGTGGTAAGCAATACTGCAATTTCTCTTTTGAGGCTTTATGACCTCCTTCTGCCAATTTTGTAAGCACCTTAATTGAGTCTTGATGACACTGCTCCAGAGTAGCTGAGCAAAGTAGTAAGTCATCCACATATTGTATCAATGTGCTATCCAGTCTCAAATCTTCCAAATCTAGCTTTAACATTTGATTAAACACATGCGGTGAATGCTTAAATCCCTGTGGCATTCATGTGTAAGTATATTTTTTAACTTGATAAGTGAAGAAAAAAAGGTATCGGCTCTCTTCCGCCAAAGGAATACTGAAGAAGGCTGATGTAAGATCAATAACAGTGAAGTAGTTAGCAGCAGGTGGAACATTCGTCAACAGTGTATGAGGGTTTGGAACTTCAGCTTCAGCTGAACTTCATATCCTCCACTACTTCATTAACTGCTCTTAAGTCATGCACTAGCCTCCATTTATTTTTATTAGCTTTTTCAACTGGTAGAATGGATGTGTTGCAACAGCTGTCTGTTTCTATCAATACACCAGCTTTTATTAATCCTTCTATGGTTTTTCTAATGCCCTCCACTGCCTCTGGTTTCAGGGGGTACTGTTGCTTTCTTGGCAATACAGCTCCTGGCTTTACCCTAATTTTCACTGCATTTGCTGATTGTACTAGTCCTACATCTGTATCATGTTTTGCCCATAACTGTGCGGGTACTTTTTGTTCCATCTCATGCATCAATTCCTCAAATTTAGATTTTACAGTCTTATTTTCTACTATAGTATCTGTTGTATCCACTACCACTTTTGGGGTTCCCTTCATCTTTGTACAACATAAAATCTTTAAAGTACGTCCCTTCTTGTGTTTGGAAAATGAAGGGTTCTCTGTGGCCTTCCATTCTTTCCCTTTAGCCTTTTCATCATTGGTCCTAAATCTCTAGCCTGTTTCCCTTCTTCTACATACAGAGTGACATGCGGGGTTGACCCTTCTATTCTAAACCACTTTCTTGTAAAATCACATTCTTCTACTTGCAATGCCGCTCCCATTGGTCCTACTACTAAATACTCTGAGCTTAAAGGTATCTGTTGTTTTCCTGTCTGAGCTAACCATTCTTTCTCTAGGTCTAGGTTTCTTGTCTGGTCATACATCATTGTGCAGTGATACTCAGTCTTTGGTTCTTCTGGATTTCTTAACTGTTCTGTAATATATTTTCCCCATTTGTTTAATGTTTCTTCTACTTCTTCCCTTAAGTCTCCTAACCAAAATATATTTGCTTGTGACTCTGTGGGAATGCTTTCTTGTTTCATAACCATTTGCTTTATTGCTCTATTGTCAATATATATATTCCTTCGGGGAGCACCAAATTTGCAAATTCAGTTTGCATATAAGCATCTCTTCCTAGCAGGTTGACTGGTGTTTGTTCTGATATCAAAACTGGGATTCTCACTTCAGAATCTTTCACTTTTATGCTGAATGGAGCCGTCATTGGAATTAGCTGCATTTGTCCCGAGAATCCTACTGTTTTGACGTATTTTCCAGACTTGGGGAGGTGAGAGGCATATTCTGGGCTCAAACAACTGAAAGTGGCTCCTGTGTCAAGCATCATTGGTGTTATTTTATCCTCTACTTTAACCTGCAGCATTGGTTCTTGGTCAGCATTATAAGATATTACTGGCAGCTGACTCCTCCCCGTAGGATTCTCTGGGCAGCCCTAGTATCCCATATCTGGACCTCGCCATGGGTTGACAGGTCCCTGGGCTTGAGTTGGCGGGTTCTGCTGCCATGTTGGTTGTGTTTGATTCATCTGCTGCATTCCTTGTGGCCATGGGTTGGTAGGACAGTCTCTCTTGGTATGTCCAGGCTGATTGCATCCCCAGCAAACTCCCTGAGGGTTGCTCATCCTCTGTTGATAGTTGCTGTTTTGTCTCCTTCCTCTTCCTCTCTGCTGTTGTGAACTGCCTCCATTGTTTCTTTGTTCTGGCACATAGATGACTATTGGTGCATGTGGCTGTTGGACAGTGGCTGTCGTTGCATTCTGCTGCATAGGTGGTGATGTCATTACCTGTGTGGGTACCATTGTTGGTACAGATGCTGGTGTCATGGCTACATTCTCCATGAACTGGGTAGGCGTTGTTGGTAACTGTGTCGTGCCTCCTGCTGTGCTTACTGCCGCCATTACTGCTGTATCTTCACTCTCTTTCAATGCTGCCTGCACCCGTTTCTTCTTCGTTGTCAGCTCTTCAAGTTGGAGTTGAGCCAACCTTCTTTGAAGTTCTCTTTCTTGGTTCTTCAGCTTCTGCTCACTCTTTCTGTATTGCTCCACTGCATGTGCCACATGGTCGCAGAATTCCTTTGATGTTTTAGAATTAAGCCCCACTACATCTTCCAGTCGTGCTTTGACAACTGGTGGCATTGCCTCCACTATGGCGTTTCTGAACAGCGCAGTCATCACTGGATCTTGTTCTGGATCTCTTTCCAGACCTTGCTTCCATCTTCTCAGTTGTCGTTGAACATATGTTGTGGGGTTTTCAGTCTCTCCCATTGGTTCGCCTTTCAGAAGCTTTGGGTCCATTTGTGTGGGGTACATTTTTCTCAGTACTTTCCACATTTGTCCACGGCATCTGTCTAGTGGGAGGGCATCAAGCCCAGTTTGGACCACTGCTGCACGGAGCCCTGTTTCTTCAAGTATCTCATTTGTCTTGGCTCCTCCCACGCTTCTTGCCAATAGGGCCTTGATGTCTCCTATGGCTAGGATCTTTCCCATTGTTTCCTCTTCCACTTGTTTGATCCATTTTCCTGCTCCTTCATGTATGTCTGGTAAACGGGCTATCAGCCCTTCGAGATCCTGTCCCGCCCATGGCACATATTCTCCTTGCCGTCCCTTAATTAGGATCGGGCACTGCATTGCCTCTTCTTGCAGGTCCTGGCACCTGAAGATCTGCTCCTCAGGGTGCCACCTCTTTGCCACCGTGCCCCAAGCTCTACGTCCTCCATCATAAGTGTTCCTGAGACATGCTTGTATTCTCTGTGTGGGCTGCTGGAGAGTGATCGTGGTGTGGATGGTCTGCGTCTTTCCATCCTATCCAAGCTCCTTCTCAGCTCTTGAGTATCTTGCCTCAACTGCTTCTCTATTTCCTCAGTTTCTCCTCTCACTTGATCCAGTCTGTCCAGTAGGCCTTCGTCGGTTACTGCTTGTATTAGTTCGTCCACTCCATTGGCCACTGTTGTCTTTGTGAGCTGTCGCAATGCTTGTGCTGCATGTCGATATGGGTCTTCTGTTGTTTGACTTGACTTGTTGTGGTGATTTTCCGGATAATTTTGTTGGTGTTTCTTTTTCGCCTTGTTTTTCTCCATACTGGCCCAGATAACTTCCTTCCTTACTGTGGTAGCTCATAATGTCCTCGCCCATTCTTGTTGGGGAGTCTATTCCTCCCCTTAAAGATCTTTCTTCAACTTGCTCTCTGCCATCTTTGTAATAATGCTTCATCCATCCTTTTTCTGCTTCACCTTCATCTTGGTCTTCCTCTAAAGTCACTTTCCCTGTCACATGCAGCTGTGCATCCACCAGTGGCAGCTGTTTAGTAGCTGTGAGGTCATACAGTGGTGCATAGGGGGGTGGTCTTTCCTCTTTCACTGCTTTTTTCTCATCTTCTTTCACCCCACCCCTTCTTTCTTTTATCAATTTTATTCCCCAATCCTTAAACAATTTTAACACTTCCTGTTCCTTCACTCTCTTTTCTTCTCTTTTCTTTGTCTTTTCTTGGGCCTTATCATTTTTTATCAACGCTTCCATTTCTTTGCACATTGGTAAATCAAATGTTCCCTCTGCTGGCCACTTTGTGTTTAACTTTCTGGTCCTTTTTTCCCACTTTCTAGACAGATTTCTGATAGTATCCCTACATATTGGGTACTCTGTTATTATTCGCTCTACAGGGGTTTCTGGATCCTGTGACACCGAAGCTATCGCCTTAAGGTTACCTCTTTGTATTTTCAAAAAAGTTTAAGTGTTTTGTGTTATCAAATTTAATAAAGTACTTACTATTAAAATTGTTTAATTACTTCCTCAGTGCCTTCAGCCCTTTGATTTTGTCAAAGATGCTTAAATTTTAGAACAATAATTTTTTGGCCTTAGGATTTCGTAAGTACTTCAAAACTGCTCTTATCTGTACCTCAGTCAATGGCTTCGATGACACGTCCTTCAGTCCTAGCCAATGGCAGTTGTTGCGTTTCCAGATAATGTCTTCCCCCAGGCAGATCAGTTCAAAACTCCAGAGCTCGTTTTCATCAACCTTCCGACCCCTCAATGTAATTCCTCCTGTCCAATATGAATAAGTGAGACATGGGGTTAATTTAGCATCAAAACCTCCTACTATTGTGATTGAAATCTGCAATTCACTTTTTGCACACGTTGTAAAGTCCAATGGCTCAAACACTTCAATCAGGGTCTCCCTCTCTTGCTGATTTAATATTTTTCTTCCTTTACTCCCCCTCTTTCTGTTCCTCCCTTTCTTGGTTCTCATTTCTCAATGACTCCAGCTGCTCTTCTGCTTCTCTCTTGCCTCTGCGTATTTCTACCCACAGGTAGTGTATGTGTTCTGGGTTATTTTTAAAAACCACTGACACAGCCAATTTGCTAAGTGTCCAATTTGTGGTGGGGAGGGATCTAACTCCTCCTCTTCTCCTGTGTTCACAGAGTACTCCACTGTCCCACTGCACTGGTCTCACACAAGGGCTCACTATAGCGTAAATGTTTCTGAGTATGGTTGCCCCTCCCAGCCCCTGGGGCCAGGGCTGTCCCACGTCTCATCTTAAGTATGGGAGGAAAACTGGGGGCAAGTCTAGCCTCACCGCTGTCAGTAGTGACTCTAAGAGGGTTGTTATTGGAAAACAGATTTGATTCAAGTGTGGTCCTAAATTTTTCAATGTTATCTGCTTTCTGACCTCTTCACGCCAATCTTTCAGAGGCCACTCGTTTTCAATTTGGACTAAATTTGTGACTTTTGTTAGGCTTTTCAGAAGCTCATCTTTCTTTTCTTCAGTTAAGACTTCTTTCTGCCCTTTTGCATTCACATATTCATCTTCCAGCCAAAAATGCTTAATTCCCTTAGATTCAATCAGAGCTTCCTTATATTTTTGGTATTTTCTATATTCTATATCCCTCCTTCTATATCTTTCTCTGTCAGCATCACTGACCCTTGTCCACATGCTGTAGAAATCTCTTTCTACTTTACATTGCACACACACACACACACACACACACACACACACACACACACACACACACAGTCTCTCCTCCACACACTCTCTTGCCTTTTTTCCGCTGCGCAGTTATGGACTCACTCACACTTACCCCGGGATTTCACTCACACACTTTAAAACATGCAACTTTTTTCACTGGCTTTTTGGGAAGACAAGAGAGATATATTTTATTTTATTTTGTTTAATTATCAATGATCATGTCTCGCAGCCTAATTTACAGTACTTGCAATCAGGAAAAGCATTCAAAACAACCTATTTCTAAAAATACTTTGCAACTTTTCACAGAATTTTATTATTCTCTTTTCAATATTTTAATTCAGTGGATACCATGCAGTAGCGTATTGCCAGTGCTCATGCCGCAATTTAGTGGGAGTTAAACTAATTTCCCCCGTTTCTCTGTTTAATCGAGGTCTCCAATGAGGGACACTAAAGGTCAATATAATTGTTTGTCCCTCGTTTATCTGTGATCTTGCACTAGTGGTTGCAAATACTGACAATATGGCTGGGTCTTTCAATAATAGTTGTTCAATTTGTCTCTCTTTTTGCCTTCCCAACAACTCTGAGCAGTTGCGTGATCCCGCTGGGGCAAACAAATATTCTTTGTTCCACAATGTAATCACTGATCCTAAACCTTGTTCTTCTACTGTTATTGGAACAACCCTTTTTCAGGGTACACAAACTCGTTCAGTCATTTATTATGATACCTTAGCTTATGTACAAAGCAGTTTTCATGCAGTTAAAAACCTACTTTTTCTTCTTATGCTATTAGCAAGCAGTATACAGAATGATATACACTATTTCCCTTGGGCCCACGCCCTTCTCTTACAGAGCTCTTTAGTTTGACAACTCTGCGCTTCTTATCTGTGGCTTGACCAAACTTGGATCATTTCCCAGACAAGCGCAGCCTTACAGATACACACAGAAACACGTACATGAATAGACACGCGACACTCCTCGCGTGTTTTTTCAAACGCGACACTCCTTGCTGTTTGAAATGCCCCACTTCAGGCAGACACACGACACTTCTCATGTGTACGCGGCACTTCTCGCGATTTAAATGCCCCACTTCAGGCAGACACACGACACTCCTCGTGTGTTGGACGCGACACTCCTCGCGATTTAAATGCCCCACTTCAGGCAGACACACGACACTCCTCGTGTGGACGCGACACTCCTCGCGATTTAAATGCCCCACTTCAGGCAGACACACGACACTCCTCGTGTGTTGGACACGACACTCCTCGCAGTCCAAACTAACTACTACTACGCATGCGCTATTCCCTGAACCTGGAAATTACCCTCTGTCTGTTTTTAATACAGTTAATTCACTTAATTACTTATTTAATATCAATCAAATTTTAGGTTTGTTTAGTAAGACAATATATAGTTACCCCAGGCAGCAGCTGACAGGGACCACACAAAACAAATATATAAGCAAATCTGCTTACCTTATATTTATATGGCGCCTTTTGTTTTGTGAGGTCTCGTGCCAGGAAGCCCCCCGTGGGTCCCTCAGCCTCTACCGCTCCTGGCTGGCTCCGCCAAATATGTTGTGGAAAATTCTAAGCCTCAATAGTCTTCAGTTCTTTAAAGAAAAATTGTCTGAGTCGAAGTTCCAGGTCTCAGGAAAATTAACTTTATTGCAGGAAACAACAAAGTGAGATGCAGCTGTTCATCTGACTCTTTCATGGTAAAACTTCATGTCTTATACATTTTCTTATCGTCTTTCATCCAATTGACGCTCTTCCACGTATCTTTTTCTTTTTAACTCCACCCCACAGTTTCGCCACAATTAGACGCACACTTTGTCACGTACCATACATATTGGTGGAAAATCCCCGGCTTTCTAACTTTTTTTAAAAGCTCTCATATAACATTCATAGGACAGTTTCCCAGCGCTTCACACCAATTTATGACAGGTTCCCAATGCCCCTCACCAGTTTCCCATATGAGGGTTACATACGTAACCGAGACATTTTCCACAGAGAAAAACAGATAAAGTACAGACAGTTGAAAAAGTGAGACTCCTTCAGTTCCTCTGATACAGAAGCTCATGCTGAAATCATCCTCTTGCTCTCTATATCAGCTGTTTCTTCTGCAGAAAGACATCCGTCTGAGAGTTACCCCAGTGTCTGTTCACATTATAATGGCATAAAATATACTAAAACTTGACGTGTGTGTCACAAAATGTAAGCTTATTTTCATATGTGACAATAAGGAGCATGAAAAGAAGAATGAGGAAAGCAGGGTAACTCAACTCCGCTTCTAAGAGTTGGTTGAGACGGTTCTCTTCTTGAACAATCACACATGTTGCTGTTTAACTGGATCTTCTGTGGTTCAAGTTAAATATGATGATTTTTAATGTGTTTTTAATGTGTATTTAGGTGTCCCCAACTGAGCAAGCCAAAAGCCAAAGGCAACGGTCAGAATGGAGAAAAAAACCTTGGGAGAAACCAGACTCAGTCGGGGTGCCAGTTCTCCTCTGGCCGACGAACAAACTGTATGATTATAATTCTGACAACATTTCAGGTCTTGAGTCATATTAGGTAAATAGATATTCGTAAGATTGTTCGAAAGATTGGAGTCGTCAAGTTGCGTTTTTTTGCGTTTTTTAAGTGTTTTGATAATAGCCAACTTAAAAGTTTTCGGTACATATCCTAATGACATAGATGAATTAATGATATTAAGAAGAGGATCTATGACCTCTGGAAGCATCTCTTTTACTCTTTTAATAGCCTAGTCGGTATAGGGTTGAGCATACATGTTGTTGATTTTGATGATTTAACGAGTTTAGCCAATTCTTCCTCTCCTATAGCGGTGAATGAGATACAGTCTCTACGTGATAATATCTAGGTGAAAGAGTCTCTATGTGTTAGGATTTATTTGATTCTGGTGATGTGAGACAGACAGCTAGCAGACGGTCAGTAGTTTGTCTGCTTCCTGACCTGGGCCCCAGTAAGTCAAGATTTAGCTCTAAGACTATATGCCAAATTACTAGAGAGAAGAGCGGCACCACTCCAAGAAGGATGGATGCCTTCCTTCTTCAACAGATCAGGTCTGCCCCAAAAGCTTTTCCAATTGTCTGTGAACCCTATGTTATTTTGCAGACACCACTTAGACAACCAGCCATTGAGTGATGATAGTCTGCTAAGTATCTTATCACTCCTTTTAACGGGGAGGGGGCCAGAACAATAAACTTTTCGAGACATCATACTTGCGAATTCACACACCTCTTTAATGTTACTTTTGGTGATCTCTAACTGGCAAAGTCGAACATCGTAAGTGCCGACGTGAATAATAATCTTAGAGAATTTACGATTAGCTTTAGCCAGCACTTTTAAATTAGCTTTGATGTCAGGAGCTCTGGCTCCCTGTAAACATGTGACTATGGTGGCTGGTGTCTCTATTTTCACGTTCCGTGTAATAGAATCGCCAATAACTAGGACACTTTCAACAGGATACTCAGTGGGTACGTCATTGAGTGGGGAGAACCTGTTTGATGTTTAATCAGAACGGAAGAGTGTTTTTTTGATCCACAACTATGCCGTCTCACCGTTACCCAATTGCCCTGTTGCATGGGCTCTATAGCCGGAACCGAACAATGTACAGAGTTCACTAAGCTAGTCACATCCAAAGCAGTGTCTAAAGCTGTTACATTCTCACTACTCTCAAATAATACCTGGATGCGTGTCTCTAATTCTAAAATCTTTTCCTTACATTTATCACATGTGAAGCCCTGTTCGCCAACGGAGACGGATACACTGAACATGAAACATGTGGTGCAAGTGACAATGACTGGAGAAGAAGACATGGCTTACCGTATTTGTTGATTAATCCAACTTACCAAAGTTGTTTGATGGAGTCTATTTACTAATCCAATTCACCACAGTTGTTTAATAAACTCAGAAAACAGGAGACCCGGGTGCAGTGATGGCAAGCTAACAAGCTAACAAGCTAACGTTGTGATAGTGATTTAGATTAAAAGCTAGCAATGTCAAGTTTAACGTGATAGGCAATATTAAACAATATATGGTGATGAGTAAGTTATATATAGCAGTATAAACAACAAAGAAAAGATATCAAATAGAGATTCAAAAGCAAAGCTGTACAGAGCTCCTGTCTGCAGCAAGGCAGACAGGAGCGATCGATCAAGGCAGGAGCAATCAATCCAGTTGGGTGTCAATTGATCATCCAATAAGGAAATCAATTGTGAAGTCCCTGTGCGTTTACGGCTGCATGGGCAAATCAAGTATTGTAGAGCAGATCTGATGCTCCATCATTGATGTTGCTATGATGATATTTCAATAGTTGATCTTTGTTGGCCTTTTATTTCAGACATATAGCAGAGGTTTAATATTTCACTGTCATATGTGACTGTTGGTTTGGATCAGTCAGTTCTCTGATGGAGTGACTTCAGCTCAGCTGGAAACACCATAGCTGCGTCCCAATGTAAAGGCTGCACCTTCCGAAGGCCAACTTAGTCACCGCGGTGTGACGAATGGACCCTTTGCAGCCTACCTTTCCCAGAGCACACCAGTGACTACAGGATTTGTATAGACTGGTCTGCATTTCCGCTAGAGTTTAGATTCCCTGCCCGAGCCTGAACCCGAACCCGAACAAGCATTTGTGTTTTTTAGTTTGTTTGGGTGGGCAGAAAGCTATGCCATAATCCGAAATAATATATATTTTTAGCAAAGTAAGAACTAATAATACAACTAAGAAACAAATGTGTACAACGTTGCACAAGTCAGGATTAGTCTAAAAATGTGTGTTAAACTCACAGCACATGCAGTGATGAAGCGCAGCATTCTGAACAGAAATGCTCTGGGACGCCAGTCATGAGCTGCTCGTGTGAGCACTGCACAATTCTTAACTAGCCTATTTCTTTTCATTTCGAATTGTTTCATTTAAAAGTGGACATTTCAAGCTTTCTATACAGATATTTCTCATGTCTATGAGGCAAGTAGCCTGCTGCACTCCAGTTCACGTGCACTGAAAGTGATCGCTCCCGCGTCTTCATGTAATGATTATAGTCTGCTATAGTCTATCTGCTTCTTATTTATTAAATCCAGGCAATTGGCTGAAGAAACCTTTATTAAAATTAAGCTACAATTTATACAAAATGAAATTCACTTTAAAGCATTGTACAAAACAAAACTTAATATTAACAAAAATCATTTCTGACCCACTCGCATCTTTGCACTTATCATAATCAGATGAAATTAAAAAATAACATAATATTCAAACATAAATATGAAAAAAGAAAGTTTAATGGCTACAACAAGTAGGCTATAGTAGGGTACAGTACTGATAAATGTCATGTCTGAGCTGGATTTGAGTGAACGTCATTTTACCTGTGAGCGGTTCATGAGCACGCCTGCATAGAGCGGATTATTGAGCTGAGCTTCATACCGCTCCGCTTTGCTCATTACAGGCTCGTTTCGTCAGAACACCCACGCATTAATAAATGGTCGGGTTTAAATCGGGCTTGGGCTCATAATTACAGTTACAGTTTTTCTCAATTGCTAAAACACAATTTCTGAAACCTTAAACACAAAACCTCGTCTTCAAGCACTCTTTACAAAACCTCTGGCTCCTCTGGCAAAATGAAACTTTCGCCTCAAAACAGTTTGACCTGTGTTCAAAATCAAACACTGCTCTCAAATCATAAAGTGATCAAAATGATATACACTATCAAGCAGTCAGTAAACAATACACCAAAAAATAGAAAACACATTGTTCAAAACATAGTTCTCAGGGAAAGTACATTTTAATTTCAAAACAAATTTCATATTTTTCCGCCATTGTCTTTTGATGAACGAAAACATGTTCTATCATAGTAGCTCAAAACTGATCAGAAATTACTGTTCTGCTTTGCTCTTTGAATTTTTTGTTCTTCCTCCTCGTACCCCTATTTTTACAGTACTGTACTCTGCATCTCACAAACTTGTCCTTTGTCTCTGTGATACTGTAATTCTTGTTCTTTGTTGATATGAACCTGCAACCAGTCAAAATCTATTGAGCAGTCAGTACTGTTCAGCACAGTGTTCATGGCCATACAACTTGTTCATTGTACAGTATCCAGCCTACAATGCACTGTACTTGTATTGGTTTTCACATCATTTGAAACAGGTTAAATCAGTTGAGTGGTTATGTTCAATCAATGACACTGTGTTCTCTATTTGTATTTGATTGTTGCCACTTGTGTTTACCAGTATGGATGACATGTGCATTAGAGTGCAGAATGTGTTTTGAGAATGAGAATGTGTTTAGAGTTTTGCTCAAGTCTAAGTGAGATCTGCAAATTGTGTTTTACCATGTGAAATGGTTTAAGGTATTGACAACAGACTGCACAATTAGCTAAATGAGTTCAGGCAACTGAGAACTTTGTTCAGCCAATGGGTTTTAGTGTTTTAGCAATTGAGAAAAACTGTAATGTGTCGGGCCGAGCCGGGCTCGGACACAACGTGCACGGGCTTGGGTAGGATCGAACATGTTTTTTTTTTTGTGCCCGATCTAAGCTCTATTTCAGACTGTGGTGAGGTGGTTTCTCCACTGCATGGATCTTCATGTGTTTCTTCAGGTGACTTTTAAAAGAGAAACTCTTCCCGCACTGATCACACGTGTGCGGCTTCTCTCTGCTGTGGATCCTTTCGTGTGTTTTCAGAGTTGTTGACTGATTGAATCTCTTGTCACAGTGTGAACACTTGTAAGGTTTTTCTCCAGTGTGGATTATCTGGTGCACTTTTAAACAGTTCGCTGTAGTAAAAGTCTTCTCACACTCAAAGCACATGTACTCTCTCACACCAGTGTGTATTTTCTCATGTCTATGTAAATGTTGCAGCTGTGAAAAACTCTTACCACACACAGAACATGAATGTGGCTTCTCCTTCATATGAACTGCCTGGTGTGCCTTCAGGGCTGAAGCACTAAAAAAATGTTTTGCCGCACTGATCACATGAGTACGGCTTCTCTGCGGTGTGGATCCTCATGTGAGTCTCTAGATTATATTTCGTTGTGAAACTCTTCCCGCACTGATCACATGAGAACGGCTTCTCTCCGGTGTGAACTCTCATGTGAATCTCGAGACTCTGTTTGTGTAGGAATCTCTTCCCGCACTGATCACATGAGAACGGCTTCTCTCCGGTGTGGATCCTCATGTGAATCTCGAGACTCTGTTTGTGTGGGAAACTCTTCCTACACTGATCACATGAGTATGGCTTCTCTCCGGTGTGGATTCTCATGTGACGCTCAAGATTTTGTTTGTATGTGAAACTCTTCCCACACTGAGTGCAGGTTGTAGATTGCTTGGCTCTTTTTTTCTTTATAAATGTCTTTTTAGTCTTTGAGCGACTCAAAGGTTTTTCTCCAGGTTTGACATGATGTTCCTCCTCCACTTCACTCAGTTCTTCACTCTTCTCGCTCTCTTCCATCACGTCTGAAATCAAAGAAAAATTATACATATTTATTTTCTGTAAATCAAAATAAGTGTCAAGTTCTCTAGATCTTTTTCAGCTTTTGCCCAAACTTGAAAATGGCATGCAGATCTTGAAGTATGCAAGGACAACTCATTGTGACTCTACTTAGTTTTATTTCCTTTTGTTTGCAGAGGTATTGGTAGTAGTTGCAATAGGAAGTAGCAATTTAAGCCATGCAAGTAGGTGTTTGACACAAGTAGGTTGAAAACCTTTAAAAGGTAAATCAAACAAAGCATTGACATAGATTAATACAAATACAGATATTATTTAAACAACATCATACGCTATCATCATCAACTTACTTCAAAAACTTTAACTCACATCAAACAAATTATAATGTTGACTTCAAAGTACAATTTTCCAACTCAAGTAATCAAGATTCAAGATTCAAGAGTTTTATTTGTCACATACACAGTTATATACAGAATATACAACCGGCAGTGAAATGTAAACAGGTCCGCTCCATGGACAGTGCAAATTCACAGTTAAAAACACAAGGAAGAAATTATAATAGAAATAGGATATAAAAAAGTACTACTCTCTATATATATATATATATATATATATATATATATATATATATATATCTGTAGAATTATAAATAATCAAGTCAAGAGAAAAAAAGGTAACAAATAAGGATAAAGTGGAATAAAATAATTGAAGTAGACTTTGCAGTGAGTAAACTGTAGACTTATAAATATGTGGTTAACAAATGTATAAAGAGTATAATGTGCAAACAGGTTTATGACAGGTTGTTACACAGTAACAACGAGAACAGAAAGTGCAGTGCAATGTCAGTGTATCGATGTTTATCCTGGCGTGAAGTCACGTGATGTTAAGTTCAGGAGTCTGATGGCCTGGGGGAAGAAGCTCCTCCTGAGTCTCTCAGTTTTGGCCATCAGGCTTGGGCGCTTACCAGATGGTAGCAGCGTGAAATGAGGGTTTGCAGGGTGATTAGAGTCCTTGATGATCTTGGTAGCTCTACCTTTGCAGCGTTTGGTGTAGACGTCCTGCAGAGACGGAGAGCTGACCCTGATACGCTCGGATAAGCGCACTACTCTTTGCAGGGCTTTGCGGTCATGACTGGTGCTGTTCCCATACCACGCTGTGATGCACTGAGTTAAAACACTTTCTATCGCCCCTAAATAGAAAGTTTTCAGGATAGCTGGTGAAACCCTGAATTTCCTCAGCTGGCGCAGGTGGTACAGTCTTTGCCTGGCTTTTTCACCTGTGTCTGAATGTGAGCAGTCCAGGTCAGGTCCTCGGAGATGTTTACTCCCAGGTACTTGAAGCTGCTCACTCTCTCTACTGGTGACCTGCTGATCATGAGGGGGAGTATGTCCGTTGCTGTCTCTTCCTGAAGTCCACAATCATTTCTTTGGTCTTGCCAACATTCAGAGAGAGACAGTTGTCCTGGCACCATGATGTTAGATGCTCCACCTCGTCCAAGTATGCCGTCTCATTGTTGTTGGAAATGAGGCCCAGGACAACAGTATCATCAGCAAATTTGATGATAGAGGTGGAGCTGTGTGTGGACAAACAGTCATGCGTGTAGAGAGAGTAGAGCAGGGGCTCAGGACACAGCCCTGTGGAGCTCCCACACTCAGGGTGATGGAGGTGGAGGTGGACTGGCCTATTCTCACCACCTGAGGCCTGCCAGTGAGGAAGTCCTCAATCCAGTGGCAGAGAGAAGGATTCAGGCCGAGATCCAGGAGTTTGGAGGTTAGCTTGGTGGGAACTATGGTGTTAAAGGCTGAGCTATAGTCAATAAATAGCAGTCTTACGTAGTTCCCACTTTTGCTGTCGATGTGAGTGAGGGAGGAGTGGAGGACATGAGAGATGGCATCTTCAGTCGATCTATTGGGACGATAGGCAAACTGAAGAGGGTCCAAAGTGTCAGGAATGAAGGCGCAAATGGTGTTTTTAATGAGTCTCTCAAAGACCTTCATGACTATAGACGTGAGAGCCACTGGACGATAGTCATTTAGGCAAGAGGGTTTACTGTTCTTAGGGACAGGGATGATGGTGGATTTTTTGAAGGAGGTGGGGACCACAGATGTAGCGAGGGACTCATTAAAGATAGATGTAAACAACCCGGTGAGCTGATCAGCACAGGACCGCAGAACACGACCTGAAATACCATCCGGCCCAGCAGCTTTCCTGACGTCCACACGCTTGAGTGCTCTCCGAACTTCATCCTCCGAGACAGAGATCACGTGATTGTTGCTGCTCTGAGTAATTTCCTCTAACGCGCCACTTGGCGGAGTCGCGTTGCCGCGTTACAGTCAAAGCGAGCATAGAAAGAGTTTAACTTCGTTCACGAGCAACGGATCAGCGTTCACCTCTGCAGAGGATTTAGATCCAAAGGAGCAGATGGACCTCAGACCTTGCCACATGCGCCGCGAGTCGTTGAGTTGGAAATGAGACTCCACTCGGTCTTTATAACAGAGTTTTGCGGCTTTAACTGCTCGTCTGAGAGCATAGCAGGACGATCTGTATTCATTCATATTCCCTGAATGGAGACCGGCGTTGTAAGCAGCAGTGCGTGCGTTCACTGCCGCGCGGATTGAATTGTCCACCCACGGTTTCTGATTTGAGAAGGACGTTATTGTTATTGTTTGCGTGGCTTGCTCTGTAAGCGTGTTGATGAAGCAAAGCGCCACGCTCTGTGAACTCGCTTACGTCAGCTGAACTCGCTCGGAACATGTCCCAATCCACATCGCCCAGAGCTGCCTGTAGCGCGGTCTCTGAGTGGGGTGACCAACGCTTAACTTCCCGCCTCACCGGGGGTTCCTGGAGGAGCTTTTGTTTGTATTCGGGAGTGAGGAAAATGGCGGCATGATCCATCGTTCAATCGTTCACCACAATTCACATAAAGCTTAGCATCAATCAGTATTTCAATCAACTTCAACAAACAAGAAACACAATACTGACATTTTATAGCTTTTTAAAAGTTGCTAGTTTACACTAAATATACTTAAAGTAGACAATGCTCATACCAGTTGCGTCTTCAAGATTGCATTTCAGCTGAATGTTAAAGTTCTTTGTTCCTGAAGAGACTGATAGATTTTATGTTGGTCTCAGCATTGAAAGAAATGGGACAGAAGGTTTTCTCCTGTATTCGGAAGCTGTATTCTCTATGTTCCTATGTTTAACATATGGGACCCATCCCTGTAAGGAATAGGTTTCTGTTAAGGGTCTTCAGGAGCTCAAGGAGAGCCTGGATGGTGGACAAGGAGAGTACCATATTTGGACTTGTTTTTCTATATGCATCACATTCCTATACCCTGAGCTATAGGGTGTACTCTCTCTCTCATTGGTTACACCTTTTCTACACCCATTGTATTCTTTGTATATAACTATCAATCCTACATTAATTAAAATGAGATGTTACACTCTCCCTCAGCACTGAGTATCTGTTCATTCAATTGCCAATGCAGAAAACTGGGATGAGGCACGAAGGGGCAAAAACCTAACAGAGACCTTCAAACATTTCCACCTGTTTGTACTCCGAGAGGTGCCCCACTTTATTGTTCCCCCTGGAAACGCAACACACTTTATAGGTTGCCACTCAGTCACCAAACTGCACTGCCCTCCTCAGGAATATAGAGGAAAAGTCATTTCAAAGTCAAACATTTTTGTCTGACTTAACACCTGATCAACAAGAAATGGTGCGACCCCAGGAACATCACCATTCTCTCGCGGTCCTGCTCGCCTCATCTGGAACATTTAACAATAATCTGCCGCCCATTCTATCTGCCGAGGGAGTTTTCTGCGGTCGTCGCGACCGCTGTTTACATTCCACCACAGGCAGACACAGGGCTGGCTTTACCTGGCCTTCATGATGTTGCCAGCGGCGTCATAAACAAACATCCCGACGCGGCATTCATTGTCACGGGCGATTTTAACAAAGCAAACCTAAAGAAAGTCCTGCCAAGCTTTCACCAGCACGTCTCCTGTCCTACACGAGGAGCAAACACACTGGATCATTGCTACTCTCCGTTTAAGAATGCCTATAAAGCGTGGTCACTTCCAGTGTTTGGCAAATCATGTTTCGGATCATGCCGCCATTTTCCTCACACCCGAATACAAACAAAGGCTCGTTCAGGAACCCCCGGTGAGGCGGGAAGTTAAACGCTGGTCAGCCCATTCAGAGACTGCGCTACAGGCAGCTCTGGATGATGTGGATTGGGACATGTTCCGAGCGAGTTCAGCTGACATCAGCGAGTTCACAGATGTGGCGCTTTGCTTCATCAACACGCTTACAGAGCAAGCCACGCAAACAATAACAATAACGTCCTTCTCAAATCAGAAACCGTGGGTGGACAATTCAAGTACCTGGGTGTAATGGCCAAATCTTCTTCATCATCTTCTTTTTGCTGATGGCCAAAACTGAGAGACTCAGGAGGAGCTTCTTCCCCCAGGCCATCAGACTCCTGAACTCAGTCACTTAACATCACGTGACTTCACTTCAGGATAAACATCGATACACTGACATTGCACTGCACTTTCTGTTCTCGTTGTTACTGTGTAACAACCTGTTATAAACCCGTTTGCACATTATACTCTTTATACATTTGTTAACCACATATTTATAAGTCTACAGTTTACTCACTGCACAGTCTACTTCAATTATTTTATTCCACTTCTTTATTCTTATTTTTTTTACTTTTTTCTTCTACTTGACTTATATATATATATATATATATATAGTACTTTTTTATTCCATTTCTATTATAATTTCCTCGTGTTTTTAACTGTGAATTTGCACTGTCCATGGACTCTGTATATACTCTGTATATAACTGTGTATGTGACAAATAAAACTCTTGAATCTTGAATCTTGGTTCACAAACCCAAGGAGGTCACGTCTCTTCGTTGTTCTTTTACCTTTCCTAGCTCTTGTTCTTCGACAGGAAGTAACACAATCAGTCTTCTGACATCCCTATGAAGGATTGTAGCAGGGATTTTAGTTGACAATTTCTTGACTTTACCCTTCTGTGTAGGTTTTACAATTGACACTGGATAGTTAGGGTAGGTTCTCACATTTACGTCTCTTACAATGCCCTTCTTATCAGTGTTGACGCTAACGACTCTGCTCACTCTCAACCTTTTATAGGGATAACCTTTAAACTCAAAACTTCCCGGATCTCCTTTTGGTCCGGTTCTTCCAAGCAGGAGAGAGTTTGGGCTGATATAGTCTACACAGTCTTCCCGACTCTGCGTTCTAGCATCAATGGCTCTTTCATTTGCGAGGTTAGCAGCCATGTAAAAAAATGTCTGGAACTCACTCCACATGAAGACTCCATCTCCTCCTAGGTTATGCAAGGCCCGTTTAACAGCATGAACAGCTGCTTCTGCAGGTCCGTTTCTGTGGGGTGAATCTGCTGGATAAATTTTCCAACTCCATTTTGTTCCAAGTTTGGAAACCTCACTCTCAGTTTCTGACCTCTGTAACTGGTCCAGGAATAAATAGAGCTCCTTCAGGGCAGGTCTGGCTCCCACACAGTTTTTCCCAGGATCAGACTACAGCTTTCTTGGATGCCCCCTCAATGCTGTGAATCTTTGATAGGCCAGGAGGAAACCTTCCATTGACTGGTCACTGACAACATCGGTGTGCATTGCTCTGCAGGCCATACAACAGAAGACAATTCCCCATACCTTAAGCTTTACTTTCTTCTTTACCTCATCCTTCACTTCATAAAGTCCAAATAAATCTACCGTTGTGTATTCAAATGGTCTTGCTGGTGTTGTTCGCTCTGATGGAAGGTCACCCATTATCTGCTGACACTTTTTTCCTCTGGCTTTTCTACATGTTACACAGTTGTCAATAACTATTTTTGCTAACTTTCAGCCTTTGATCACCCAAGCCTTTTGTCTCATCCGCAAGAGCGTACCTGCTATTTCTTCATGGTTCACACTGTGGGCTTCTTGAGCTAAAAGAGTGGATATCCATGCTTCATAGGGTAGAATGGGTACAGCAGTCTTTTCTTTATCGAAGATTTGGAACCTTCCTCCACAAACTAAAAGTCCTGTATCTTCATCTTTAAACACTACTAGTCTATTGAGAGTGGTGTCTTGGAAAGCTACACCCTCCTGAGTCGCTAGCAAAAGATCTCTCCATGCATCTTCACATTCTCCAACAGTAAGTGCAGCATGTTTGACTTTAGACCTCACATCATCTGTTGAATGAATTTCCTCCCACTTTGATTTACTTGTGGTTAAATTATTTTTCAACACCATCTTCCATCTCTTTACAGCTCTCCACATCCAGGCAATGACTCTGACTAACTTTGTCAGACTACTGAACTTCCTGGTATCAATTAGCTTGATTGCTGCAGAGCTGACTGGTACTCTACTTTACCTGGATTATTTTCCAGTAGACAACTCTGATCTTTCTCCTCCTCACCTTTTGTTAGAGACGTTGGCACTGCTCTGATTTCTTTTAGCTTGTGCTCTGGTCAGTGTTGCAGAAAAGGACTTCCTTTGGAGCTTGTCTATGCTTTCTTTACTGTTTGCAGCAATTTCTCTGGCAGATTTTTTCGGCCACTCTTCTACAGGTTTCTTCAGAAACTCTGGTCCATTCTGCCACACAGAATCTTCCTTGAGGTCCTCTGGAGTCGCTCCTCTTGATATGAGATCAGTGACGTTTAGATCTCCCAGAATCCACCACCAGTCTTCAGCAGACCCGACTTTCTGAATCTCTCCAACCCTGTTCGCAAAAAAGGTCTGGTAACCATAACTGTCCCTTTGGATTGATCCTAACACAGTTTGGCTATCCAGTAAATGAAACCATCGATCAACCTCTATTTTACTGTGCTTTTCAATGTATCTTACTGCGAAGACGGCACCGCATATTTCAGCTTTGACTGCTTCTCTTTTTTGATCTAATGGTGACAGCTTTGCTTTGGACTCAACCAATCGAACTTGGACACCTTCTTCTGTCTCCCACCTGAAGTACACCACAGCTCCATAGCTCGTCACTTCCATCAGAAAATGTTACTCCCCAAGGTTTCTTAATCCAGTTGGCTGGTGTGAGGCTTCTATGGAAGGTGATCTTGCTGTGGCAGACATATTCCTCAAAGAGCTGAATGGCTTCTTCTCTCAACTTTTCAGAGAGTGGCTTGTCCCAAGTGTCTCGGGTCAGACATCTGCTTCCAGCTTCCTGAAATGCTTTTCTTACCAGAATGGCACACTTTTGCTTTGCAGGTGTGATGAGACCTATTGGATCATAAAGACTAGCGACTTGGCTTAGCAGCTCTCTCCTAGTTAGTGGGTTAGGAGTTTTCCCTCTCACCTCTTCTTTCAGGAGATTTTTTCCAACCCTCATCATCTTTTTCCTTTTTGAAAAGTTGATTGAGGTCATTGGATATAGTTTGTCTTCTTCAACTAGGTATCCGACTCCCTGGGCTTTATTATCTTCTCTTCTCACTTGGTTTGGGAGAATAAGTACTTTTCCCACTGATGATTTAGCAGTTTCTGGTACATGTTCCTGCCTTCCACTTTGGCCTGACCGAACCCATGGTTTGAGGATGAATCCACCAGCTTTGAGTATTACTTCAGCCCCTTTGGTGATCTCGTCCAGCCTTACTTTGTCATTGCGGGAAGTCAAGATATCATCAACATACAAATCCTCTTCCAAGATTCTATGCTCCTCCTTCAGGTGAGCAAACTCTGGTAGCTTTGCCGTTTCTCTCATGGCCAGTTATGCGATGCACCCTGCTGGTCGGTCACCAATGTTAACTCTGGTAATGGCATACTGTTCAATTTTTCCATCTTCTGTGTCTCTCCACAGAAATCTATGGAGGTGCATCTCTAGGTCTTCCAACCATACAGAATTGTACATTTTTTTTTTATGTCACCAAGGGCTCCATGCATGCTTCTCCTGAACCTAAGAAGGACTGCCCGGATTGGATTGAGAACATCAGGCCCCTTCAGCAGTAGGTCGTTCATGCTGTGTCCCTTGAACTTTTGACTACTGTTCCATACGAGACGCACAGGTGTTGTCACAGAATGTGGGTTAGGTGCTACTAAGTGACTTACATACCACACTGGTCCTTTCCTGTTAGCAATGGTCTCTGCAGTGAGTTTCTTTGCTACTCTTCTTTCTACCATTTCATGGACTTGGGCTGCATATGCTACCTGCCACTCCGGTTCTTTCTTGAGTTGCTTCTCTGTCCTTAAAAAAGTGGCCTCCACTTCAATCCTGTTGTTAGGCAGAGAAATTGGGTCTTCAATCCAAGGATACTTTGTGTCCCAGTGAGGTTCATCACTATGTTCATCTGATTTAACATAGGTAAGACCTTTATTTATGACTTCCAATTCTCTTTCTTCACTTAGAGTCATTTCCTTGCCTCCTGGTTGGCAATGGCCACACTGGCATCCTCCGCACTTGGGTTCACATGCTGCTCCAATGCTGTCCCATTTCCACCACTCTAGAAACTCTTTGCCAGCAACTTTGGTTTCAGCTTTGAACTCTTGTGCTTCTGTGATTTCTTGATACCTTACTGCGGACGCGCTCATGGATCGAGCAAAGTGTGTTTCAGATTTGTGCATAGCCATATCTATCTTTTCAAAGAGATCTGGATGTGCTTCACCAACAGTCCTTCCCAGTGGGCCTTCCCATAAGACAAGGTCTCCAATTACCTTCACTCTTTGAGGAGCAAGTCTTCCCTCACGGTGACTTATCAGCAGTTCAATGGTTTCTGGTCTTTTCAAATCTTCCAGTTTGATTTCTGGGAAGAATCGTTTGAGTTGCTCAGGCTTGACTACTTTGTGTACCATGGCAATTTCATCCAACCCATACCCATAAAGTTCATGAGCTCTTTCTGTGCCTATAGGCGTCTTGACCCTCACTCTAAGGAAGTATCTTCTGGTCTTAACTTTCATTTTCATTCCCCCAACTCCATGAATGATTAATGAAATCTCTTCACTCCTCAAATGTAACCTTCTGGCAGCTTTGTGAGTAATATAGTTTGTGTCGGACGCCAAGTCTATCAGGGTCCCGATCTTTTCTCCTGCATTGGCAGTTACTTCTAATAGCATTAAAATCACAGGTAGCTCTTCTAGTGCACTTAACTCCATCCCTCCAGATTGATTCATTCCAACACAGCTTGTTTTTGCAGTTACGTTGGTAAAAGTTCTTCTGAATTTTTCTCCCATCTCTGGTGAGAGTTCAGATATGAATTTTTCTTGTTCCTCTGTGAACTGGTACTTCTTCACATTAGACTTTACACCTTTTCCTGCCTCACTTTTTTTGAAGTCCCCCTTTAGGCACAGAAAGAAATTATGATCTGGAGAGTTACTCTTCTTACAGTCTCTGTTTCTACACGAATAGATATCTTTACATTCACCATCTTCATCATGACATACCAGGCACCTCTTGCATGCCCCCAGCTTTTCCACAGCGTCCAGCTTCTCACCAGGCTTCAATTCCTTAAACTTCTTGCAGAAGAATATCTTATCTTGGTGCTTTTCATCACCACAAACAACACATCCACCTTATCTTGTGATCCGTGTGGAAGCATACTTTTCTGTCCAAAGAGGTTTCTTTTCTGGCTTTTCACTTCCTGCTAATTGCTCTAATTTCTCTAGAATTTCTTCTTGTGTTTTCAGGAACTTTAAAAGGTTGTCAAAGTGATTGTCTGGAGTGACGCCGTTTGCTGGATTGACCATGAAAACAAGCCAATCTCTTTTCATGTTGTCAGGTAACTTACTTTCTATCGATTTGATTACTAGAGGGTTGTTGATGGCTCCTGTGTTACCAAGCTCTGTAAAGTCATCTGGGGCCTTCTCTATACTTTGGATGAAGTTAATTGCCTTCCTCGGTTGATTTGCACTTGAAATGGAGATTCTTTCCAAATCTTCAATTATTTCCAAGGCAATTGTGGACTTATTTCCATACCTGTTCTCAAGCACTCGGAATATGTCTTAAGCAGTGTTATAGGTAAACAAACGTCTTCAATGCTGTCCAGGAGTTGGATATTTTTTACCTCTACTGAACCAGTTGGCTCTCCCTGCTTTTGTAGACTTTCCCAGTCTTTCTTCCATCGGTGGAAACTTCTTTTACACCCACTGAACTTGGGTAAACTGGTAGGCTTTATTCTCAGTGTTGGTTATTGGTGGAATTGTGGAGCTGGCATAGATATTTGTGGTTCTCTTGCTCGGTCTCTTTCATCTTCTACTACTCTTTGTGCTATGATGAACGCCACCTTCCTTGCGTCAAGGTTGTTGCTGTACACCTTCAATTTCTTCACTCTAGTTTCCAGACTGGATTTCTCAGTTTCTGGAATCCACATTTCCCAAACTACTAGGCTTGTAATTGCACCTTGGATCATACCTTTTGCATCTCCCAGCTGGAACTCATAGCCATCTCTGTTTACAGCAATTACAGGTATTGAAGCAGCTCTATCACAGGCTGTTTCCGCCTCTTGGATTACAGTTTTCAGCTCATCTTTACCATATCTTGACCATAGGTTGGACAGGACGATTTTCCTGACCTCTTCCAATCTTATTTCACATTCATGGTTTGTTTTTTCGAAATCAGCTTGCTGCTGCTTTCCAAGTTCCACCTCTTCATCACTTGCTGTGTCAGCTTCAATATCTGCCAGTAGACCAGCTCTATATTCATTGTTTGTCTCATTGACATTCCTCGCCTCAGAGACGAACTTCTTGAACTTCTCTTGTAGTTCACTTTTTGTCATGTGTTTCGCTGACCTGTTGAGGAAGTTTGCTTGCTTGGTGAATGCACTTTTAGCTAAGGTCCTCTCTTGTTTCAGCAGCTTTACTGCTTTCCCGAAAGCTTCCTCTGCCATCGTGAGATGATTTCAGATGATTCCCCTCTGCGTTGACAACTTTTTAATACTTGTAGGCCTTTAATCCTTCTATTATCATTGCCAGGCTGGTTCAACTGGTTTTCAACTGTCAAGTTCTCTAGATCTTTTTCAGCTTTTGCCCAAACTTGAAAATGGCATGCAGATCTTGAAGTATGCAAGGACAACTCATTGTGACTCTACTTAGTTTTATTTCCTTTTGTTTGCAGAGGTATTGGTAGTAGTTGCAATAGGAAGTAGCAATTTAAGCCATGCAAGTAGGTGTTTGACACAAGTAGGTTGAAAACCTTTAAAAAGGTAAATCAAACAAAGCATTGACATAGATTAATACAAATACAGATATTATTTAAACAACATCATACGCTATCATCATCAACTTACTTCAAAAACTTTAACTCACATCAAACAAATTATAATGTTGACTTCAAAGTACAATTTTCCAACTCAAGTAATCGTTCACCACAATTCACATAAAGCTTAGCATCAATCAGTATTTCAATCAACTTCAACAAACAAGAAACACAATACTGACATTTTATATCTTTTTAAAGTTGCTAGTTTACACTAAACATACTTAAAGTAGACAATGCTCATACCAGTTGCGTCTTCAAGATTGCATTTTAGCTGAATGTTAAAATTCTTTGTTCCTGAAGAGACCTTCAAACATTTCCACCTGTTTGTACTCTGAGAGGTGTCCCACTTTATTGTTCCCCCTGGAAACACAACACACTCTATAGGTTCCTACTCAGTCACCAAACTGCACTGCCCTCCTCAGGAATATAGAGGAAAAGTCATTTCAAGTCAAACATTTTTGTCTGACTTAACAATAAGAGAGAAATATGATGTGAGAGGACATACAAGTGATGTAATAGACAACTGCTATGAAACCGACGTTTTTACTATAGATAACTTTTATAATTTATGAGAAAAACAACTTTATCAGTAATTATAAATTAGTTTTTGGACAAATGATGCGTTTTTCCCCGTCAGACATTCTGGAAAGTCCATTATTTGATGCTGTATGACTGGAGGAACTGTAAGAACAACATGAATGTTCTCCAGCATCATGAATGAATGAAGAATAAACACCAACCTCTTTGTTCTTCAGGATCTTCAGTGTGTTTCATTCTGCAGGTTCTGGATCACTCGTGTTCTCACTGTCCTCTTTAATAAACTCAGTCTTTGCAGATTTCAGCTCTTCCTGATGCTCTGATGCTCGTCTTCACTTGTAGCCTGATGGGAATATTCCAGCATTTATTGATCAACTGATGTGGGAGGAGCTTCACTGATGATGTAACTACGGTGGGAGGAGCTTCACGGATGATGTGACTGATGTGGGAGGAGCTTCACTAATGATGTGACTGCTGTAGGAGGAGCTTCACTGATGATGTGACTGCTGTAGGAGGAGCTTCACTGATAATGTAACTGCTGTAGGAGGAGCTTCACTGATGATGTAACTGACGTGGGAGGAGCTTCACTGATGATGTGACTGCTGTAGGAGGAGCTTCACTGATAATGTAACTGATGTGGGAGGAGCTTCACTGGTGATGTGACTGATGTGGGAGGAGCTTCACTGGTGATGTGACTGATGTGGGAGGAGCTTCACTGATGATGTGACTGATGTGGGAGGAGCTTCACTGATAATGTAACTGCTGTGGGAGGGGCTTCACTGATGATGTGGGAGGAGCTTCACTGATGATGAACTGACTGAACTGCAGGCTGGTTGGAGGAACTGATCTGCCAAAATCAAAAATATATCAATTACTAAGTTAGTTTTTATTGAGTCAAAGACCAGATGTCAGATGTTAGTGTCTGCATCAAATTTAATTTAAAAGTGATTTTAGGTTCACATAGAAAACCATTAAATGCAAGTAAACCATTTTAATGTTTCAAACATCCTTTGTGAAAATGTAATAATATAGGCCTAGGTTAAATAATGTTAGCAGAGCATATATAATGTAAAAATAACAGCATAGCTCTTCTGCCCTGTACTTAATAAAATATATAAAAGATTAAGAGATCATAATACATTTCATTATATTTCAAATGATTCAAATCTTCTTGGGTAAATAAGTAAAACCGTGGTTTGAAGGATAGAGATTAGATTTAAAATGACAATGAAAGAGTATTTTGGGGCTGTGCTAGGATCCTTAAATACGGTGTTTGATTCTTGCTCTAAATGTGACTCAAAATATTGTTTTGCTATATAAGCCCATTGCTTTATTTTATCCATATGATAATTGACATGTTTAATAATTTCTGTCTGTCTTTTGCAAAGCAGTTGATGCTTATTCACACATTTCTAATTCTAACATTATTCTGTTTCTTTATTAAAATAAGGGCAAATATTACAAAATGGTAAAGAACTGTAAGAAAAGCATTTGAAATCAAAATAAAAGCACATATTTGTAGTCAACAATTACCCTCGGTCTGTTGACAGCAATGAAATGAGCTTTAAGTGTGAATTTACAGGAGATGTGAAGCCATCATCATAATAAATGAGGTGAAAACAGGAACTATTGAGATGAAATAAAGAGTCTTTTCAGCAGCTCTGTTAATATTGATGAGCCTCAGACTATCAACACTCATTCAACAAGACATTCAGGATCATTCACACATTATTCCAGTCAGGATATGTGACAAAAGACTATTAAACTGCTCTACTGAAAGACAATACTGTAATATCTCACAATATGACATGGATAAAACATCAATAATACAAATACAAACACCAATGACACACAGATAAATAACTACAGCAGGATAATATCTCCATTGTTGGTTTCAACATTCAGTGCAACATTTTGAGTTTTGGCACCCTGAACTGACTTGTGTTGTGCACAGATCACATCATTAGAAATAAGTGTGAGCAATGTGTGTAAATGATGACAAATGTGTTGTAGTTGTGTTTAACTGTTGCCTGCCTGTGTTTAGCGTTTGGAAACATAAATGGATCACAGTGCAAAATGTGTTTTAGTGAGTGAGAATGTTTAGTCTTTAGTCAGTTTAATAGTCTTTTGTCACATATCCTGACTGGAATAATGTGTTTGTAAGAGCAAACAGTCAGAATAAAGTGAGATGATCTGCTGATGATCCTGAATGTCTTGTTGAATGAGTGTTGATAGTCTGAGGCTCATCAATATTAACAGAGCTGCTGAAAAGACTCTTTATTTCATCTCAATAGTTCCTGTTTTCACCTCATTTATTATGATGATGGCTTCACATCTCCTGTAAATTCACACTTAAAGCTCATTTCATTGCTGTCAACAGACAGAGGGTAATTGTTGACTACAAATATGTGCTTTTATTTTGATTTCAAATGCTTTTCTTACAGTTCTTTACCAATTTGTAATATTTGCCCTTATTTTAATAAAGAAACAGAATAATGTTAGAATTAGAAATGTGTGAATAAGCATCAACTGCTTTGCAAAAGACAGACAGAAATTATTAAATGTGTCAATTATCATATGGATAAAATAAAGCAATGGGCTTATATAGCAAAACAATATTTTGAGTCACATTTAGAGCAAGAATCAAACACCGTATTTAAGGATCCTAGCACAGCCCCAAAATACTCTTTCATTGTCATTTTAAATCTAATCTCTATCCTTCAAACCACGGTTTTACTTATTTACCCAAGAAGATTTGAATCATTTGAAATATAATGAAATGTATTATGATCTCTTAATCTTTTATATATTTTATTAAGTACAGGGCAGAAGAGCTATGCTGTTATTTTTACATTATATATGCTCTGCTAACATTATTTAACCTAGGCCTATTATTATACATTTTCACAAAGGATGTTTGAAACATTAAAATGGTTTACTTGCATTTAATGGTTTTCTATGTGAACCTAAAATCACTTTTAAATTAAATTTGATGCAGACACTAACATCTGACATCTGGTCTTTGACTCACTAAAAACTAACTTAGTAATTGATATATTTTTGATTTTGGCAGATCAGCTCCTCCAACCAGCCTGCAGTTCAGTCAGTTCATCATCAGTGAAGCTCCTCCCACATCAGTCACATCATCAGTGAAGCTCCTCCCACATTAGTCACATCATCAGTGAAGCTCCTCCCACAACAGGCACATCATCAGCGAAACTCCTCCCACATCATCAGTGAAGCTCCTCCCACAGCAGTCACATCATCAGTGAAGCTCCTCCCACATCAGTTGATCAATAAATGCTGGAATATTCCCATCAGGCTACAAGTGAAGACGAGCATCAGAGCATCAGGAAGAGCTGAAATCTGCAGAGACTGAGTTTATTAAAGAGGACAGTGAGAACACGAGTGATCCAGAACCTGCAGAATGAAACACACTGAAGATCCTGAAGAACAAAGAGGTTGGTGTTTATTCTTCATTCATTCATGATGCTGGAGAACATTCATGTTAGGAAGATTCAAGCCAAATGTCCAGTAAAGAGAGGGTTGAGAAACTTTCATATTGATTGTCAACATCAGCTTTGGTTTGTATTTGGTTCATTTTTTTGCAACCATGTTATCAAAATGTTGGACATGTCTCAGTATAGTTTACTCACAGTAAACAGTATCAAGTAAACAGACTTTCCAGAATGTCTGACAGGGAAAAACGCATCATTTTTCAAAAACTAATTTATAATTACTGATAAAGTTGTTTTTCTCATAAATTATAAAAGTTATCTATAGTTATAGAGATTATTTTTCTTACAGTAACTTTGGTAACAGGGTTGATTGACACTGAACAGTTTGTGTAAAAAACGTCCAGTGTCATAGCAGTTGTCTATTACATCACTTTTATGTCCTCTCACATCATATTTCTCTTATTTTGATTTACGGAAAATAAAAATGTATAATTTTTCTTTGATTTCAGACGTGATGGAAGAGAGCGAGGAGAGTGAAGAACTGAGTGAAGTGGAGGAGGAACATCATGTCAAACCTGGAGAAAAACCTTTGAGTCGCTCAAAGACTAAAGAGACATTTATAAAGAAAACAAGAGCCGAGAAATCTACAACCTGCACTCAGTGTGGGAAGAGCTTCACAACCAAACAATGTCTGGAGCATCACATGAGAATCCACACCGGAGAGAAGCCGTACTCATGTGATCAGTGCGGGAAGAGATTCCCATACAAACAGAGTCTCGAGATTCACATGAGGATCCACACCGGAGAGAAGCCGTTCTCATGTGATCAGTGTGGGAAGAGTTTCACAACAAAACAAAATCTAGAGCTTCACATGAGGATCCACACCGGAGAAAATCCCTACACATGTGATCAGTGCGGGAAGAGTTTCACATACAAACATGGTCTTGAGAGTCACATGAGAATCCACACCGGAGAGAAGCCGTACTCATGTGATCACTGCGGGAAAACATTCCCACACAAACAGAGTCTCGAGATTCACATGAGAATCCACACCGGAGAGAAGCCGTTCTCATGTGATCAGTGTGGGAAGAGATTCCCATACAATCAGAGTCTCGAGATTCACATGAGGATCCACACCGGAGAGAAGCCGTTCTCATGTGATCAATGCGGCAAAACATTTTTTAGTGCTTCAGCCCTGAAGGCACACCAGGCAGTTCATATGAAGGAGAAGCCACATTCATGTTCTGTGTGTGGAAAGAGTTTTTCACAGCTGCAAACTTTATATAGACATGAGAAAATACACACTGGTGTGAGAGAGTACATGTGCTTTGAGTGTGAGAAGACTTTTATTACAGCAGGCAGTTTAAACGTGCACCAGAGGATCCACACTGGAGAAAAACCTTACAAGTGTTCACACTGTGACAAGGGATTCAACCAGTCAGTAAATCTGAAAAGACATGAGAGGATCCACACTGGAGAAAAACCTTACAAGTGTTCACACTGTGACAAGAGATTCAACCAGTCATCAGATCTGAAAAAACACGAGAGGATCCACAGCAGAGAGAAACCGCACAAGTGTTCACACTGTGACAAGAGATTCTGTGTGTCATCAAATCTGAAAAAACACGAGAGGATCCACAGCAGAGAGAAGCCGCACACGTGTGTTCAGTGCGGGAAGAGTTTCTCTTTTAAAAGTCACCTGAAGAAACACATGAAGATCCATGCAGTGGAGAAACCACCTCACCACAGTCTGAAATCACTGTAAGTAGTTCATCTTTATGTGCTGAGCAACAAAGTTAGTTTGCTTATCGCCATGATGAGTGGCAGGACAGTTTGTTGGTTGATTGGTATCTGCTTGGAAAGTTTCTAATTTTAATTTTATAATGACTAATCTTTGTCCTGCTGACGTCACATGACTGAAACAGATAAATAGAAAGCAGCGCTGCAAAAGCGGGTCAGGCTCTCTGTAATCAGACGACGAACGGAAAGAGCGCCAGAAGATTCACACTGGAAACAGACAACACCGAAGTCCTTCACTACGGACGATGAACCGAAAAAGCTCCAGAGGATTCACTGGAGACAAACAACACCGAAGTCCTTCACTACGGACGATAAACCGAAAGAGCACCAGAAGATTCACACCGGAGACAAACAACACTGAAGTCCTTCACTACGGACGATGAACCGAAAGAGCACCAGAGGATTCACTGGAGACAAACAACACTGAAGTCCTTCACTACAGATGATGAACTGAAAGAGCTCCAGAGGATTCACACTGGAAACAAACAACACCGAAGTCCTTCACTACGGACGATGGACCGAAAGAGTGCCAGAGGATTCACACTGGAAACAAACAACACCGAAGTCCTTCACTGCAGACGATGAATTGAAAGAGCGCCAGAGGATTCACACTGGAGACAAACAACATCAAAGTCCTTCACTGCAGATGATGTACCGAAAGAGTGTCAGAGGATTCACATTGGAGACAAACAACACCGAAGTCTTTCACTGAAGACGATGAATTGAAAGAGCGCCAGAGGATTCACACTGGAAACAAACAACACCGAAGTCCTTCACTGCGGACGATGAACCGAAAGAGTGCCAGAGGATTCACACTGGAAACAAACAACACCGAAGTCCTTCACTACGGACGATGAACCGAAAGAGTGCCAGAGGATTCGCATTGGAAACAAACAACACCGAAGTCCTTCACTGCAGACGATGAACCGAAAGAGCACCAGAGGATACGCACTGGAAACAAACAACACCGAAGTCCTTCACTGCGGACAATGAACCGAAAGAGTGCCAGAGGATTCGCACTGGAAACAAACAACACCGAAGTCCTTCACTACGGACGATGAACCGAAAGAGCTTCAATCGAGATTCACATGAGGATCCACACCTTCACTACAGACAATGAATTGAAAGAGTGCCAGAGGATTCAGACTGGAAACAAACAACACCGAAGTCCTTCACTGCAGACGATGAATTGAAAGAGCGCCAGAGGATTCACACTGGAGACAAACAACACCAAAGTCCTTCACTGCAGACGATGAACCGAAAGAGTGTCAGAGGATTCACTGGAGACAAACAACACAGAAGTCCTTCACTACAGACCGAAAGAGCTCCAGAGGATTCACAGTGGAAGACAAACAACACCAAAGTCCTTCACACGACGATGAACCGAAAAGAGCACCAGAAGATTCACACTGGAGACAAACAACACTGAAGTCCTTCACTACAGACGATGAACTGAAAGAGCTCCAGAGGATTCCAGAGGAAGTCCTTCACATTGGAGACACCCTTCACTACAGACAACTGAAGAGCTCCAGAGGATTCACTGGAAACAAAACACCGAAGTCCTTCACTAAGTCTCTTCACTACGGACGATGAACCGAAAGAGTGCCAGAGGATTCACACTGGAGACAAACAACACCGAAGTCCTTCACTACAGACGATGAATTGAAAGAGTGCCAGAGGATTCACACTGGAAACAAACAACACCGAAGTCCTTCACTGCAGACGATGAATTGAAAGAGCGGCAGAGGATTCACACTGGAGACAAACAACACCGAAGTCCTTCACTACAGACGATGAACCGAAAGAGCTCCAGAGGATTCACACTGGAGACAAACAACACTGAAGTCCTTCACTACGGACGATGAACCGAAAGAGCACCAGAATATTCACACTGGAGACAAACAACACCGAAGTCCTTCACTGCAGACGATGAATTGAAAGAGCGCCAGAGGATTCACACTGGAGACAAACAACACTGAAGTCCTTCACTAAGGACGATGAACCGAAAGAGCTCCACAGGATTCACATTGGAGACAAACAACACTGAAGTCCTTCACTACAGACGATGAACTGAAAGAGCTCCAGAGGATTCACTGGAAACAAACAACACCGAAGTCCTTCACTACGGACGATGAACCGAAAGAGTGCCAGAGGATTCACACTGGAAACAAACAACACCGAAGTCCTTCACTGCAGTCGATGAATTGAAAGAGCGCCAGAGGATTCACACTGGAGACAAACAACACCAAAGTCCTTCACTGCAGACGATGAACCGAAAGAGTGTCAGAGGATTCACTGGAGACAAACAACACCGAAGTCCTTCACTGCGGACGATGAACCGAAAGAGCGCCAGAGGATTCGCACTGGAAACAAACAACACCTTCGTCCTTCACTGCAGACGATGAACCAAAAGAGCGCCAGAGGATATGCACTGGAAACAAACAACACCGAAGTCCTTCACTGCAGACTATGAACCGAAAGAGCTTCAATCGAGATTCACATGAGGATCCACACCGGAGAGAAGCCGTTCTCATGTGATCAGTGTGGGAAGAGTTTCACACACAAACATGGTCTTGAGAGTCACATGAGAGTTCACACCGGAGAGAAGCCGTACTCATGTGATCACTGCGGGAAAACATTCCCACACAAACAGAGTCTCGAGATTCACATGAGAATCCACACCGGAGAGAAGCCGTTCTCATGTGATCAATGCGGCAAAACATTTTTTAGTGCTTCAGCCCTGAAGGCACACCAGGCAGTTCATATGAAGGAGAAGCCACATTCATGTTCTGTGTGTGGAAAGAGTTTTTCACAGCTGCAAACTTTATATAGACATGAGAAAATACACACTGGTGTGAGAGAGTACATGTGCTTTGAGTGTGAGAAGACTTTTATTACAGCAGGCAGTTTAAACGTGCACCAGAGGATATGCACTGGAAACAAACAACACCGAAGTCCTTCACTGCAGACGATGAACCGAAAGAGTGTCAGAGGATTCACTGGAGACAAACAACACCGAAGTCCTTCACTACGGACGATGAACCGAAAAAGCTCCAGAGGATTCACTGGAGACAAACAACACCGAAGTCCTTCACTACAGACGATGAACCGAAAGAGCGCCAGAATATTCACACTGGAGACAAACAACACCGAAGTCCTTCACTAAGGACGATGAACCGAAAGAGCTCCAGAGGATTCACTGGAAACAAACCACACCGAAGTCCTTCACTACGGACGATGAACCGAAAGAGTGCCAGAGGATTCACGCTGGAGAAAAACAACACAGAAGTCCTTCACTACAGACGATGAATTGAAAGAGCACCAGAGGATTCACACTGGAAACAAACAACACCGAAGTCCTTCACTGCAGACGATGAATTGAAAGAGCGCCAGAGGATTCACACTGGAGACAAACAACACCAAAGTCCTTCACTACAGACGATGGACCGAAAGAGATAAACCACACTGAAGACAAACAACACAATGTCTTCCAGTAAAGAAGAGAGAGAGATTTGTCTTGTTTGTTTTCTTTTTAATATTTGTTTTTGTATTTGCGTCAACTGATTGATTAAACTCATTACTCCTTTTATTAACCACTCATTGTTTTTGTCTGTTTTCATTTTCTTTGATTCTGCTTGAATCAAAATTAATTTCAGTTCTGAAAGCCATGAAGTAACCTATTATGATTACTTTTTGAGCTTTCCATGTTTTTTATTTCTCAGTAGAGCTTTTAAATGCCTAATAATCACTGGGAGATATCATTAGGAAGCATGGCATTAGTTTTCACTGTTATGCTGACGATACTCAGCTCTATATTTCTTCACGCCCTGATGAAACTTACCAATTCACAAGATTAACGGAATGCATAGCTGATATAAAACATTGGATGTCTAGTAATTTCCTGCAACTTAATTCAGAAAAAATGAATTTTTAATTATTGGACAAAAAAACTCTGCAAGTAGTAACCTAGAATACTGTCTAACACTGATGGCTGCTCTGTCAAGTCCTCGTCGTCAGTTAGGAACCTGGGTGTGCTCTTTGATACCAATCTTTCATTTGAAAGCCACGTTTCTAACATCTGTAAAACTGCATTCTACCATCTTAAAAATATATCTAAATTACGGCACATCCTTTCGATGCAAAATGCTGAACAGTTAATTCATGCGTTCATGACCTCAAGGCTAGATTACTGTAATGCTTTACTGGGTGGTTGCCCTGCTCGCTTAATAAACAAACTCCAGCTGGTCCAAAACGCAGCAGCTCGAGCTCTTACTAGAACAAGGAAGTATGATCATATTAGCCCGGTTCTGTCAACACTTCATTGGCTCCCTATTAAACATCGAATAAATTTTAAAATCTTGCTTATTACTTACAAAGCACTAAATGGTTTAGCTCCCCAGTACTTGAGCGAACTCTTAACTCTTAACGCATTATACTCCATCACGTCTATTGCGGTCTCAAAACTCTGGCCAGTTGATAATACCTAGAATATCAAAATCAACTGCAGGCGGTCGATCCTTTTCCTATTTAGCGCCTAAACTTTGGAACAGTCTTCCTAGCATTGTTCGGGAAGCAGACACACTCTGTCAGTTTAAATCTAGACTAAAAACGCATCTCTTTACTATGGCTTACACATAAAACATTATCAATTTCTATTACTCAAATCAGTAAATGATTGTCAGGCTGCATTAACTAGGTCAGCCGGAACCGGGAACACTTCCCATAACACCTGATGTACTCGTTACATCATAAGAAGAATGGCATCTACGCTAATGTTAGTCTCTCTGTTTATACCGAGGTTTACTGCAGTCAGCCAGATCCAGGCCGTATCCAGATCAGATGGTGGACCAGCGCCTGGACATGACCAACGCATCCCTGAAGTGTCTGCAGAGAACATGTCAAATAAATTCCCCCCGTAAATGCTGCATCGACACGACATCCTCATTAAACCCGTCTTCGGCGTGACGACTCCAATCTCTCGAATAATCTAACAAATATCAATTTGCCTAATATGAATTAAGACCTGCTATGTTGCCAGAATTATAATCATACACTGTTTGTTCGTCGGCCAGAGGAGAACTGGCACCCTGACTGAGCCTGGTTTCTCCCAAGGTTTTTTTCTCCATCCTGACCCTGAAGGAGTTTTGGTTCCTTGCCACCGTTGCCTCTGGCTTTTGGCTTGCTCAGTTGGGGACACCTAAATTTCATCTATATTCCCGATCTGCCCGCATTGACGCTATATGATACTTGAAATTAGCTGGATAACATCACCGTTTCACCAGAACGGCTGTACAAATTCTGTTGCATTATTTTACTTTTAACAATGTGAAGCTGCTTTGAAACAATTGGACTTGTTAAAAGCGCTATATAAATAAAGGTGATTTGATTTAATAAATTACATTTCACCCCCATTGAATGAGATTGATCACTGAGTGACGTCACTGCTCGCGCCGTCCCTTCCCTCTTTCAGTTTCAGCATTGAGTCCTCTGAGGTGAGTCGAGCAGTTTGCAGTATTTCTCATATTTACACACCATCACACACACTTAATACAGTTTGATGAAGTGACAGGCTCATTTCAGTATTGTTTTCATCGGGCACAGCGCTACTTGAGCGTCTTTTCTGCCGCATTGTCCGTTCATTGTCAGGTTTTACACCCTGTCTACATTGGATTTGTTGAGTCACCGAAGGTAAACGTAATCTCTATTCTATTTCTGACATATTCAAGGCACTTCTACTTTCAACGTCAAGACAAATGGATCTGGAACGTCTGCTTTAACGGACGCATCTGGTGTCAACGTGGTTTTAGAATGTTTTACACCATATGTTTTGCAGGTATTACAAGTTTCAGCTCTAGAAGTCATGAATCTTTGGTGTAATCTCACCTTAAACAAACGGCCCACTTTCAGAAATGTTGCCTCCAGTGCAGCCCCACTGAGAAATGCAGCTTTGCTTTATTTAGTCCTTCACTACGGACGATGAACCGAAAGAGCTTCAATCGAGATTCACATGAGGATCCACACCGGAGAGAAGCCGTTCTCATGTGATCAGTGTGGGAAGAGTTTCACACACAAACATGGTCTTGAGAATCACATGAGAGTTCACACCGGAGACAAGCCGTACTCATGTGATCACTGCGGGAAAACATTCCCACGCAAACAGAGTCTCGAGATTCACATGAGGATCCACACCGGAGAGAAGCCGTTCTCATGTGATCAATGCGGCAAAACATTTTTTAGTGCTTCAGCCCTGAAGGCACACCAGGCAGTTCATATGAAGGAGAAGCCACATTCATGTTCTGTGTGTGGAAAGATTTTTTCACAGCTGCAAACTTTATATAGACATGAGAAAATACACACTGGTGTGAGAGAGTACATGTGCTTTGAGTGTGAGAAGACTTTTATTACAGCAGGCAGTTTAAAAGTGCACCAGAGGATCCACACTGGAGAAAAACCTTACAAGTGTTCACACTGTGACAAGAGATTCTGTGTCATCAAATCTGAAAAAACACGAGAGGATCCACAGCAGAGAGAAGCCGCACATGTGTGATCAGTGCGGGAAGAGTTTCTCTTTTAAAAGTCACCTGAAGAAACACATGAAGATCCATGCAGTGGAGAAACCACCTCACCACAGTCTGAAATCACTGTAAGTAGTTCATCTTTATGTGCTGAGCAACAAAGTTAGTTTGCTTATCGCCATGATGAGCGGCAGGACAGTTTGTTGGTTGAATGGTATCTGCTTGGAAAGTTTCTAATTTTAATTTTATAATGACTAATCTAAGGCATTATAATGAGAATTTTCTGATTATTTTTACTTATATATTTACATTTTTGTAACTGTGAGGGAAACATGCATCCATACTTTGTCCTGCTGACGTCACATGACTGAAACAGATAAATAGAAAGCAGCGCTGCAAAAGCGGGTCAGGCTCTCTGTAATCAGACGACAAACGGAAAGAGCACCAGAAGATTCACACTGAAAACAGACAACACCGAAGTCCTTCACTACGGACGATGAACCGAAAAAGCTCCAGAGGATTCACTGGAGACAAACAACACCGAAGTCCTTCACTACAGACGATGAACCGAAAGAGCTCCAGAGGATTCACACCGGAGACAAACAACACCGAAGTCCTTCACTACGGACGATAAACCGAAAGAGCACCAGAAGATTCACACTGGAGACAAACAACACTGAAGTCCTTCACTACGGACGATGAACCGAAAGAGCGCCAGAAGATTCACACTGGAGACAAACAACACCGAAGTCCTTCACTACGGACGATGAACCGAAAGAGCACCAGAAGATTCACACTGGAGACAAACAACACCAAAGTCCTTCACTAAGGACGATGAACCAAAAGAGCTCCAGAGGATTCACTGGAGACAAACAATACTGAAGTCCTTCACTACAGATGATGAACTGAAAGAGCTCCAGAGGATTCACTGGAGACAAACAACACTGAAGTCCTTCACTACAGACGATGAACTGAAAGAGCTCCAGAGGATTCACTGGAGACAAACAACACCAAAGTCCTTCACTAAGGACGATGAACCGAAAGAGCTCCAGAGGATTCACTGGAGACAAACAACACCAAAGTCCTTCACTAAGGACGATGAACCGAAAGAGCTCCAGAGGATTCACTGGAGACAAACAACACTGAAGTCCTTCACTACAGACGATGAACTGAAAGAGCTCCAGAGGATTCACTGGAAACAAACAACACCGAAGTCCTTCACTACAGACGATGAACCGAAAGAGTGCCAGAGGATTCACGCTGGAGAAAAACAACACCGAAGTCCTTCAATAAGGACGATGAACCGAAAGAGCTCCAGAGGATTCACTGGAGACAAACAACACTGAAGTCCTTCACTACAGACGATGAACTGAAAGAGCTCCAGAGGATTCACTGGAAACAAACAACACCGAAGTCCTTCACTACAGACGATGAACTGAAAGAGTGCCAGAAGATTCACGCTGGAGAAAAACAACACCGAAGTCCTTCACTACGGACGATGAACCGAAAGAGTGCCAGAGGATTCACGCTGGAGAAAAACAACACCGAAGTCCTTCACTACAGACGATGAATTGAAAGAGCGCCAGAGGATTCACACTGGAGACAAACAACACCGAAGTCCTTCACTACAGACGATGAATTGAAAGAGCGCCAGAGGATTCACACTGGAGACAAACAACACCAAAGTCCTTCACTAAGGACGATGAACCGAAAGAGCTCCAGAGACAAACTGGAGAAACCATTCACTGGAGACAAACAACACTGAAGTCCTTCACTACAGACGATGAACTGAAAGAGCTCCAGAGGATTCACTGGAGACAAACAACACCAAAGTCCTTCACTTGAACACTCCAGAGGATTCATGAACCAACAAAAGAGCTCCAGAGGATTCACTGGAGACAAACAACACCAAAGTCCTTCACTAAGGACGATGAACCGAAAGAGCTCCAGAGGATTCACTGGAGACAAACAACACTGAAGTCCTTCACTACAGACGATGAACTGAAAGAGCTCCAGAGGATTCACACTGGAGACAAACAACACTGAAGTCCTTCACTAAGGACAATGAACCGAAAGCGCTCCAGAGGATTCACATTGGAGACAAACAACACTGAAGTCCTTCACTAAGGACGATGAACCGAAAGAGTGCCAGAGGATTCACGCTGGAGAAAAACAACACCGAAGTCCTTCACTACAGACGATGAATTGAAAGAGCGCCAGAGGATTCACACTGGAGACAAACAACACCGAAGTCCTTCACTGTAGACGATGAATTGAAAGAGCGCCAGAGGATTCACACTGGAGACAAACAACACCGAAGTCCTTCACTGCAGACGATGAATTGAAAGAGCGCCAGAGGATTCACACTGGAGACAAACAACACCGAAGTCCTTCACTACAGACGATGGACCGAAAGAGATAAACCACACTGAAGACAAACAACACAATGTCTTCCAGTAAAGAAGAGAGAGAGATTTGTCTTGTTTGTTTTCTCTTTTAATATTTTTTTTTGTATTTGCGTCAACTGATTGATTAAACTCATTACTCCTTTTATTAACCACTCATTGTTTTGTCTGTTTTCATTTTCTTTGATTCTGCTTGAATCAAAATTAATTTCAGTTCTGAAAGCCATGAAGTAACCTATTATGATTACTTTTTGAGCTTTCCATGTTTTTTATTTCTCAGTAGAGCTTTTAAATGCCTAATAAATTACATTTCACCCCCATTGAATGAGATTGATCACTGAGTGACGTCACTGCTCGCGCCGTCCCTTCCCTCTTTCAGTTTCAGCATCGAGTCCTCTGAGATGAGTCGAGCAGTTCGCAGTATTTCTCATATTTACACACCATCACACACACTTAATACAGTTTGATGAAGTGACAGGCTCATTTCAGTATTGTTCTCATCGGGCACAGTGCTACTTGAGCGTCTTTTCAAGAGATTCAAGAGATTCAAGTTTATTTGTCATTACACATGTACAAGTACAGTATAACGAAATGAAGTTTGGAGCAAGCCTCCGGGCCGCAGCCTTTTCAGGCGCCGCCACACGCTCTCCAGAAATACAAGAATGCAGTTTAGCAAGCATTACATAGCAAACACAACAAAACATAACATAACATAGTACACATGGTCACGTGATGGGATTTTTTGTATGGAGTGGGAGAGGAGATAGATAAGGACAGGCAGACGGATGGAGGGGGGCTGGGATCGGGATCGGGTGTGTATGGTGCGAGTGAGTCTGAGATTGTGTTGTGTGAGAATGTTAGCCATAACTTCAGATATTTTCGAGTTCAGTTCTATGGTTTGTCCTTAAAGGGAGATAAGGCAGTGCACAGGGGAAGATAGCAGACCAAGCTGTCAGGCTGACCTCCCAACCGAGAGATAGGGACAAGTGAGGCAAATACAATTTTTTAATCCATTTGATGATCTTCGGTAATTTGTCCGGATCATAATCAATCAATCAGATCTGGTCCTCAGCACTCGCGTCCGGTCCGTGCAGTTTCCCTAAGCATTACGTCCAGCCTCATGGCCAGACCGGTTACAGTCTGTAAAAGTTCACCGATCTGACCCCCGATGGAGCCCACTCTTCCCTGCGTATCCGCAGTCCGGACTGCGTTGTTACGGTTCAGTTCCTCAATCTGTATCACTCTCTGATCTAATTCCTTCAAACGGTCACACACAACCCCGAAGCATTCCTTAATTTCCACAGACAGCGGCTGGGTGAATTTGCTTGCAGCTGTCTTACCAATCTTCCGATAGGTCAGGGCAATCCCAAAGCCAAAGAATAGGAACCCCGCCATCAATAATCCAATCATGTATAAATCTTCTGCATCCTCCACGGACAGAGCCTCCAGGCACAGGACTTGCCAGTTGTTCCATGCGTCCATCACGTACCCTGCAGCAAAGGTCCCGTCCGGGCAGGTGGGTTCTCCCGGGGCACCCTTCCTTTGTGAGAAAATCCTATCGATTGCGCTGATTGACCAGTTAATCAGTTCCATTTCAGTATTTTCAGGAGTCCAGCAAGCAGCGGGTCAGAGAGAAAAAGAAAAGACAAAATACCAAAGCGCCAGAGCACAGCGGGAGCAGAGAGAAAACACGTCTGCACTGTATGAGACAGAACAAGGAAGAGCTGCATTGCCGCATTGTCAGTTAATTGTCAGGTTTTACACCCTGTCTACATTGGATTTGTTGAGTCACCGAAGGTAAACGTAATCTCTATTCTATTTCTGACATATTCAACGCACTTCTACTTTCAACGTCAAGACAAATGGATCTGGAACGTCTGCTTTAACGGACGCATCTGGTGTCAACGTGGTTTTAGAATGTTTTACACCATATGTTTTGCAGGTATTACAAGTTTCAGCTCCAGAAGTCATGAATCTTTGGTGTAATCTCACCTTAAACAAACGGCCCACTTTCAGAAATGTTGCCTCCAGTGCAGCCCCACTGAGAAATGCAGCTTTGCTTTATTTAATAAGCATGTACAGCACACATCTGAAACTCATATCCTGGAGGACCAACATCCTGCAGAGTTTAGCTTTAACTACCTGGAACTTTCTTATAAACCTGAAGACCTTAATCAGCGGTTTCAGACGGGCTTGATTAGGGTTGGAGCCAAACTGAGCTGAGTTTGAGACCCCTGATCTACAGTCTCGTTCTCTTCTTCAGCTGCTTTTCTTTCTGCTGCTGTTTTTAGTCCTACAGCTGGATGCCTTGAACATCTGAAGGCCTTTAAACTTCCTGCTGAATCTTTCCAGCTCTTTGTCCGTATGTGTCAGGAGGTCTAAAGAGAGATAAAATCGTAAAGTAAATCTAAAAGCACTTAAATTAAAATCAGTAAATCAGTGAGAGCGAAAGAGGGCCATTTCTCACCTGTCCTCTGGATCACAGCAGACAGCATCATGTCCTCCTCCACTTCCCTGATTAAGAACACAACACATACATCAATAAGTCAAGTCAACTTTATTTATATAGCGTATTTTACAATGCAGATTGTTTCAAAGCAGCTTCACAGTGTTAACAGGAAAATAATGCAACAGAATTTGATTCGGCTGTACAGCCGCTCTGGAGAAAACGGTGATGTTATCAGCTCATTTCAATTATCATATAGTGTCAACGCGGGCAGATCAGTAATTTAGTTGATATAGTTAATTTAGTTTAGTAATTACATCTATTTGGATATTTAGTTGAAAATGTTGTATCCCCAACTGTGCAAGCCAAGCCAAAGGCGACATAACACATGATCTACACCAAACGCTGCAAAGGTAGAGCTACTAAGATCATCAAGGACTCTAATCACCCTGCAAACCCTCATTTCACGCTGCTGCCATCTGGTAAGTGCTTCCGAAGCCTGATGGCCAAAACTGAGAGACTCAGGAGGAGCTTCTTCCCCCAGGCCATCAGACTCCTGAACTCAGTCACTTAACATCACGTGACTTCACTTCAGGATAAACATCGATACACTGACATTGCACTGCACTTTCTGTTCTTGTTGTTACTGTGTAACAACCTGTTATAAACCTGTTTGCACATTATACTCTTATACATTTGTTAACCACATATTTATAAGTCTACAGTTTACTCACTGCACAGTTTACTTCACTTATTTTATTCCACTTCTTTATTCTTATTTTTTTACTTTTTTCTTCTACTTGACTTGATTATTTATAATTCTACAGATATATATATAGTACTTTTTTATTCTATTTCTATTATAATTTCCTCCTTGTGTTTTTAACTGTGAATTTGCACTGTCAATGGAGCGGACCTGTTTACATTTCACTGCAGGTTGTATATTCTGTATATAACTGTGTATGTGACAAATAAAACTCTTGAATCTTGATTATCAAATCAAAATGGCGCCGCTGTGTTTGGTCGCCGTTCAGGTCGCTCCGCGAAGACTGTGCTTTTATTTACTATTTTACTTTCTTTTACTCTCAGTTTTTACAAACTTATCATCTGCATTGATCTACTACGACAGCAAAACTCTTTTGGACATTGGTTACCTCTACACTGGACTGTTTCAGGACACTTTCGCCGATCCTCTGTGGCCATCTGAGATTCTTCGGAACGCCGAGTTGAACAATGGACAGAGCCAGCGGCGTAGAACAAAGAAACACCGTGGGAAACGTGCTGGTATCCGTAACAGACTGAGGAAAAGGGCATTCAGACCTCCTCTCCCGAGCATTCTTCTAGCAAATGTTCAATCCTTGGATAATAAGATGGACGATCTTAGAGCCAGGATAAGTTTTCAACGGGACATGAGAGACTGTAATATCTATTGTTTGTCTGAAACATGGCTCACGCCCGCGGTCCCGGACACAGCTGTGACGCCGTGGAGAACTTCTCTGTTTTTCGGATGGACAGAACAGCCGAGGCCGTAAATCCAAAGGCGGTGGAGTGTGTTTCATGATCAACAAGAAATGGTGCGATCCCAGGAACATCACCATTCTCTCGCGGTCCTGCTCACCTCATCTGGAACATTTAACAATCATCTGCCACCCATTCTATCTGCCTAGGGAGTTTTCTGCGGTTGTCGCGACCGCCGTTTACATCCCACCGCAGGCAGACACAGCGCTGGCTTTATCTGGCCTTCATGATGTTGCCAGCGGCGTCATAAACCAACATCCCGACGCGCATTCATTGTCGCGGGCGATTTTAACAAAGCAAACCTAAAGAAAGTCCTGCCAAACTTTCACCAGCACGTCTCCTGCCCCACACGAGGAGCAAACACACTGGATCACTGCTACTCTCCGCTTAAGAACGCCTATAAAGCGCGGTCACTTCCAGCGTTTGGCAAATCGGATCATGCCGCCATTTTCCTCACTCCCGAATACAAACAAAAGCTCCTCCAGGAACCCCGGTGAGGCGGGAAGTTAAGCGTTGGTCACCCCACTCAGAGACCGCGCTACAGGCAGCTCTGGGCGATGTGGATTGGGACATGTTCCGGCGAGTTCAGCTGGCGTAAGCGAGTTCACAGACGTGGCGCTTTGCTTCATCAACACGCTTACAGAGCAAGCCACGCAAACAATAACAATAACGCCCTTCTCAAATCAGAAACCGTGGGTGGACAATTCAATCCATGCGGCAGTGAACGCGACGCACTGCTGCTTACAACGCCGGTCTCCATTCAGGGAATATGAATGAATACAGATCGTCCTGCTATGCTCTCAGACGAGCAGTTAAAGCCGCAAAACTCCGTTATAAAGACCGAGTGGAGTCTCATTTCCAACTCAACGACTCGCGCGCGCATGTGGCAGGGTCTGAGGTCCATCTGCTCCTTTGGATCTAAATCCTCTGCAGAGGCAAGCGTTGATCCGTTGCTCGTGAACGAGTTAAACTCTTTCTATGCTCGCTTTGACTGTAACCGCGGCAACGCGACTCCGCCAAGTGGCGCGTTAGAGGAAATTACTCAGAGCAGCAACAATCACGTGATCTCTGTCTCGGAGGATGAAGTTCGGAGAGCACTCAAGCGTGTGGACGCCAGGAAAGCTGCTGGGCCGGATGGTATTTCAGGTCGTGTTCTGCGGTCCTGTGCTGATCAGCTCACCGGGTTGTTTACATCTATCTTTAATGAGTCCTCGCTACATCTGTGGTCCCCACCTCCTTCAAAAAAATCCACCATCATCCCTGTCCCTAAGAACAGTAAACCCTCTTGCCTAAATGACTATCGTCCAGTGGCTCTCACGTCTATAGTCATGAAGGTCTTTGAGAGACTCATTAAAAACACCATTTGCGCCTTCATTCCTGACACTTTGGACCCTCTTCAGTTTGCCTATCGTCCCAATAGATCGACTGAAGATGCCATCTCTCATGTCCTCCACTCCTCCCTCACTCACATCGACAGCAAAAGTGGGAACTACGTAAGACTGCTATTTATTGACTATAGCTCAGCCTTTAACACCATAGTTCCCACCAAGCTAACCTCCAAACTCCTGGATCTCGGCCTGAATCCTTCTCTCTGCCACTGGATTGAGGACTTCCTCACTGGCAGGCCTCAGGTGGTGAGAATAGGCCAGTCCACCTCCACCTCCATCACCCTGAGTGTGGGAGCTCCACAGGGCTGTGTCCTGAGCCCCTGCTCTACTCTCTCTACACGCATGACTGTTTGTCCACACACAGCTCCACCTCTATCATCAAATTTGCTGATGATACTGTTGTCCTGGGCCTCATTTCCAACAACAATGAGACGGCATACTTGGACGAGGTGGAGCATCTAACATCATGGTGCCAGGACAACTGTCTCTCTCTGAATGTTGGCAAGACCAAAGAAATGATTGTGGACTTCAGGAAGAGACAGCAACGGACATACTCCCCCTCATGATCAGCGGGTCACCAGTAGAGAGAGTGAGCAGCTTCAAGTACCTGGGAGTAAACATCTCCGAGGACCTGACCTGGACTGCTCACATTCAGACACAGGTGAAAAAGCCAGGCAAAGACTGTACCACCTGCGCCAGCTGAGGAAATTCAGGGTTTCACCAGCTATCCTGAAAACTTTCTATTTAGGGGCGATAGAAAGTGTTTTAACTCAGTGCATCACAGCGTGGTATGGGAACAGCACCAGTCATGACCGCAAAGCCCTGCAAAGAGTAGTGCGCTTATCCGAGCGTATCTCAGGGTCAGCTCTCCCGTCTCTGCAGGACGTCTACACCAAACGCTGCAAAGGTAGAGCTACCAAGATCATCAAGGACTCTAATCACCCTGCAAACCCTCATTTCACGCTGCTACCATCTGGTAAGCGCTTCCAGCCTGATGGCCAAAACTGAGAGACTCAGGAGGAGCTTCTTCCCCCAGGCCATCAGACTCCTGAACTCAGTCACTTAACATCACGTGACTTCACGTCAGGATAAACATCGATACACTGACATTGCACTGCACTTTCTGTTCTCGTTGTTACTGTGTAACAACCTGTCATAAACCTGTTTGCACATTATACTCTTTATACATTTGTTAACCACATATTTATAAGTCTACAGTTTACTCACTGCAAAGTCTACTTCAATTATTTTATTCCACTTTATCCTTATTTGTTACCTTTTTTTTCTCTTGACTTGATTATTTATAATTCTACAGATATAGACATACACTCACCTAAAGGATTATTAGGAACACCATACTAAAAACTGTGTTTGACCCCCTTTCACCTTCAGAACTGCCTTAATTCTATGTGGCATTGATTCAACAAGGTGCTGAAAGCATTCTTTAGAAATGTTGGCCCATATTGATTGGATAGCATCTTGCAGTTGATGGAGATTTGTGGGATGCACATCCAGGGCACGAAGCTCCTGTTCCACCACATCCCAAAGATGCTCTATTGGGTTGAGATCTGGTGACTGTGGAGGCCATTTTAGTACAGTGAACTCATTGTCATGTTCAAGAAACCAATTTGAAATGATTCGAGCTTTGTGACATGGTGTGTTATCCTGCTGGAAGTAGCCATCAGAGAATGGGTACATGGTGGTCATAAAGGGATGGACATGGTGAGAAACAATGCTCAGGTAGGCCGTGGCATTTAAATGATGCCCAATTGGCACTAAGGGGCCTAAAGTGTGCCAGGAAAACATCCCCCACACCATTACACCACCACCACCAGCCTGCACAGAGGCATGATGGATCCATGTTCTCATTCTGTTTACGCCAAATTCTGACTCTACCATCTGAATGTCTCAACAGAAATCAAAACTCATCAGACCAGGCAACATTTTTCCAGTCTTCAACTGTTCAATTTTGGTGAGCTCGTGCAAATTGTAGCCTCTTTTTGCTATTTGTAGTGGAGATGAGTGGTGGGGTCTTCTGCTGTTGTAGCCCATCCGCTGTTGTGCGTTTTGTGGCTTCACAAATGCTTTTCTGCATACCTCGGTTGTAACGAGCGGTTATTTCAGTCAAAGTTGCTCTTCTATCAGCTTGAATCAGTCTCCCATTCTCCTCTGACCTGTAGCATCAACAAGGCATTTTCGCCCACAGGACTGCCGCATACTGGATGTTTTTCCCTTTTCACACAATTCTTTGTAAACCCTAGAAATGGTTGTGCGTGAAAATCCCAGTAACTGAGCAGACTGTGAAATACTCATACCGGCCCATCTGGCACCAACAACCATCACCTTTCTTTCCCATTCTGACATTCAGTTTGGAGTTCAGGAGATTGTCTTGACCAGGACCACACCCCTAAATGCATTTAAGCAACTGCCATGTGATTGGTTGATTAGATAATTGCATTAATGAAAAATTGAACAGGTGTTCCTAATAATCCTTTAGGTGAGTGTATATATATATATAGATAGTACTTTTTTTTATATCCTATTTCTATTATAATTTCTTCCTTGTGTTTTTAACTGTGAATTTGCACTGTCCATGGAGCGGACCTGTTTACATTTCACTGCCGGTTGTATATTCTGTATATAACTGTGTATGTGACAAATAAAACTCTTGAATCTTGAATCTTGAATCTTATCACGTGACCTGCTGAGGTCAGGTGACCTCTGACCTCTGTCTGTCCAGATCCAGGCTGCTGATGATGTCATTCCTCTGCTGGATGATTGACAGCAGGTGTGACATGAGCTGATGTTCCTGCTGTCTGTCATCGGAGCTCCAGTCTTCCTCTGGACAATCAAACACTTATCAGAAACTATAAACTACAGACAATTTACACTCAAATCATTTCCATACATTTCTTTTTTTCTCTTGTTTTCCAGTACAAATATCTAAACATTCATGAATCAAGATATATTTACTTGATAAGCAAAATTACATTAGATAAGAAGTCTTTGTGAATTGAAGCAGGACGGGCAGAGAGCAGTGGAGGTGGAGCAAGACCGGTGAAGCAAATGTTAATGTGATGGCAGTGGAAGACGAGAGATTAAAGAATTCATGCCAATCAATATTAAACAGCATCAAAACAAACATATCCACATTAAGAAACATGATTGATTGAGTTTGTCACCTGGTTTGTTGAAGAGGCACCTGAGCTCAAACTCTACATCCGCCTGCCGCTGCTCCAGACGGCACTGTCTCAACCTGAACACACACGCTCTTGTTGTGTTTTCATGTTTCATGGGGACATTCCATAGACATAATGGATTTCATACTGTACAAACCGTATTTTCTATCCCCCTACACTGCCCCTACCCCTAAACCTACCCATCATAGGAAACATTCTGCATTTTTACATTTTCAAAAAACATCACTTAGTATGATTTATAAGATGTTTTCCTCATGGGGACCAGTTATTTCAGCATTATGTCTATGTAAAGACCTCATAATAATAGCGTGTAAAATGTACCAGTGTGTGTGTATGTGTGTTTGTGTGTTTGTGTACTCACATATACATCAGCTCTGCATCTCTGCGCACTAACATGTTCTTCTTATGAATCAGAATGAACCAGTCGACTAGAAGATTCTCTGAAACAAACACATCATTCATAACTAAACAAAGGACACTAGACTCCAGACAAACAAGCTTCAGTCCTGCTGATCTGATGATTATTTTACACTAGCAGTGTGTGCTTAGCCTGGCTCCGCCCTCCTACGTACTTCTGCTCAATTTTAATTTTCCTTCAGTACGTCGTCTAGGTATGCGGTATATTCGCTGTCCCAGTGACACTGTCCCAAATTTTAACCGGTCCAATCAATGAACAGAGGGAGTTGCTGAGAACAATGACATTGATGTAACTGACGTGCAGTTAAAGCCGCAAAGCTCCGTTATAAGTATTGAGTGGAGTCTCAGTTCCAACTCAACGACTCCCGGCACATGTGGCAGGGTCTGAGGTCCATCTGCTCTTTTGGATCTAAATCCTCTGCAGAGGTCAGAGCTGATCCGTTGCTTGTGAAGGAGTTAAACTCTTTCTACGCTCGCTTTGATTGTAATCGCAGCAGCGCGACTCCGCCAAGTGGTGCATCAGAGGGAATTACTCAGAGCAGCAACAACCACGTGATCACTGTCTCGGAGGATGAAGTTCGGAGGGCACTCAAGCATGTGGACGTCAAGAAAGCTGCCGGGCCGGATGGTATTTCAGGTCGTGTCCTGCGGTCCTGTGCTGATCAGCTCGCCAGGTTGTTTACATCCATCTTTAATGAGTCCCTTGCTACATCTGTGGTCCCCACCTCCTTCAAAAAATCCACCATCATCCCTGTCCCTAAGAACAGTAAACCCTCTTACCTAAATGACTATCGTCCAGTGGCTCTCATGTCTATAGTCATGAAGGTCTTTGAGAGACTCATTAAAAACACCATTTGCTCCTTCATTCCTGACACTTTGGACCCTCTTCAGTTTGCCTATCGTCCCAATAGATCGACTGAAGATGCCATCTCTCATGTCCTCCACTCCTCCCTCACTCACATCGACAGCAAAAGTGGGAACTACGTAAGGCTGCTATTTATTGACAATAGCTCAGCCTTTAACACCATAGTTAAACACCATCAAGCTAACCTCCAAACTCCTGGATCTCGGCCTGAATCCTTCTCTCTGCCACTGGATTGAGGACTTCCTCACTGGCAGGCCTCAGGTGGTGAGAATACTCCACCTCCATCTCCCTGAGTGTGGGAGCTCCACAGGGCTGTGTCCTGAGTCCCCTGCTCTACTCACTCTACACACATGACTGTTTGTCCACAAACAGCTCCACCTCTAGCATCAAATTTGCTGATGATACTGTTGTCCTGGGCCTCATTTCCAACAACAATGAGACGGCATACTTGGACGAGGTGGAGCATCTAACATCATGATGCCAGGACAACTGTCTCTCTCTGAATGTTGGCAAGACCAAAGAAATGATTGTGGACTTCAGGAAGAGACAGCAACGGACAAACTCCTTGAAGCTTGAAGTGGAAATTGTGGTGAATGTCTTTTTAAACTTGAGGTGTGGGGAAAAGAAATGGCAACTACAGGAACTTTATCAGCTTTTGATGCAAAGAGTCAATGGTGGGAGGAATATTGTGAGATTCTCAAACAGTTTTTGGAGGCAAATGGAATAGAGGACGGGGATGGACAGAGACCCATTCTGATAGTGTAGTTGGTGTGCCAAAGTAGAGCTTTTGTTGCACTTCAATATTGATATTGAAGAATCACCTTTACCCACAACCTAGCGAAATTGTACAAAGGTACAAATTTGACTCATTCACTCGTAAACCGGAAGAGTCTATAACCAAATATGTTGCAGAGCTGCGAAAATTGGCACAGAATTGCAATTATGGAGCCATGCTACAGCAGATGTTGAGAGATCGGATCTGTCTGTTGAAGCTGCAAATAAAAATATTCAAGATTTATAAAAGCCCTCCTCTTCTGGTTGTCACAAAGTGAAAAGCTCTCCTACACCAGTGCACAGTAAAAACGGAAACCATCCGTACAGTGGGCAGTGTTATCGATGTAAAGGCACATATCATACAGCTTCTACATAGTGAAAGTGTCATAAGTGTGGGAAAATAGGACACATTGATCGAACTTGCCATAATGCCAAAATAAAAGATTGCAAGTTGGAGAAACTGCCAAATGCAGCTTCACGGCACAAGTTTAGTGGTAGTAAAAGATGCTGAAAATTACTTCCTGAATTCTTTTTTTTGGGGTTTCCCCACATACCTGCTTGGCGGTATGGACCGTTCAGAGTTACAAAAGGTGAAACCGTACACAGTAGAACTGAATGTTATTGGGCAAACTTTGAATTGGACATAGGATGTGGCCTGAAAGTCATGAACGAGGCCTACTTCAAAGCCACATGGAAAGAATCACTGAGCCCTGAATTGAAACCTGGGCAGATTAAGCTTGAAACCTATACAGGTGAGCCTATTAAGGTGATACAAGCAGCTTATGTGGACGTCATGTACCACCAACAGAGAAAAAGGCTTCCTCTCATCGTGGTTGAGTGAGAAGGACCTAATTTGCAGGGCAGAGGCTGGTTGCTGTGTTGGGCAGAAATCCGAAATGTGAGAATAAGGAAAATGAGAATACCGTTACAGCGAAATTGCAAGAAATACTGCAGCATTATGAGGACGTTTTCAAAGAAGAATCTCAAGGGGATGACAGCGTCAATATATGTTAAACATGGGTCGGTGCCAAATGTACTTTTTGCTATGCGATCTAAGGTTGATGCGGAAATTAATTGAAAGAAAACATTATCACCCCTGTGAAATACTTAGAGTGGTCAGCGCCAGTCATACTCATCCTCAAGCCTGATGGTTCCATTAAGATTGTGTGGAGATTATATGCTCACGATAAACCAGGCATCGCCTCTGGAACAATACTCCATGCCACATGTGGAAGACCTCTTCACAACCTTGTCTGGGGGCTCGTCATTTTCAAAGCTGGATATGAGTCGTGTCTACCAGCAGATCGTAATGGATGAAAACTCAAAGCTGTATCTCAACATTAACACCCACAAGGGGATGTTCACATACAATCGTCTTCCATTTGGAGTGGCTTCTAACTCATGTTGCAATCTTGATGACAAACTAGTCATGGGGGTAACTGATGAAGAGCACTTGCAAACCCTGGATGCCGTGCTTACTTGGCTACAAGTAAGCACCCTCTTTTTAGGGGCTAGGTTTTTAGGGGTGTAAATGTGGTATCCTTACTACAAATACTCTATGTTGGCATGCAATTCACATAATGGCCACAAGAGGGAACTATGTTATTATATATGGGGTGTTTTCTTTTACTCATCCAAGTGAGTGCTGAGCTGTAATCTTCTGTCTTCACTCTTTGAGATTAAAAGTTCAGTTTTTGTAGATGTACATCTTTTGTGTTTAATCGGCACAACACCACACAGTGACACATCAGGAATAAAAATACTAATAAAGCACTTTTCAGATCTACTAATGAACTCCTCCATGTTTGTTTGATTCATGTTCATTAGTTGCTGCCACATTAAGGCCCGGTTTCGCAGACAGGGCTTAGATTAAGCCAGGTTTAGGCCTTATTTCAGTTAGGACATTTAAGTATCTTTATAAACGTGCCCTAGAAAAAAAAACATTACTGGTGTGTATCTTGAGACAAAACAATGGCATTGACATATTTTAAGACATGTCAGCGCACGTTGCTTTCAGTTAAACCAGTTCAAACATGCATTTTAGTCTAGGACTAGCTTAAGTCTTGTCTGTGAAACTAGGGGCAAGTGTCCAATGAATTTAAACTCCACTGGCATATGGATAAAGACAGGTGATTTGTGCAGGGATGCAAACATGTTCGTATGAGTCGGTAAACACAATTACTGTGAGACAACTACTGATCCAAGGAAATGTTAGCATTAGCATTAGCATGTCTGTTGTTGTAAGGAGGTTAGTGTGTTTCTCACCATCCGTTCGTCTCCTCATATCTCTCTCCAGCTCCACTCCTCTCCTCTCCAGCCTCAGCAGACGCTCCTCCAGCTCCTTCTGCTCCTCACACACCTCCTTCTCTGACACGAGTGTGTCTGTGATCACCTGAACACACAATCAATCATCCTTCAGAGAGGAACAGAGACTCAAACATCTGATGGAGAGACAGAGAAGAAGGCTCAGTCCCAAACCTCATGGAGCAGATGGGAATGTTATGATCCTGTGTTGGATTTGTACTTTATTAATGTGTTAAATGTCAAAATCATTTAAGATTTGGACACATTTTAAATAGTTTTACATCTAAAATTGTGCATTAAACGGAATTAAAACACTCACATTCACTCGCATATAAAATATACGTTTTAAGTATAATAATTGCTTAACTAAAGTCTTTTCTTGTCTCTCTGTCTTGAACTGTGAGTTTGTAGTTTTAAGTGAAGTCTCTAATCATCAGTATGAAGCATTGTTCACTCCAACAGCACAACAAAGAAAAAAAAGTTTGTGTCTCACCTTCCTCTTGATGAGCGGGAAACCGTGGGCAGGAGCTGCAGCCTGATGCATGCTGAGAGTGGGAACTGAAGATAAGGTTTGTGGTTTGTGTGCAACTGACGTTTTGAAACTGAGATGGTTTTGCTTGATAAAGAGAGAAACACAGAGATGGTCTGATGTTAACACACACACATAGTATCTCATCAGATTGCAAAGAGAACAACAACAACCCAGAACCACAAGCTGTGACTCTTCAGTCTGAGCATCAGATGTCTGATCATGTGATTCTGCTCATACACATCAACTAGTTAAAGATGATAATCACTTTAACCGGAGGTTATACAGACATCACATGATTCTGAAAGGGAAGTTAATTCTGCATCTTGTTCATTAAAACGGAGATCCTGGTTCTTGGTCTGAGTCTGGTCTCTGAGGGTCTAGACTCGGCTCTGATCTCATCATGACTGGATGAAGAATTAGGCAAAGTTTGAGACTGTTGAAGATCTTTGATAAAGCTGACAGAGTTTGAGACATTTTCGTTACTATCTAAGAGCAAATGGTTTGTTCAGTCGAGTCTCTTCTGGATCTCAGAGTGTGTGCAGTGAATCAGAACCAGTGTGTTTCTCAGATAAACCTGACACTGAGCATCTCTGCCAACGCCAGCAACTCTATTCCCAGAACACAAGACTCATCCAAAATAGAGTCTAAATATAAACCAGCTTCAGCTGAAGAAGAACCAGTGCTGGTTTAATAAACCTGTGGACTTGTGTCAGTCCTTCAGAAACTACAAACCCAATTCCAAAAAAGTTGGGACACTGTACAAATTGTGAATAAAAAAGGAATGCAATAATTTACAAATCTCATAAACTTATATTTTATTCACAATAGAATATAGATAACATATCAAATGTTGAAAGTGAGACATTTTGAAATATCATGCCAAATATTGGCTCATTTTGGATTTCATGAGAGCTATGAGTTCCAAAAAAGTCGGAACAGGGAGCAATAAGAAAAGTTAAATGTACATATAAGGAACAGATTCGCAACTTATTAGGTCAATTGGCAACATGATTGGGTATAGAAAGAGCCTCTCAGAATGGCAGTGTCTCTCAGAAGTCAAGATGGCCAGAGGATCACCAATTCCCCCAATGCTGCTGCCAAACATACTGGAGCAATATCAGAAAGGAGTTTCTCAGAGAAAAACTGCAAAGAGTTTGAAGTTCTCATCATCTACAGATATCATCCAGAATATCATCCAAAGATTCAGAGAATCTGGAATAATCTCTGTGCATAAGGGTCAAAACCATTCTGGATGCCCGTGATCTTCGGGCCCTCAGACGGTACTGCATCACATACAGGAATGCTACTGTAATGGAAATCACAACATGGACTCAGGAATACTTCCAGAAAATATTGTCGGGGAACACAATCTACCGTGCCATTCGCCGTTGCCGGCTAAAACTCTATAGGTCAAAAAAGAAGCCATATCTAAACATGATCCAGAAGCGCAGGCGTTTTTCTCTGGGCCAAGGCTCATTTAAAATGGACTGTGGCAAAGTGGAAAACTGTTCTGTGGTCAGACCAATCAAAATTTGAAGTTCTTTTTGGAAAACTGGGACGCCATGTCATCCGGACTCCAAAGTTGCTCTCAGCGCTCAGTTCAGAAGCCTGCATCTCTGATGGGATGGGGTTGCATGAGTGCGTGTGGCATGGACAGCTTACACATCTGGAAAGGCACCATCAATGCTGAAAGGAATATCCAAGTTCTAGAACAACATATGCTCCCATCCAGACGCCGTCTCTTTCAGGGAAGACCTTGCATTTTCCAACATGACAATGCCAGACCACATACTGCATCAATTACAACATCATGGCTGCGTAGAAGAAGGATCCGGGTACTGAAATGGCCAGCCTGCAGTCCAGATCTTTCACCATAGAAAACATTTGAGCATCATAAAGAGGAAGATGCCACAAAGAAGACCTAAGACAGTTGAGCAACTAGAAGCCTGTATTAGACAAGAATGGGACAACATTCCTATTCCTAAACTTGAGCAGCTTGTCTCCTCAGTCCCCAGACGTTTGCAGACTGTTAGAAAAAGAAGGGGGGATGCCACACAGTGGGAAACATGGCCTTGTCCCAAATTTTTTGAGATGTGTTGATGCCATGACATTTAAAATCAACTTATTTTTCCCTTAAAATTATAAATTTAAAATTATAAATTTAGTTTAAACATTTGATATGTCATCTATGTTGTATTCTGAATAAAATATTGAAATCTGAAACTTCCACATCATTGCATTCTGTTTTTATTCACAATTTGTACAGTGTCCCAACTTTTTTGGAATCGGGTTTGTACTACAGGTTTACAGTCTAGCTCTTCCTTCTGTTTTGACCCTTACTAATTGTACTGCTATTTTGATATTGTATTATGATTTGTATTATCTTTATTTTGTTTATCTTACCATTTTTTATCTTACATATTTAATGCATACGTTTAAGCAGGTTTACATTCCATTGCCAGGTTTATTCTTTATATAACAGAGATTTTGAATCATGTAGAATTGAGGATAAACAGACTTTTAATCCAGTTTTATAAGGATCAGCAGGGTCACATGATGAACGGAGCAGGGTTACATGATGAACGGAGCAGGGTTACATGATGAACAGCTGAGTTATTCAGTACCTCTTTATCCTCCGACTCGTCCTCATCATCCTTTAGGAAGGGGTTAAAGGTCGCAGGGCAGTGGCGGGAATGAGCAGATGGAGCTGAAGCTGGAGGAAGACGAAACCAGGGACCCGGATTAACCAGCTTCATCCAGGGATGATCCTTATGGATGACGCTCTGAGACGAGACTGAGACTGAGATGAGGACGAGACGAACATGAGACACAATACATCATACGTTTCAACTGATTGTTTAAAACATCACAGTAAATCATCCCTATAATAATCAGAATGTAGAACTGGAACTGTTTGTTTATGATGTTTATACTGTAACAATAGCAACTGTTATATAGTAAGACAGGAGTGAAGATTCTAACCATTGTCAGGGCGATGGTCCTGTGATCTGGGGGCAGGGCAAGTAGGTTCCTGAGGCTCCGCCCTCTTTCTAGGAGCAGGTTTGGGAGGTTCTTGTATGTTAGTCTCTGATGAGGTGGAGAGATGTCTTTTAATTATCATGTCTCTGTCCGTCTCTCTTCTGTCTCTGTCTGTCTCTTTTCTGTCTCTGTCTGTCTCTTTTCTGTCTCTGTCTGTCTCACTTCTGTCTCCGTCTGTCTCTCTTCTGTCTCTGTCCGTCTCTCTTCTGTCTCTGTCCGTCTCACTTCTGTCTCTGTCTTTCTCACTTCTGTCTCCGTCTGTCTCAGCAGTATCTGCGGGCTGGTCATGTTCAGGAGCAGGTTTGCATGGATAACTGCACTGCAGTGAACCCGTCTCACTGTCTTCTGTGAAAGACATCGGCAGCAGAGAGCGACGGCAGCGACTGCATCTGAAACACACCATGAGACAATCAGCACTATCGGTGTGTGTGTGTATGTGTGTGTGTGTGTGTGTGTGTGTGTGTTTACCTGAAGCAGGAGCGGTGATACAGGCATCCATTCACCAAAACCCTCTGAATGAGATGAACATGTGTGTGACAGACACTACAGACACTTTTATCTGAAGATCTGATCACGTCTGCTGAGAACTGAGAGAATGAGAGCAGAGAGATTAATTTTCAGACTGAGAGACAGACAAGACAGACAGAAGGACAGACGGACAGACAGATGGACACTGACAGACACACAGACAGACAGAAAGGCAGAAGGACAGACAGAATGACAGACAGATGGACAGACAGACAGAAGGACAGACGGACAAACAGGCATACAGATGGACAGAGACAGGCAGACGGACAGACAGACAGATGGACAGACGGACGGACAGACAGGCAGACAGACGGACGGACAGACAGACAGACAGACAGACAGACAGACAGACAGATGGACAGACAGACAGACAGAAAGACGGACAAATGGAGAGAGAGAGAGACAGACAAGTAAAGACGGACAGACATAAAGACGGACAGACAGACAGACAAGTGGACAGAGATGGACAGACATAAGGACGGACAGACAGACAGACAAATGGACACAGACAGACAAACAGACAGACAGACAGACAGACATACAGACAGATGGACAGAGACAGACAGACGGACAGACAGACAAACAAATGGACGGACAGATTGAAGATTCCGTTGAGCAGTAGCAAGAAAATTAGTTCCTGATTTCTTTTAGTTTTAATGTTGTTTTCAAATAAGACATATTCAGTTTTGATGATTCTGATTCAGATATCATGATAACAGCTAACTTGTACAAAAATGGGACTGTAATGATTCAGGGCAATCTGAAACTATTTGAAAAGAACTTCCTCCAAATTAAAGGAAAAGTTCATCTGAACAAGATCAGCCCTAATACACTGAAGCAGGCAGAAGACACCTCCACCTCCATCCATCGGTCCAGGGATGACAGTGAGGAGATCTCCCTCCTACACAGCATCGTCAGCGACATGAAAGAGAAGTTCAGAGAGATGGAGCTGGAACTAGTGCAGCTGAGAGAAGAAGTGCATGGAGTAGCACAACAGACTGATCGAGCAGAGAAAAAAGAGGATTACAGGAAAGAAATAACAATGCTAAAGGAAGAAATCCAGGAACTGAAAAACCAGAGAAAGGAGTACAACAATCAACTGTCTGTAATGAAGGAAGAGATGAGAGAGCTGAGGGTCCAGGAAAACGTCAGGAAAATATTGTGCCCAAACACACAGAAGGCCCTGGAGCTCCTGTGTGAAGAGCAGCTGGGTTCCCCCAGCCACATTATCATCCACACTGGCACCAACGACTTGAGAGCTTAGCAAGAGAAAGTAGCTACAACTCTCATTAATGTAACAGAGAAGGCATTCTCCAACTTCTCCAACTCCAAAATTATCCTCTCCACCCTGCTAATGCGCTCTGATTTCCACCCAGACACCATCAGGCATATAAATGCAAGAGTATCCAGAGACTGTGCCCTAAAGCCCAACGTATACCTGGCTCAGCACCCCACTTTGACTCTCAGCAGCCTTTACGACCATGTCCATCTCCACAGAAGGGCAGTCCCCATCTTTGCCAAGACCCTGAAGGACATAACACTGAACCGCAGCTCCAGCATACCGCAGAGACCTCATGGACACTCCAGAGAGCCATTACAGGGACACCCTCCAAATTAACTCCCCCTCCACCACTTCAACACTGACCAGAGGAACCCCATGACAGTGTTTCGCCCTGGAAAAGCTTGCATGACCAGGCTACATGAACATCAGCAGGAGCAGCACCAGCGCAGACAGAGCTACGCTGAAGAAGAATGAGTCACATGGGTTAGTGACTCGAGAGAAAAAAAAACAAACAAGAAAGAAACATTAAATTATGTATATATATATATATATATATATATATATATATATATATATATATATATATATATATATATGACATTTATTTTAAAACACGATCATTAATAAACATGTATACCAGATCAAATCCAAAGTCTTTGCTTGCATTATTGACTTTGAGAAGGCTTTCGATTTGATCTGATTTCGACTCTTCCTAAAACTACTGGAAAATGGGATTGGAGGGAAAACATTTGATTTGATCAGCACCATGTATAAAAACAACATATGTGCTGTAAAAATAGGAAAAAACAAACATAAATGTTCTCCAAAAAATTAGGAATCAGACAAGGTTGTCCATTGAGCCCCACTCTATTTAACATTTATATACATGAATTAGCCAGAAGTGTTAAAGGGTTAGTTCACCCAAAAATTCTGTCATTAATTACTCACCCTCATGTCTTTCGACACCCGTAAGACCTTTGTTCATCTTTGGAACACAAATTAAGATATTTTTGTTGTAAAAAAGGTCTTACGGGTGTCGAACGAGATGAGGGTAAGTAATTAATGACAGAATGTTCATTTTTGGGTGAACTAACCCTTTAAATAATTTGACTACCCCCGGCCCAACCCTGACTGAATCAGAAATCAAATGTCTCCTCTTTGCAGATGATTTAGTCATTCTGTCAAAAACAAAAGAGGGGCTACAGCAGCTCCTCAACATCATAAAGACATTCAGTCAGACATGGGCTCTTAAAATTAACCTTGAAAAAACTAAAATAATGATTTTTCAAAATAGATCCAGGTGTAGGGAAAAAAATACACCTTCAGAGCAGGAAACCAGGTCCTCCACCATGAATACACCTATCTGAGACTAAAACTGAGTTCAACAGAGAACTTCAATCTGGCTGTGAATGAGTTGAAAGCAAAAGCAATGAGGGTCTTTTACATGATAAAAAAAAATACAATTCGACATGAAATTCCAATTCAAACCTGGCTAAAAATCCTAAAAGCAATAATTGAACCAATTGCACTATATGGCAGCGAGATATGGTGACCCCTAAAAGCACAAGAATTTTCAAAAGGGAAAAAGAAGAAATTGAAACTCTGCATACCCAAGTTTGTAAAAGCATCCTACAAGTAAACAGAGTGACACCAAACATCTCATGCAGAGCTGAATTAGGACAATACCCCTTATTAATAAGCATCCAAAAGAGAGCTCTGAAATTCTACCAGCACCTGAAGTGCAGGGACCCGAGCTCGTACCAGGCTGAAGCCCTGTGGTGTCAGGAGCAGAACCGGCACCGGAACGCAGTGACCCGAGCTCGTACCAGGCTGAAGCCATGCGGTGTCAGGAGCATAACTGGCACCGGAGTGCAGTGACCCGAGCTCGTACCAGGCTGAAGCCCTGTGGTGTCAGGAGCAGAACCGGCACTGGAACGCAGTGACCCGAGCTCGTACCAGGCTGAAGCCATGCGGTGTCAGGAGCATAACTGGCACCGGAGTGCGGTGACCCGAGCTCGTACCAGGCTGAAGCCATGCAGTGTCAGGAGCATAACCGGCACCGGAGTGTGGTGACCCGAGCTCATACCAGGCTGAAGCCATGCGGTGTCAGGAGCATAACCGGCACCGGAGCGTGGTGACCCGAGCTCGTACCAGGCTGAAGCCCTGTGGTGTCAGGAGCATAACCGGCACCGGAGCGCGGTGACCTGAGCTCGTACCAGGCTGAAGCCATGCGGTGTCAGGAGCAGAACCGGCACTGGAACGCAGTGACCTGAGCTCGTACCAGGCTGAAGCCATGCGGTATCAGGAGCAGAACCGGCACCGGAATGCAACAACCAGCAGAATACCTGAGCTGTGTGAAAGTGAGACAGATCCTAACCAAATACAGGCTGAGTGACCACAGTCTGGCCATAGAGGATGGCACTGACAGAGATGGCAGCCACGAGAGCAGAGACTGTGTTCCCTGTGCTCTCAGAGAGAGGTGGAGACAGAGGAACACTTCCTGCTGCACTGTGATTTCTATCACAACATCAGTAAATTTCACTAAATTCCAACAACTAGAATCAAATTTTATGGTACTACCAAATTCCTTGAGAAAACTCTTGCTTGATCACAACAACAGCAAAAAAAAAAAAAAAAAAATAGATAGATAGATAGATAGATAGATAGATAGATAGATAGATAGATAGATAGATAGATAGATAGATAGATAGATAGATAGATAGATAGATAGATAGATAGATAGATAGATAGATAGATACCTGAGTGTGTGTCTGATTATGTGTTCTGGCACTGGCAGGTTCAGGAATCTTCTGACTATCTGATCAGATCCAGAGATAATCAGTCAATTAAAACCACAAATTTCAGCTCTAATGAATCATGAAGAACATGTGAGATCTTCAGTAGTTAGCAGCCTCTCATGATCCGTACCATGAGGTTTTCCACCGAAGACACAGTAGAGCTGAGAGACGTAAGTGATGATGGACAGAAGATCCGGTTCATCCACACACATCAGCTCATCCGGATCCAGCAGAGCAGGAATTCCCAGCTCACGCTCCGCAACCACAAACGCCTGATGATGAAGAGATATAAAGGAGATGAGATGGACAAACTACTCAACTAGAACATCCATCACAGATACAGTAATCACAGGGAGTTTCTCTGGAGCGAAAACCTGAGATCTGAGATGATTTATTGTAATTTCTAAGGAGAAATTCAGCTATTTTGTCTGAACAGATTTCTCCATCTCACATGTGAAGCTTCAGCATATTCAGCTACAGAAACTAAAGTCCAGCTGAACTCTGCAGACACTCACCAGACGCATGTTCTCGTAGACGTTGTGTTTGGACAGAGAGTGAAAATCTCTGCAGAGACAAACAAACAGAGAGCTGAAGAAACATCTGGATATGAGAAGAAACTGATACAAGATGTTTCTAAACAGACCAAAAAACACTTCTAATATCTACATTTAAATAATGAAACTGGGGCAGGAGGAGGGTGTGTGGGGTCCAAAAATTGCAAATATATATATATAAAAAAAAATTCATCAAATGAATATGGACTGTGAACAGTTAAAATGTGCAACTAATATAATATTTAATATTTGACACACATTTGTGACAATTGCTACAATTTAATTTATTTCATTCTGCTTTATTCTGCATATCACAAATCATGCATTTATTAAAATACTTTTAATAAGCTGACCATTACTATAACATTTAACAATAAGGGAAAAACAACCCTGTTTATTGTTTGGAAACTATATTAACAAGTTACCATAAAATACTGTGGTAAACAAACTGTTCACATGTTCATAAAAGCCGTTTATTATTAGTATCAGATTATACTATAGCACTGAACAACTACCATAAAATATACCATGGTACTTTATGAGTGGTGCCATCATTTAATTTAATTTAATTTAATTTAATTTAATTTAATTTAATTATATGATTATCATTAAAATTACTCATGATTCAATTATTAATCTGATGCTGATCTCATGATTCTTACAGTAGATCATATTAATCTCATGATTCTTACAGTAGATCATATTAATCTCATGATTCTTACAGTAGATCATATTAATCTTATGATTCTTACAGTAGATCATATTAATCTCATGATTCTTACAGTAGCTCGGGTCTGTGTTTGTGGATGATCGCACAGAAAGCCAGTCCATCTGTGAATGAGGAGCTCATGTCTGTGATCTGAACATCAGAGTAACCTTCACAAACATCTCGACACCAGTCCTGAAGAGCTCTCACTGAACACATGACCGGGACAACAACTTCTCTTTACTTCAGTCACTGGTTAAAGCA
>CM031945.1:32072939-32163346 GCA_018749465.1 Paracanthobrama guichenoti
TGTCTGGGAGTCATTCTCTGTTCCTTGCTGTTGTAATAGTCGATCAGTATGTCGTCTAGCAGACCCATAGCAGTGAATTCATAGATGCCCGGCAGATCCACAGGTTTGGACAAGGCCGTGTAAATGTAATACAGCGAGTGTCTCTCTGCAATGAAGAGCAATAAAATACCCATGAAAAGGCATAAAAGAACTGCACTCTTAAAAAATATTGTTATAAAAATAATGAGAGATATAAAAATGAGAGAAGTTAATGAGATAATTAAGAGATTAATTAAGTGATGAGTGAGCATTAGTGATGACACCTGATGATAACAAGCAGAATCACTGAAGGAAAGAGTCACCATTTTTAAGTCACCATTATGGGGATCAGTGTTGTTGGTTGTGTTTTGACAATCATCATGAGCTGAATCACTGATGTCATTTAGAGCGTAATTTTTGAGTTAGGTTTATTGCTAGAAATTTGAATCTCTCTCTCTCTCTCTCTCTCTCTCTCTCTCTCTCTCTCTCTCTCTCTCTCTCTCTCTCTCTCATGTGAATGTGTGTGTGAGTGTGTTTGTTAGATATTAGTTTTACATGTTAGAATAATGCATAAAGTGTTGTTTGTATTTAAAGATAAGTGTTCTTGTGTTATGTGCTTACGAATGTAATGTCTTAAACTGCTGATCTAAGTTACCTGGCTGTGATATAGTGTTTTATTATTCTGTGGATATTTATATCCGCTGCAGAGTTGATAGTTACGGCCCGACACTGGATGAGTAATTTGCTCGGTCGTAAAATACTCTTTTCTCTTTTTCAAGACTCTTTTCAAAATTCGCCAGGGTTCAACAGAACTGTCGTGCTCGGACTTGGACTGCATCAACCTTGCTCAGTGTAAAAACACCCCTTTCTTTTATTTCAACCTGGAGTCTAATAAAAGTTCAACAGAAAAAATGGTAGCTTAATCTAGCATATATGGTCAGAAAGAGACCATGAGGTCACTGCTATTTAAATCTTGTGGTGGAGAAAAAGAAAAACACTGATGTAGGATGGTGAAAGATATGCGGATAATTTGAGACCCCCTGTTATAAGTTCAAGATTCAAGATTCAAGATTCAAGATTCAAGAGTTTTATTTGTCACATACAGTTATATACAGAATATACAACCGGCAGTGAAATGTAAACAGGTCCGCTCCATGGACAGTGCAAATTCACAGTTAAAAACACAAGGAAGAAATTATAATAGATATAGGATATAAAAAAGTACTATCTATATATATATATATATATATATATATATATATGTCTATATCTGTAGAATTATAAATAATCAAGTGAAGAGAAAAAAAGGTAACAAATAAGGATAAAGTGGAATAAAATAATTGAAGTAGACTTTGCAGTGAGTAAACTGTAGACTTATAAATATGTGGTTAACAAATGTATAAAGAGTATAATGTGCAAACAGGTTTATAACAGGTTGTTACACAGTAACAACGAGAACAGAAAGTGCAGTGCAATGTCAGTGTATCGATGTTTATCCTGGACGTGAAGTCACGTGATGTTAAGTAATGAGTTCAGGAGTCTGATGGCCTGGGGAAGAAGCTCCTCCTGAGTCTCTCAGTTTTTGGCCATCAGGCTTCGGAAGCGCTTACCAGATGGCAGCAGCGTGAAATGAGGGTTTGCAGGGTGATTAGAGTCCTTGATGATCTTGGTAGCTCTACCTTTGCAGCGCTTGGTGTAGACGTCCTGCAGAGACGGAGAGCTGACCCTGAGATACGCCGGATAAGCGCACGACTCTTTGCAGGGCTTTGCGGTCATGACTGGTGCTGTTCCCATACCACGCTGTGATGCACTGAGTTAAAACACTTTCTATCGCCCCTAAATAGAAAGTTTTCAGGATAGCTGGTGAAACCCTGAATTTCCTCAGCTGGCGCAGGTGGTACAGTCTTTGCCTGGCTTTTTTCACCTGTGTCTGAATGTGAGCAGTCCAGGTCCAGTTCACCATGTATGGAGAGATTTGAGAATGTGATATGGTTTAGTGAGAATATCTTATCTGACGTGCTGCATGTTTTGGACGGAGTACAGCATAGATTTCAGTTTAAATATTCAATAGAAAGGTTCATAGAGTTCATAGAAAGTGGAATAAAATAATTGAAGTAGACTGTGCAGTGAGTAAACTGTAGACTTATAAATATGTGGTTAACAAATGTATAAAGAGTATAATGTGCAAACAAACACTATCATACACTAAACACTATACACAGAATGTACACGTTCTACATTATTGACATTTATACGTATAAAATGATGATGATTGTATGTGAACTGGATACAGAATGTCAGGAGTGTGCATCGGATGTATCCAGTGGTAACCGGTAGATAGTGCGGTGATAAATGAAGTGTGTGTATATAGTCCAGTGTTGACTGTTATAGTTGAGTGCGGTGTGTGGCATGCCATATTGTGGGAGTATGCTGTAGAGAGTATTAGTTTTGAGCGTTCAATAGTCTGATAGCCTGAGGAAAAAGCTATCCCTAAGTCGGCTAGTGCGGGATCGGATGCTGCGGAGACGTCTTCCTGAGGGCAGCAGAGAGAGCAGTCTGTGGGACGGGTGGCTGGAGTCACTGATGATCCTCTGGGCCTTCCTTGCACACCGCCTGGTGTAGATGTCCTGGAGGGAGGGAAGCTCACCTCCAACAATGTGGCTGGCAGTTCGCACGACCCTCTTCAGAGCTTTGCGGTTGCCAGCGGTGCTGTTTCCGAACCAGGCCGTGATGCAGCCCGTCAGGATGCTCTCTATGGTGCACGTGTAGAAGGATCTGAGGATGCTGGGGCTCATTCCAAACTTCCTCAGCCGTCTCAGGAAGAAGAGGCGTTGATGTGCCTTCTTCAGCACTGCGTCGGTGTGTGTGGACCAGGTGAGATCCTCACTGATGTTGACACCGAGGAACTTAAAGCTGTTAACCCGCTCCACTGGTGTCTTGTCGATGGTGATGGGTTTGTGTTTTCTGCTCTGTCTCCTGAAATCCACCACCAGCTCCTTGGTCTTGTCGGTGTTGAGTGAGAGGTGGTTCTCCTGACACCATTTAGTCAGAGTGCTCACCTCCTCTCTGTAGGCCGTCTCATCGTTGTCGGTGATCAGGCCTATCACCGTTGTGTCATCGGCGAATTTGACAATGACGTTGGAGCTGTGTGTGGCTGTACAGTCATGTGTGTACAGGGAGTACAGGAGTGGGCTGAGGACACAGCCCTGAGGAGCACCAGTGTTGAGGGTCAGAGGGGATGATGTGTTGTTGCCCATTCTGACCACCTGACTTCTGCCTGTCAGGAAGTCCAGGATCCAGCTGCACAGAGATCTGTTTAGTCCCAGAGTCTGGAGCTTCGCAACAAGTGTAGTGGGCACTATGGTGTTAAATGCTGAGCTGTAGTCCACAAACAGCATTCTCACATAGGTGTTCTTGTTTTCCAGGTGGGAGAGAGCAGTGTGTAGGGTGACCCCACATGGGTTAGCAATACATTTACAAAATAAATTAAATTTTAATAAAGGCAAAAATCAGCAATATGCGTTCACACAAATAACTTTTTATTGTTTCATTGATATAACATGCACAACGAGCCTGCACAATGTAAGCTTCTTTAATAACAGACAAAACGTACTGGAAATATGCTTATAACTGGTTTTATTAAATAGGCCTTCATTTTATTACAACATGAAAAAAATAATACTATGGCTTTGTGTGTACAGATTATAGTTTGGTAAAATGCCATCAAATCAAGAATGTGATTTGTTCATTCTCTTTAACCTTTATTTAACTGACAAAAGTACACAGAAAAGGTTTTCACTGACCAAGACCATGTTAAGGGACACTGGTTATCCAAAGCACTCCCGAGCCCCTGTGGCTATACAAAAACAAACTAAAACCGCGCCGGTGCTTTTGTCAATATGAGAGGGCTAACACAGAAGCATGATGGTTTCTAATGCAGTGCCATCTGAGGTCTCCTGCCTTGCCCTAGGCGTACCAAGATTTCTCTGGATTCCCTGAATCTTTCCACAATATAGTAGATGGTGAGATATTGAGAGTATTTGCAATTTTTCATTGAGAAATATGATTTGTCTGACAATTCTCTCATGACATTTGGCATGAAGTAATGAGCCATGACCCATCTTTCCTGGCAAAGACTGAGACGGGCCTTTTACACCCAATCACGATACCCTCACCTTTTACCATTTCACCTGCTTAAACTCTTATTTGGAGATGTAAAAGTAATTATTACCAGAACTTCTCAGTGATTTCAGTCCCGTCTGAACGTAATCTCAGCAATTATTACGGACAATGTCAGGAAAGATTACGGCAATTTTTACCTTCTGTACCTTAATGCTAATCCCATGTGAACAGACCAGCTGTAAATATGTGCGTAAATATTCCACCATTTCCTGTTTAAAAGTAGTTTTCTGCATACATTCAGATCAAACAGAAGGTTGAAAGCACTTATTAGAGGCACAAAACTTCTTTTGTTAGTATAAGTGTAGTATATGCGTGTGCATATAGGCTACTGAAGTAATTGCAGCTGTGTTTATTGATGCTATTATAGCAACGTCCCGCTAGAGGGCAGTGTTACAAACCTTAAGTGGGCTAATGGTTACTCTCTGGCAGCGTGTGTTTATGTGCTGAAATAAAAGACAACTAAACAGTCACGGTGCTCTCATCTCATGTTTTATGAGTAAACTCATGTAAAGAAAACATGACATGCTGTCAGAAGTGCTGGCTGTCGTCACCGTTATAAGGAACAGTCAAGACATCGCCAGGAAGGGCGGAAATAAATAAAGTTGAGGCAAGGCTACGGGTAAAAGCTGCATTTCAAGCCACCCTCAGCAGTGACACTGACTGGCAACGCGAGTGAAAACTGGCACAATGGGATTAGAGATTTGTGTTGTATATGACGGCAGCTGAGCTCTCTATAAAGAGTATGACAGTTCAAGTCGCAGTTCTGCTACACTCATTGGGTGAGGATGCACTAGAGATTTACAACACTTTTGAAATAGCAGAAGAAGCACCAGAAGAAGTGACTGTTGACAAGATGTTGGAAGCTTTCAGAAACAGAAAAATGTGGTGTTTGAGAGACATCAGCTCTGGACATGCATGATGCACGAGCCAATGCAGATTGAGAAGTGTGTTACAGAACGCAGGAAAAAGAGCAAACCTTTTGATTTTGGAGCGTCAGAGGGCGACATGATAAGAGACAAAAAACTTTAGTGTGACAGACAAAAGTGTGACAGAAAACCTGCCAAATTTGACTTGACAAAAGGCCATAGACATGTGCAGAGCATCTGAGCTTGCCAAAGAAAGAATAAACATGACGGCATCAGCGAAAAAAGAAAGTGCCTGCATTTGACATGACTAAAGGAGCAAAACACAAAAACAAGCCCTTTAAAGGCACACTGTCATACACCAAATAAGAGAAATTCAGCTGCACGTCAAAAGCATGTACCAGATGTGGACAGACACACGCACCAAGATTGAGTCCAGCATATGAGGCTAAATGCAGAGCGCGTAGCACCATTTTGCACAAATGTGCTAGATGAAATCTGTGCAGACTCTCCAAGCTGTTGATAGTTGGTTTGTGGGGACCCTCACCCTGTGTTGCCAGATTGGGTCGACGATTTCCAGCCCAAAAGCTCACCCAAAACCCACCCATGTAGTACCCTCACTGCCTGATGATGGGAGATATTAAAAGACAATAAAGACGAGACACGGAGCTGCTGCTTCAACTTCTCAGTCTGTATATTGTTTGAGCAGCGCGCCCTCACCCCAGCAGGTGAATGAGCCCAAGGCAAAAGTAATCAGCTAATCGATCGCCCATACCACTTTAGGCAAGAAAAATAAAGCGTCGTCAACAAAATCATACAGTATGCATTAATCACAGTTTCTTAGTGACAAAACAATATTGTTTGACAACACCACTCATTATTTTACTTCTCTTCTCTTTTTCTTTTTATTACAAATTGCCCAAAAACGCCCAAAACTTGAACTGCCTAAATAATGTGATATAATTTTACTGCCATACCAATCAAGATTGATAAGTACCATTTTATCTCATTAAATATAGGTTATGTATATGTAATGTTGAAAAAAAATGGATCAAAACAGGGAATAGATTAAAGAGAATTTGAAAATATGACTAAAATATCCAGTTGGAAACTGTCCAAAAGCAATCCTCAGAATGTGCATAGTCTTTAATGTCAACAGTAAGAGTAAGCCAATTTAAGTGCAAAAAGTGCCCAATATAAGAGATCGAAAAATGCAAGGAAATTAGCAGGCATTTCACACACGCTAATGCACACTCCACTGCCCAAATGCATCATTCATTGATACTGTATGATAATCGCCAACAAAAAATAATAACAATGCGCTTACTTTTGCACTTTGACAGAACTATAGTAATGTTACGTTTTTCGTGGAGTACACACTTAGCACAGTCAAGATCACTGATTCAAACCTCTTTCAGCAGCTGTCAGGGACAAGCGCAGTCTAGACGGGTTCAAACTTGCAGATGTCCTGATCAGTGTTCACATGACGATGGACAGGACTCAGGAGTCATATAGTCCCATATTTGATTTCAATTCAAGTCATTCAGCTGTGCTTTTAGAGTTAATTTGTTATATTTATAAAGAGTCTTCGAGTCACAGGTGTAATCCACGCTTTGAGAGTTGGGTCACTCTACCACTCTTTACTGTAGACACAACTTACTGTATATTTATGCCACTGGCATAGCGGTCACTTGAATATACAGCTACGAGTTATAGCGCTAAAAACCTGTCAGACATGAATGAGACATTTGAAAGCCGCCGCACTGACCACAAACCAGTCCAAATTTTTTCCACCTGCCCAAACCCATTTTTACCCACACAATCAAATTCAAAATTGGCAACACTGCTCACCCTTCAATGGACACCCACCCCATCTGAGGGTTGTCCCCCCTTAAAAATATAATCAAAAACCACATTGTGTATTGTAAATAATATAATGATATATACTTCAAATAATTGTGTGAGTAGTAAAACAATAAAAACGCACATTGGCAAGTTTTAATGGCATTTTGAGCCCCCCCTCTCTTGCCTCACAGTGGTTTGGTCCACCCCACACCTCTCACACAGGTTAGGCTCGTTTGAGATGAGCAAAATCTGCTCAGAACCGATCACCGCGAGATGCATGCCGGTTAGAAATGTGTCCGAACATGGTCCGACTTCCTCTGATGTCATGCTGATGTGTGTCAAAAAACTCTCGCAATGGCGAGGTGGACACGTCGGATTCTGCAGTCGGGCGCAGTTGCTCTCCACCGACTGCGCTGAGCAAGAGCACGATGGGAAACGACTTACTGACGACACAGCTTAATGCTTATTGGTTTAAACAACCGTGATGCAATATTGTTCTTTTGTTTTTTAAATGTTTGATTTTAAAACTCTGATGTTTTTATGTGTATAAATTATGTGTGAATATTCCCAAACTCCCGGACAGTGCGATCTCTCTGTGGGTTATGTGATTGTTGTCATATTTATAAAAAATATATATATATAAAAACATGTATGTCATTAAAGTAAAAATGATTGATAAACACGTCTTTCGAATTGAAATGAATAACAAAAACTTTGGATGTCTTGTTCATGATATTTATTTTCATATAAAAGAAACAACTTAAATCACATCCAGTTTATCAGCAACACAGTGCATGAGCGCGAATCTCGCGATATCCGCCTTTGATCTCGCAGGTGTCTGATCCACCACAGAGAGAGAGAGAGAGAGAGAGAGAGAGAGAGAGAGAGAGAGAGAGAGAGAGAGAGAGAGAGAGAGAGAGAGAGAGAGAGAGAGAGAGACAGAGAGAGAGAGAGAGAGAGAGAGAGAGAGAGAGAGAGAGAGAGAGAGAGAGAGAGAGAGAGAGAGAGAGAGAGAGAGAGAGAGAGAGAGAGAGAGAGAGAGAGAGAGAGAGAGAGAGAGAGAGAGAGAGAGAGAGAGAGAGAGAGAGAGAGAGAGAGAGAGAGAGAGAGAGACAGAGAGAGAGAGAGAGAGAGAGAGAGAGAGAGAGAGAGAGAGAGAGAGAGAGAGAGAGAGAGAGAGAGAGAGAGAGAGAGAGAGAGAGAGAGAGAGAGAGAGAGAGAGAGAGAGAGAGAGAGAGAGAGAGAGAGAGAGAGAGAGAGAGAGAGAGAGAGAGAGAGAGAGAGAGAGAGAGAGAGAGAGAGAGAGAGAGAGAGAGAGAGAGAGAGAGAGAGAGAGAGAGAGAGAGAGAGAGAGAGAGAGAGAGAGAGAGAGAGAGAGAGAGAGAGAGAGAGAGAGAGAGAGAGAGAGAGAGAGAGAGAGAGAGAGAGAGAGAGAGAGAGAGAGAGAGAGAGAGAGAGAGAGAGAGAGAGAGAGAGAGAGAGAGAGAGAGAGAGAGAGAGAGAGAGAGAGAGAGAGAGAGAGAGAGAGAGAGAGAGAGAGAGAGAGAGAGAGAGAGAGAGAGAGAGAGAGAGAGAGAGAGAGAGAGAGAGAGAGAGAGAGAGAGAGAGAGAGAGAGAGAGAGAGAGAGAGAGAGAGAGAGAGAGAGAGAGAGAGAGAGAGAGAGAGAGAGAGAGAGAGAGAGAGAGAGAGAGAGAGAGAGAGAGAGAGAGAGAGAGAGAGAGAGAGAGAGAGAGAGAGAGAGAGAGAGAGAGAGAGAGAGAGAGAGAGAGAGAGAGAGAGAGAGAGAGAGAGAGAGAGAGAGAGAGAGAGAGAGAGAGAGAGAGAGAGAGAGAGAGAGAGAGAGAGAGAGAGAGAGAGAGAGAGAGAGAGAGAGAGAGAGAGAGAGAGAGAGAGAGAGAGAGAGAGAGAGAGAGAGAGCAGGCTTGAACAGGGAAACAGGGAAAGTTCTTCAGTAGTTGTGGAACTCCAGGAAGTAGCTAAGGCTATTCGGTTGTTAAGTCTGACGTCACGCAGCAGCACTTCCAGGTCCAACCGCTCTATCCCATATAGGGGAATATCATATTCACAAAGCCAAATTTAGTAATTCTAAACCTTCTTTTATTGCTTTTGGTAAGGAGACGGAACAGTACATCAATTCCATCCATGATTCAAAAACCATTCAGTCATGCTCTATCTTTAATGTATTTATTTGAAACTCCCCCTGGCTCTGCTCTTGTCTATTATTTGTTGTTTCTGTATTAATGACTTAGTTGTGTGTTCTTACTGTTTGTATCGTAAATAGTTAATAAAAAAATTATTAAAAAAAAACGTTATTTCAAATCTCATACCACAAGAAAAACAACAAACGGTGCTAATATACACACAATGTGGTGTAATACTACTACTACTACTACTAATAATAATCATAACCTTTATCTAAATACCAAAATTCCAGATGGCCAGACAGTGATTCATCTTTTATAAATCGTTAAAAAATTATAATGTCTGTGACGCTGTGCGCACAGAGACTGTTGTGAGACTGTAAGTATTTAAAATGTTTAACTTTTTTAAATGTTTGATGTTTAATATGAATAAGTATAGCTCATAAACGGCTGTCAATGGCATTCTCCAGTGAAACGAGTTGAGTCTTGGACCCAGAAACGCGTTCCTTACGTCACTATTTAACAAGCGGATTTTATTCACTTTGTGTGTCTATATATATATATATATATATATATATATATATATATATATATATATATATACATATATATATATATATATATATATATATATATATATATATATATATATATATATATATATATATATATATATATATATATATATATATATATATATATATATATATATATATATATATATATATATATATATATATACTACACTCACCTAAAGGATTATTATGAACACCTGTTCAATTTCTCATTATCTAATCAACCAATCACATGGCAGTTGCTTCAATGCATTTAGGGGTGTGGTCCTGGTCAAGACAATCTCCTGAACTCCAAACTGAATGTCAGAATGGGAAAGAAAGGTGATTTAAGCAATTTTGAGCGTCGCATGGTTGTTGGTGCCAGACGGGCCGGTCTGAGTATTTCACAATCTGCTCAGTTACTGGGATTTTCACGCACAACCATTTCTAGGGTTTACAAAGAATGGTGTGAAAAGGAAAAACGTCCAGTATCACGGCAGTCCTGTGGGCGAAAATGCCTTGTTGATGCTAGAGGTCAGAGGAGAATGGGCCGACTGATTCAAGCTGATAGAAGAGCAACTTTGACTGAAATAACCACTCGTTACAACCGAGGTATGCAGCAAAGCATTTGTGAAGCCACAACACGCACAACCTTGAGGCGGATGGGCTACAACAGCAGAAGACCCCACCGGGTACCACTCATCTCCACTACAAATAGGAGAAAGAGGCTACAATTTGCACAAGCTCACCAAAATTGGACAGTTGAAGACTGGAAAATGTTGCCTGGTCTGATGAGTCTCGATTTCTGTTGAGACATTCAGATGGTAGAGTCAGAATTTGGCGTAAACAGAATGAGAACATTGTAGCGTATGGACGGCGCTCATAAATGATCAACGGACCAATACTTTGATTAATACTTTGAAACCAGACCGGCGCCGTGAAGTCTACAGACCGACAGGTTAATGGTGCTAAAAGGACACAAGCCAGGCCTCTGCAGCCCACAGGCACTGCATTATCAAACCAGCCCCCACCTCACACATACCAAAGGACATCCGAACAGATTATATGACTTTTAACTTAGTTATTTTTCATTTTAGGTGTGCTGTTCCCTGTATGTATGCATGCTTTTTGTTATAACCATTTTAGATGTGTTTGATAGGTTAGAAACTTATAGCCAGTGAATGCTTAAGGAAGAATGATGTCAATCCTTGCCGTTCCTTTAACTCTTACGTTGAACCCCCCCCCATGCTTGGTCTCGAAATCTTTGTCTCGCAATTTGTAGGCCAGCTAGGCGGGTTGTGGGGTGCTATGATGCATCAGACTCTTTCTTTCATGCCAAAACCCCAAAGTCTGCGTACCAAAGGCAGACTTGGGGGTTTTCTAAGAGAGAGCCATAAAACATATTAATGAGGCGAGGCCCAAGACAAAGGGAGATTTCCCGCTTCTGAGTTCCTTCGCTCTGATTGGCTGTTCCGACAAAAGAGACGTGCCCCGTCGCGGCCCTTTAAGACGGGCCACAGACTCTTGTCTCTCTCGCTTCTTCTCTCTTCTCTACTCTCCTCTTCCTCTTCGCCATCCTCCAACGGATCTCATCACACAAAGGAACCAAAGTTGAATTTCCCGCGGACTCCAAGGAACCACCCGGCAAGATCGAAACACGGACCGGATCGCAGAATTCCCCTAAATGCACAAGCTCACAACCAAGGAAACATATGCAAGTATCCCTTAAGCTGTCGTTATAAAGTTTTGAGCTTATACCAATAAGCTGGACTGATTTCTTGCTGGTGCTCAATCGTTGTGTCGATAGTATTACCGTTGTTTTCTCTCTCTCTCTCTCTCTCTCTCTCTCTCTCTCTCTCTCTCTCTCTCTCTCTCTCCTTCCTGCTTTCAGTCAATTTGTGTATGTTTGTTTATTGTTTGTTGATTTTATTAATATATATATATATTCACACGTGATTGCGCTTGGTTTGCTCATACATAGGTCACTTTTACGTTGAACCGACCCTGTTACAAATTAAAAGAAAGATATTTCTCCTGGCCAGAGAAACGTGTTTAAGAGTTATTAAAAGATAGATATTTGGTGGACAATTATCCGTCCTTTGAACTCAATTCTAGAAGTAAAGAAATTTCTAAAAGTTGAATTAAGCCCTAGATATTAATAATTGTTTTAATCCGTTTTAATCAATTGTTAATATCAAAATTCCCCTCTGTGCGGATCTGTGCATGTTTGATCGTAACACGATTAAACGCATGCATAAATCCCGCACCATTTCCCCTGGGGCTCGATATTCGCTACAACATGGATCCATCATGCCTTGTTACCACTGTGCAGGCTGGTGGTGGTGGTGTAATGGTGTGGGGGATGTTTTCTTGGCACACTTTAGGCCCCTTAGTGCCAATTGGGCATCGTTTAAATGCCACGGCCTACCTGAGCATTGTTTCTGACCATGTCCATCCCTTTATGACCACCATGTACCCATTCTCTGATGGCTACTTCCAGCAGGATAATGCACCATGTCACAAAGCTCGAATCATTTCAAATTGGTTTCTTGAACATGACAATGAGTTCACTGTACTAAAATGGCCCCCACAGTCACCAGATCTCAACCCAATAGAGCATCTTTGGGATGTGGTGGAACGGGAGCTTCGTGCCCTGGATGTGCATCCCACAAATCTCCATCAACTGCAAGATGCTATCCTATCAATATGGGCCAACATTTCTAAAGAATGCTTTCAGCACCTTGTTGAATCAATGCCACGTAGAATTAAGGCAGTTCTGAAGGTGAAAGGGGGTCAAACACAGTATTAGTATGGTGCTCCTAATAATCCTTTAGGTGAGTGTAAACTTGAAATATACCGGTTTTGACTTAAGTTTTAGTGCACATGGTAACTTGTATTTGTATTTTAAGATGAGTGCATATATTTGTATTCGAGATGTGTCGAGAACTTTGCTGTTTCAGTTTTTGTTTTGTTCAAAGGGGTACTTCAGCGCTGGGAAGATGAATGTGTATTTACAGTTTTTTTTTCAATCGCTAACAAGCGCTTACCCATACTTCAGATACTTTTTCTGAACTCTTAACACAGACTCACACCTACAAAACACAATTGGCCAAATGGGTAATTTTCTTCTCAAAAACACATTTTGTTAAATATATACTAACTCTTCATTTCAAAATAGAACAAATCTTTCTCTGCACACACTAACTTTACCAAAACACTGCAAATCTGACTCAAAATGAAATTATTCTGTCAATAACACTTGTTTTCACTTCACAAGGTATATGTAGTCAATCAAAGTACACCAGGTTTCAAAATACTGGCTATTGTTGACATTACAAAAACTGCATAGACTTTTATGTTTCAGTTTTACAAATATTTGCATGCAAAACATGCAATCCGCCGTTTTTACACAAAATGTCTTGGTTGGGGACTGTATGTCCACATGTACAATAATGTAACAAAAGCATTCCAGTAAAAAGCAAATCAGTTTTTTTTTCCCTTTACTGTTTACTACAGGAGGTACAGTAGAAACATGGTATGATAGAACGGAAAAAGTTTTACAGTATTGCTTACAGTAAACAAAATATCCATGAAACACACAAGAGCATTCTGAACAAAAAAACAACAGCAAAAAGCCCAGATAAAAAAAGGGGGAGGGGGTTACTAAAAAAAAAAAAAAAAAAAAATTACTGTATTTCATCTCTGCAATCTTCAGGGTTAGGCCACATGTTTTCATCAACATCGCATCTGATATTATCCAAGGCAATGCACCTGGCATAAAACTGCTTGGTATGTCGGATCCACCCTTGGCAATCATGAACTGTGATGTCCCTGCAGCCAGCATCCATGGCTTCAAGGAGGGTCATCTGGTCATGTGGCTGATGGTCATAAACCTTCCACCTCCATGCAGAAAATAACTCCTCTATGGGGTTGAGGAAAGGTGAATAGGGTGGAAGGAAGAGACTTACCAGTCTTGGGTGGACTTCAAACCATGTTGTTATTGCTTGCGAATGATGGAAAGCCACATTGTCCCAGGTAATTACAAAGGTCCTCATGTTTTCACCCTGCTGATCCTGCTCTGGAACCAGGCGCTGGTGGAGATCATTGAGAAAGGCAAGGAGGCGCTCGGTATTATAGGGTCCAACCTGACATCTGTGAAGGAGTAATCCTGTATTTGCAATTGCTGCACACATGGTAACGTTTGCCCCTCTCTGTCCTGGCACATCAACTGTGGCCCTTTTTCCAATTACATTTCGTCCACGTCGACGCCTTTTGGCCAGATTGAATCCTGCCTCATCTATGTATATGAATTCATGAGGGGCTTGGTTGGCCTCCAATTCCATAACTCTCTGAAACAAAGTTTATTTAAATCATGTCATTACTGTATGCCATACTGTACTGTAACCTATTACTGTGTAGGTTACCTACTTGCAAAGTGCAAAGCTTATACTGGACATTGAATTGAATATACACTATACCTGGACATATTGTCGTTGTAGCTCCCTGACTCTCTCACTGTTCCTCTCAAAGGGAACAGTGTAGAGCTGCTTCATCCGCACTCTGTGTAATGGTTGTGAGGCTGATGCTATCGATATTGTCAAATATCTCATGGTCCTCCACAATTCTAGTTTGAATTTCATGCAGTTTTATTGAATTATTTGCAACAACCATTTCTACAATGGCAAGCTCTTGATTATTATTGAGGAGCTTTCCTCTTCCCCCAGAGGGTGGAATACGTTGCATTCTTTAGAGACACAAAAAAATTCTACATATACATTACTGTATGACCTTATTGACTATAACAACAATCCATGTAAAATGCAATACTTACCTGTTGGTTTGTTGAAAGAGGTGCAACCGTTGACCGCCTCAAATTGGGCTGCACTCTTTCACCAGCCTCTCTTAGTGAAAGACCGTGGTTGATTACATGGTCAATGTTAGTGGCACGAATTTCATCACTGACTACTATAGAAGCAGAGAAGCAGAGACCATTGCAGAGAAGCAGAGGTTTTTATACTGTATCTAAGGTTTGGAATATTGTTTTTGCTATTGTGGGATGTTGTGTGTTAACATTCGTAAATACTACAAAAACAATCCATAATTTTGTTGGGAGGTATAGCTTGTCTGTTAAGAAAATGTAAGCATTGTGGAAATGTGTTCACTGACTGCATATTGTGTGGAAACGACATGAAACGTGTGAATGGTATGGCCACAAAAGACCGATGCTGTGTTTAGGACCGTTTAAGACCGTCTAATTGTGTTTAGTGTTTTGAAAATGTGACAACTGGTTGAACAAACGCTTGTTAGCGACTGAAAATAAACTGGGGTCATTTATGTAGTAGAAATGTGAAAATATTTTAGAAGTTGTTGCCTTCTAGACTGAGAAAAGCCAGAAAATTTATCTTTGGCTCATATGGATGAAAGACAACAACTCCCAGAATGCACTTGCTTCACTGCCCTATGAGGCCACTCCCACCGGTTACATCACTTGCCCACCACAGCACCACCCCACCATCATTTTGATTTGTATAGTAATAAACTCATTTAGTTCAGTTAGAGAACAGACTGAATGTGTCTGCTTAATACAGCACAAGCCGAATGAGTGTCGCAGCAGGAGTCAGATTTCATTCATCAGAGAGTGAAGTGCTGACAGACCAGATGATCGCCGAAGATTTGGTTTCAAAGTGAAATGCACCTATTTAAGTTTGTCATTGTACTGTTTTGTTGTTGTGTTTTCATGAACCTACAATTCAAGAAACCCTCCCCCAAAACTAAAATGAGCACGGACGACCGGCATTCATTTCACGGCCTCACAGTCATTCACGGTGCATGTCCAGTCTGGCGAGTTTTCAGTAGCACGATCATTCGAATATACTACCGGGTTTCTACTGATACAAAGCTTAATGCTAATCACTGAAGTAACCCTTTAGGAGACTGCTAACATTGGTAACCCCGTGTGTTGTTTTGCTGTATGCTAGTGCTCGCCGTTTTATCATTTTGTGATGTTTCAGTTGTCCTTTTCTTATGTTAGGCTGACTGTGATTGAAGATAGAACCCTGAACTTTTGCTCTTTTTGAAGGTGTACAGGCATGTGCTCCCAGTACCAGGTTTGAAATATGTGTTCATTTAAAAGTTTTCTTGTATTGACTGATGTTCACTGGCATTGAACAAAACATTTACATGCTATAAATACATGCTATCTTGCATATTATTGTATGCGGTAACTATTGAAAGGAAGATGGTTTATTTTATGCTGCATAATGTTAATGTAAAAGCTAAAAGCCAATAGTTAATAATGGGAATAACATGCAATATGACATGCACATGATAATTCTTCTGTATTTTATTTTCTGATTTTTGAATGTGAGTAAATATTGAGTTTGCTTCCTGTTTGACTGAGAGAGGCTGATTCTGATTGAAGAATCTTTCGCTCTCTTTGAAATTGTACAGAATAAAGAGGACTGTCTCCTGCAACTCGAGGCTATACAGTCTATAAAACTATTGATTTTCATGCTGCTAAGAGGGCCGATGGCCGACTGCATGCTGCAAAGTTTCAGAAGTGACATCTAAATATAAATGCTGGATTCACTCTGCACGAGACAGAAACATCCTCCTCAGACCCAGAATAGAGGCTTTGCCTCTGTAGAGGACTTTATATTTGAGTGACTTTCTCTGACAACACACAGTCGGGATATTCTTATGAAAAATTCATTTTTATTACTCCCATTATTACATTTTTATAAAAACACATTACTATGCAAATTAGACATAGTGTATAGATGCATTTCATAGAATGGGAATGGCATTTATGGCCATGTTTATCATTAATACTTGGTCAGTTTATTGATTTGTATATTTTATTTTAATATCATGCAGTTCACAAAATTAAGATTCGAGAGAGGGTTCAAGTCAGTGTTCAATAAATCAGTAGAAAACGTTGTTCTTTATCAATGAACCCTGTATTGTGCTTTTTACACACTTTGTTATATATTACACAAACATTAAACAAACTTGTGGCTGAAGAGAACATCTCATTGTTAGAATCTGACACTTAATGAGGAAATAGAGAACGCTCAAAGAACTTAAGAAATAAGTATCTACAAGCACTATTAACAAAACAGACAGTTTAATGATATTTACAGCACAAACAGTTGTAAACAAGTTATAATAATTGCAATCACTGTAAGATTGCAACATTTTATACACTGTATAGGCTTTCAGAAATTAAACTGCTCACAAAATATAATCAGCATTTGATTAAATGTGGAGGCTTTGTAACTTAGTGAAGATCTCCATCATTTTTCTCTCATTAATGTGAGTGAGCTGTGCCTCCAGTCTGACCTCTCCTAGCTTTGCTTCATAATATCGCTTGTATTCATTAAGTTCATTAATGTTCCTCTGATTCACTCGTTCCAGTTCATTGATCTTCCTTTCTTTCTCTTGCTCAGATGCTGTTAGTGCCTCAATTCTCTCCTCCAGTTTCTTCTTCTCTTCGGTAAATCTGGACTCCAGTTCCCTCTCTTTCTCTTGTAGTTTCTTCTCATATTCTCGTCTCAGTTCCTCTTCTTTGGTCTTCAGCATGAGCTCCACATCCTGGTAAGAGTCACTGGTGTAAAATCCTCCTCCATTAGCAGCGATCATGGCATCCACTTTCTCCAGCAGCTCCAGAACTTGATTACGATCCTCCATGTCTTTATTATTGAACACATGATATCCCCCACAGCGACTCAGGATTTCTTTCAGGTCCTCACCAGCTTTACTAATATATTCTTCAATAGAGCAGGTCAGTTCATCACCGTGAGTGAAGAGGACGATTGTGTGTTTATCCGCCGTTTCTCCAAATATGGCTCTGATCTTCTCCACTGACATCTTCTCTTCTTTAGTGAACGGGCCGAGCTGAATGACCAGGATGATGGCGTGAGGTCCAGGTGCCGTCATGTTCACACATTTACTGATCTCCTGTTTTAGATAGTCCTCTGAAACATCTGTGTCAAACAGACCTGGTGTGTCTACCACTGTAATTTCTCTCCCAGCCACTTCTCCGGTCTCTTTCCAGCACTCTTTGGTCACAGATGAACCACTACTAGTGGCTCTGAAGACTCTCCTGCCCAGGATGGTGTTTCCAGAAGAGCTTTTACCTGCTTCAGTCTTTCCTACAAGCACAATCCTTCTCAAGGACACTGGAAAGAAACAGAATAAGTTCATGTGAATGCTAAAATGGATTCAAGATTGAAGAGTTTCATTTGTCACATGAGTGCCCACTACTGGCGGACCTTTGAACTATGACCAATAATGTTTGGACTGAATTAAGTTATTTCATTTTTAGCCCTACAAATATGACCCACACTTTCATTCGCAAAGAGATTTTTATTATTATTATTTTTTTTTTATTATGAAAACCCAAAACTGCTGTCCCTTGAATATGTTAAATTTTTTATATTAATAACTTTCCATTTTTATGTTAAGTCTTTATATATTTAACTTTTATTTAATAACATTATAATCTTTAATAACATAACATTAATAAGAATGAATGTAGTTTAATAAAAAAAAAAGCCACCTTGAAAAACAAAGTATAACCATCAGAAGTTATCTCACATTCATATTTATTGTGAAGATTTGGAGGTTAAATTACAGGGGAAAAAATGGACCTTTAAACAAAAGCCCAAGAAACATCACATGACAGAACAAATGATTCATATGCTGGAATAAATTCACTGATAGAAAACATTCAGTAACATTACTGATAAGAATAAAAGTGGACTGTGTAAATTGTGTTTATTTAAATTATTGCAATCAGTACAAAGTATGTATCAGTGATTTTTATGTAATATTTAAAGGCTTAGTTCACCCTAAAGACATTCTGTCATCATTTACTATAACCCTCATGTCGCTCTAAACCTCTAACCTCTGAATCCGACTACATCCTCACCTGTGATCCCGAAGACCCTGAAAGGAGAACCTAACAGTCACTTCTGTTGAAAATAATTGAATGAAAATGTGTGTTTTGCACACACAGGGAGAGACACATGTAGTGTGTAATGTTCTGTTTAGAGCCCATGTCAAGGATCATCCAGACTCTAGAGTATGGAGATTATATGTATGCTCTATTATTTCCTAAAGAGTATCTGCAGCTGCTGATTAAGCTGTAGTTATGTGCTACTTATGTTAACACGCGTGTGTGCTGTTGCTAGCTAACGGTTAACACAAATCTGCAATGTTAAACATTAGAGCTCATGTTGGTGGAAAAAAACATCCTAACATCAAATTACAGCTCAAAAAGGTTTTATTTAAGCACCAGGAGCAATATCACTGTTACTAATCATATAGCAATGCATTATAATGAATTTGTGCATGTTAATTAAAACAAATGCTTATTATTAGTAGTATTTAAAGTCAAGTGATTCATAGTTTTTAGAGAGCGATTTTATACTGTAAAATATATATATATATATTTTCAAAGTTGTAATAAAAGTTACAAATGTCAGTTTTTCCACTTTTTTAAGTTTTGCTTGTCATTTCTGAGTGAAAAGTGTAGGTTCAAATAAAGATACAGGACAATAAGGTCTTGTCAGAGTTTATTATCTTGCAGATGTTATACATTTGTAGTATTCCATAAACATTTATACGTACGCAAATCACACTGAATAATATGTCAGATTATAAGGAAAGTTCCCACTTGAAAACCATAAAAAACTATAAGCAACAGCATAAACCACATCAGCAACAGAGCCTTTGACAAAGTTATATTTCAGAAAGTTGTCTTGCAGTAAAGCAATATTCTATCATTTCAAATAGGCAAACTGTAAGGTGTTGCGATATATTGTGGATAATGTAAATGAGCAGAGAGATGCTGTTAATGCATGCCTGTTGAATATGCAGTAAGGCATGGCATGTCTGTTATGTGCTAAGTGCAGAAAGTATATATTTACACAAGACTCTTCTTAATGAATGAAACGTGTGAAGATAAAGGTGCATCTTGTATACCACACAGTTTGAGGACCAAATATGATCTGTTTTAACATTTGACAGTCATCTTTTTAAACATGTGTACGCACCTCATAGCTAAAATATAAGAAACTTTTCAACTCACACACAAAGGCTTGTTCAAATGCACGATCAATGAATTCATTTTGCATTTTGTTCTGATACATCATTTTTCCTCATAAACAGAGCAGGCTGTCCCACTTTTAGGTTACTCTTTATCAGCTTTATGCTATAAATCAAAAGCAAAGAATGAATTCTTAGTGTGCTGAGAGGCTTGTGTACTGCGTCAGTCTTTGTATCAAGCTATTATCAAAGCTGTTACGCAGGTTCTGGAAAAATGCAATTATAGCATTACAAACATTGCAAACAAATTTCCAGAATTTTTCCCATGTGGTCATTTGTGCCAATTTGTACATCTCATTGGTGTAGAATCCTTGATTCCACTCTATCATTGAGTCTATCTTCGTCAGTAGATCATTGACCTGCTGTCTGTCAGTCAGATCTCTGTTGTTGAGCACATGATAATCCTGACATTTCTCTACGACTCTCCTGACCACTTCATTCCCATCGATCTCTGCCTGCATTCTCTCTCTGACACATTCATCCCCGTATGTGAAGAGGATGATGACATGCTTCAGCACATCTGTACCATAAACCTTCTGCACTTTTGTCAGTATCTCTTCCTCCTGCTTTGTGAACCTGCCGAACGGCACAATGAATAAAAAGGCATGAACTCCTGGAGCAGAGAGATACACGCTCCTCGCAAACTCCTCTGACAACTTCTCTTTTTCAAGGTTAGTATCAAAAAACCCAGGAGTGTCGATGACAGACACAGATCTGCCATTAATCTCTGATCTCTCAACACTAGATATACATGTGACAGATGACAGACTCCTTCCACATGTGAATCTCTCCTCTCCCAGGATCGTGTTTCCCGAGGAACTTTTCCCAACTCCGGTTTTCCCCAGGAGGACGATATTAATGTTGCCATTGTTCTGCAGTGGCGCTTCTACAATGTTTCATCAGGAAGAGAGAACATCAATTGCATATTATTTATATATACGCCATGTGTGATCGTGTTGTGTGTGTGTCTGTGGTCAATACAAGACTTTATACCTGCATTATTCCTCCTGTGACGCAGGTTTACAGCCTGTGTGAGATTATCAGACACATTCATAATAGGGTATTAGAATCATAAAATACATACAAATGGACAGATGTGTTCATTATTTTAGATTTAAAATGTCTGAAGTAATACCATTGTCCGCTGACGTTCTGTTCTGAGCTGCTGACCTGTAAAAACACACACTTATCCAGTGAACAGAAACATATGGAAACAGTTTTAAACCCATTAAGTCCCTCTTTAATTTCATTCCATCCTTTTCAAAAACTAAACACAAAAATAATCATCATCTGCTAAAGTGACTTACACAGTAAAGCCTATAAAACACTAAACTGCAGTCAGTTTCTTCTCTGGCTTCATCTCTGGTTCCAGCAGAATTACATACTTTCGCTTTCATAATTACTTGAAATCGTTCACATCTACTAGATTTAGTTAAACTGCAGCATGTGTGTCGCATTCACTGTGTCTGTCTGTTATTACACACTAACTAGAAAGATACAATGAAGTCTAACAGCCATGTTATATCTGCTGTTAGATGTTATAACTGAGTTTAAAGATTTAAAATACTCACTGTGAGGCTGATCTTCAGACACTTGAACTGTGTGCAGTTTAGTTTCACTTAGGTAACACATCACAGATATATAAACTCCTCAGATTTCATCGGCTCCACCCACCAGAGCAGGAAAGACCCCCGAATGGAAATTTACTGAATATAAGAGATGGTTGAAATGACTGAATACATACTAAAGGCACACCTTAAGAAAAAGTGTGCTTTTCACTACTCCCTTAGTGTATGATCCCTTACGAAAAATAACTATGGTTTTATTGTAGTAAAAGTGTAGTAACCATGGTTTTTTGGCTAATTGATTACCATTTATATAACCAGTTTTACCACAAATACCATGGTTAAACTATGGTTAGAGTAGCAAAACCATGGTTAATTTGTGGTTACCATAGTTTAACTACAACAATTTTTTTTTATTTGTAGTAAAACCATGGTTCATTTTCATAAGGGATTGCAGACAAAATATATATTTTTATTAAAACTATACTGATATTTCTGGGTCAATTTGATCACTTATACATCAAACACAGTTACATCAAATCACTTCTAGTGACTCCTGTGAATCCTCACTGATCACAGGTTTCCTGATAAAGGGCCTCATTTGAACCTTTATGTGTGAGGCCAAAGATTCAATATTATTATCATCAGCACTGAGATAAAACGCACCTAATGTTTTTACATTTCTGTAAACGATCAGCTTATGTCTTTTGTGTATTCTGGGCTGATGTTGATTTCTGCATTTATGAAGAAAACGTATGATATTTACATTTTATCCAAAGTGACTTACATTGCATTCAAGGTACACATTTTTACAGTTCTTGCTTTCCCTGGGAATCGAACCCATAACCTTGACATTGCTAGCGCCATGCTCTTACTGTTTGAGCTACAGGAAAGCTGCTGACATCGATCAGTACAGCTATTGATATGCCACAATATCCACTTGAAATAAACATGAATGAACATAAATGATGGAGTTGTGATGAGGACACAATGTTAAGTTACACTAAACAGTGAACTATAGCACAAATCAAAGGTTGTACTCCTTTGATCCCATAACACCTGATGTACTGATGTTACATCATAAGAAGAATGGCATCTACGCTAATGTTAGTCTCTCTGTTTATCCCGAGGTTTACTGCAGTCAGCCGGATCCGGGCCGTATCCAGATCAGATGGTGGACCAGCGCCTGGACATGACCAACGCATCCCTGAAGTGTCTGCAGAGAACATGTCAAATAAACTCCCCCCGTAAATGCTGCATCGACACGACATCCTCATTAAACCTTCTATGACATATGACATTAAACATCTATGACCAGTAGATGTCTCTGTTGTGTTGAATGAGTAAATAATTTCCAGTGGCGGCTCATTACGAGAATAAATAACACACATGACAATACATTCTTAATCTCACACTCTCATCTGTGGTCGTAAAAAAGAAGACAAGAAAAGCTAAACAGATTCACTTGAAGAAGAACAATGAGCTGTGGAGATCCGAGGTGGGCGGGTTAATCCAAAGTGAAAGCACAGACGCCATTTTGAAGAATTTCCCCCTCCGTGCTGTGATCACACTAGCCTGAGCATAACCAGCTGCAGATATTAACCCGTTTGGACCAACAGCCGAGACAGAGCAACCAACGGTATGGCGACACTTTATATATTTGTAGCTCGTATTAATTACTTGATCAGCATTTGTTTTTATAAACGCCTCCCATGATAACATCGCGACGAGCTGGTGGGGTACAACGGGGATAAAGGCACACTTTAAAAAAAAAAAAAAAAAAAAAAAAAAAAACTGCCTTTACCCCAGAGACACACCGGCCAAAAGACACGATACCAATACGTCAGCTAAAATAATGTTTTTAACACATCAATCACTTTAGCAAAGTTACAAGAATAATACATTTTTATTCAATAAATATACTGTCATTAAAATATGTTAAAATTATATGTTATTTTTAAAAGGAAAGATTCTGAAAGCATTGAATGAGATCCCATAATAATGCAATAGCCTATAGATTAACAGTAGTAAGATTAACATTTATTAGCTATATGATATGATTAATATCATATTTTTTTAAATATGGTGATTAACTCTAAGGTGGACACCCAACCCAAGCATTTTTTACTCTACACTCTATAATATAATTATATATACTTAATTAAAATAATTGTGTAAGTAGTAAAACAATAAAAACGCAAACGGGCAAAAAAATGCATTTTAAGTTTAGAAACATTTTAAGTCCCCCCTCTCTTGCCTCACAGTGGATTGGTCCGCCGCGTACCTCAATGACACACACTCACACACAGACGCTCGCTCACTCACTCACTCACACACAGACGCTCGCTCGCTCACTCACTCACACTCACTCACTCACTCACACACAGACACTCACACACAGAGCTCGCTCGCTCACTCACTCGCTCGCTCACTCACACACACACAGGCCTCGCCACTCACTCACTCACACACTCACACACACAGACGCCGCTCACTCACCTCACTCACACTCACTCACACAGACAGCCGCTCGCTCGCTCACTCACACTCGCTCACTCACTCACACTCACTCACTCACACACAGACGCTCGCTCTCGCTCACTCACTCACTCACACACAGACGCTCGCTCACTCACTCACTCACACTCACTCACTCACTCACACACAGACGCTCGCTCACTCACTCACTCACTCACACACAGACGCTCGCTCACTCACTCACTCACTCACTCACTCACTCACACACAGACGCTCGCTCGCTCACTCACTCACACTCACTCACACACAGACGCTCGCTCACTCACTCACTCACTCACTCACTCTCACTCACTCACTCACTCACACACAGACGCTCGCTCGCTCACTCACTCACTCACTCACTCACTCACTCACTCACTCACACACGCTCACTCCTCACTCACTCACTCACTCACACAGAGCCGCCGCTCCACTCACTCTCACTCACACAGACACTCACAGGCTCACTCACTCGCTCCACTCACTCACTCACACACAGACGCCTTTCGCTCGCCACTCTCCTCACACTCACTCACTCACAGGCCTCGCTCCTCCACTCACACTCACTCACACACAGGCGCTCACACTCACTCACACTCACACTCACTCACACTCACTCCACTCCCTCCTCACTCACTCACTCACACACAGGCCGCCTCTCACTCACTCACTCACACAGGCCGCTCCACTCACTCACTCACACACTCACTCACACACGCCGCTCACTCCTCACTCACTCACACACAGACGCTCGCTCGCTCACTCACTCACACTCACTCACACACAGACGCTCGCTCGCTCACTCACTCACACTCACTCACACACAGACGCTCGCTCGCTCACTCACTCACACACAGGCGCCGCCGCCACTCACTCACACACTCACACACACAGCTCGCTCACTCACTCACTCACTCACACACACACACGCCGCCGCTCACTCACTCACTCACTCACACACAGGCGCTCTCGCTCCTCCTCTCACTCACTCACACACAGACGCCGCCGCTCACTCACTCACTCACTCACACACACACAGACGCCGCCGCTCACTCACTCACTCACACTCACACACAGGCGCCGCTCACTCACTCACACACACTCACACACAGACGCCGCTCACTCACACTCACTCACTCACAGACGCCGCCACTCACTCACACTCACACACAGACGCCGCTCACTCACACTCACTCACACACAGACGCCACCGCTCACTCACTCCTCACACAGCCTCGCTCACTCACTCACACTCACACACACACGCCGCCGCTCGCTCACTCACTCACTCCACTCACACACAGACGCCGCCGCTCACTCACTCACACACAGACACCGCCGCCTCACTCACTCACTCACACACACACTCACTCCACTCTCACTCACTCACTCACTCTCTCACTCACTCACTCACACACAGACAGGCCGCCGCTCACTCACTCACTCACTCACTCACACACAGACGCCGCCGCTCACTCACACTCACTCACACACACGCCTCCGCCGCTCACTCACTCTCACTCACTCACACACAGGCGCTTCCGCTCACTCACTCACTCACACTCACTCACTCACACAGACGCTTCCACTCACTCACTCACAGACGCTCACTCACTCACACACACACACTCACTCACAGACGCTCGCTCCTCCACTCTCACACTCACACACAGACGCTCACTCACACTCACTCACACACAGGCGCAGCTCCGCTCACTCACTCACTCACACACAGACGCCGCCGCACTCACTCACTCACTCACTCACACACAGCCTCGCTCACTCACTCACCACACTCACTCACACAGACGCCGCCGCTCACTCACTCACTCACTCTCACACACAGGCCGCCTTCCTCGCTCACTCACTCCGCCTCTCTCACTCACTCACACTCACTCACACACGACGCTCACTCTCACTCACTCACTCACTCACTCACACTCACACACACCGCCGCTTTCTCGCTCACTCACTCACTCACTCACAGGCGCTCACTCACTCACACTCACTCACTCACTCACACACGCCGCCGCTCACCACTCACTCACTCACACTCACTCACTCACTCACTCACACACACTCACTCCACTCACTCACTCTCACTCACCTCACAGACGCTTTCGCTCGCTCACTCACTCACTCACTCACTCACACACAGACGCTCACTCACTCACTCACACTCACTCACTCACTCACTCACTCACTCACACACAGACGCTCGCTCACTCACTCACTCACACACTCACTCACTCACTCACACAGACGCCACTCACTCTCACTCACACTCACTCACACACTCGCTCCGCACACTCACTCACTCACACTCACTCACTCACTCACTCACTCACTCACTCACACTCACACTCCACACACACACACACACACTCACTCACTCACTCACTCACACTCACACACAGACACCGCCGCTCACTCACTCACTCACTCACTCACACACGCCTCACTCACTCACTCACTCACTCACTCACTCACTCACTCACACACTCACACACACACACACACACACACACAACTGCGGTGGGCTGGCTGGGAGTACAGTAAGTTCAGTAGTTGTGGAACTCCAGTAACTGTCAAGTCTATTTTATTCACTTTGAACATCGGATGAAATGATTTTATTTCTCTTTTAATACTGGCGATGCTGAGTTATTAATGAATCACCAAAGACAAAACATTTTGATACGATGTATTTTTCCACGATGTCTGATGTTTTAGTGATTATAGTTTGGTAACGTTAGGCTAATGTAGATTTACAGCTGTGTTGGGCTCAATGCTATATGGAAGAACTTCGAAGAAGCAAGATAACTGAATAATTATATTACCGTGTGGTGAACCTATGATAAGCAGTGCACGTCACTCTGTTTTATGTCGGATTGCAAATAGCCAGAATATCTCCAAACCACTGAAGTTGAGTGACCTTTCTTGTCAACGATGTCCATGTCCTCCGAGCTGGTCGTGAGCGCCGAATTTTCGTCACTATCGCTCATTTTTCTTGCTCCACTCCACTCCAATCCTCCAAGCCTGTCAGCCTGTCGGCACTGTGACTGTCAACAACACCGCGTGCGGCACCCAGAAGCCCGGTCTGCAAAACGCATGCAAAATTACGCATAGCGTGCAAGCATTATATTGAGCATTTATCGAACTGTTGTTATCGTTTAATCGAGGAAAATTATTTCACAATAATTATCGTTATCGTTTTATCTTTCAGCCCTAGCGCAGAATCAACTTTGCACATGCATCTTGAAAAGCGGATTTCAAGAAATGTGCTGAGCTGGATTTTTGTGCCATCTAGTGGTTTGAAGGAGGATAAAGTCAATTGTGCCTTTTACCCCAGTGTGCCTTTAGCCCGGTTGTGCTCTGTTTGGTTTTTTTAACGCCTCCGATACGCGCCTCAGATTACGCAGCTGTCAGCTTAACTAACAGATATAACACATGCTACTGAATATTTTGCTGTTCATGTTTTAAGAATGAAATAGGCTATCCCAAAACATGTAGTTTAAACTTTACAAAGAATAATACCTACCTAGGAAACATTTGGACGTTTTAATGACCGTTGACTATGTCCCTCCAACACGTCCCGTCATGGTTGAAAAATAGTTCCAAAATGAAAGTGTACAAACATAGGAAATGTTCTGTTACATATTTTTATGCCGTCCTATCGCGACTATTTTTGGCCAAGGTCACAACGTTGCCGTTGGACCAATGTTTGCTGAGTATAATGCGCTATACTTCTTGTGTTTTTCAGTGATGGAGGGAACTGTGGACCATCTTCGGATTGTGCTGATCGGTAAAACCGGTTCAGGAGTCAGCTCTTGTGGAAACACTATCCTGGGTGAGAATGTGTTTCCATCTGGGCGGAGCCTGACCTCCATCACTGACAGATGCCAAACACACACGGCCGAAGTGTCAAACACAAGAGTGACAGTACTGGACACCCCAAACTTCTTTAATTCGTCTGACATTGATCTGAGTGTGGAGTTAAAGAGAGGACTGAACATGTGCTCTCCAGGACTTCATGCCATCCTTCTGGTTCTTCCTTTACACACTTTCACTCAGCAAGATGCAGAGACCCTGCTCTTATTCAAGCAGATGTTTGGAGAGAAGGCCATGAAACACACATTAGTCCTCTTCACACACGGAGACGAGCTTCAAAATAAATCTCTTGATCAGCTAATAAGACGAAACGCAGAGCTGTCCAAACTAACAGAGGCGTGTGGAGGGGGATTCCACCTGCTGAACAACAGAGATCTGAACAACAGAGATCAGGTCACCAAACTCCTGATGAAGATCCAACGAATGCTGTCTGACAATCAGAACAGCGTCTACACTATACAGATGTTTGAGACTCAGTCACAAATCAAAGTACATCTGAAGCTAAAATATCTGTATGCAGTCAGTGTTGTCATTGTGTTAACCATGGGCTGTGTTAATATGGAGAAGGACGGTTCCTGGGATTTTAAATCATTTCTACACGGTTGTGTCAGTGGCATCTTGGCTGCAGTGTCAGGAGCCGCATCAGGACACATTTGGGCAAAACATTGGAAAAAACAATGTTTGAGAATTGGGAAATGTACAAAACAACATCTGAAAAATGTCAGTCTGCTGGGAGTCATGAGTGGCTGCGCTGCTGGAGGGATCAGTGGGTATTTGGTGGGACCGGCGGGTTTATCAGCTACTTTACTGAGAGGAATAGAGGGGGCTGCTATGGCTTATACCACAATCATGAACCATTGCACATAGTTATGATGTACACTCACCTGTCAGGATTATTAGGAACACCATACTAATACTGTGTTTGACCCCCTTTCGCATTCAGAACTGCCTTAATTCTACGTGGCATTGATTCAACAAGGTGCTGAAAGCATTCTTTAGAAATGTTGGCCCATATTGATAGGATAGCATCTTGCAGTTGATGTTAGATTTGTGGGATGCACATCCAGGGCAGGAAGCTCCCGTTCCACCACATCCCAAAGATGCTCTATTGGGTTGAGATCTGGTGACTGTGGGGGCCATTTTAGTACAGTGAACTCATTGTCATGTTCAAGAAACCAATTTGAAATGATTCAAGCTTTGTAACATGGTGCATTATCCTGCTGGAAGTAGCCATCAGAGAATGGGTACATGGTGGTCATAAAGGGATGGACATGGGCAGAAACAATGCTCAGGTAGGCCGTGGCATTTAAACAATGCCCAATTGGCACTAAGGGGCCTAAAGTGTGCCAAGAAAACATCCCCCACACCATTACACCACCACCACCAGCCTGCACAGTGGTAACAAGGCATGATGGATCCATGTTCTCATTCTGTTTATGCCAAATTCTGACTCTACCATCTGAATGTCTCAACAGAAATCGAGACTCATAAGACCAGGCAACATTTTTCCAGTCTTCAACTGTCCAATTTTGGTGAGCTCATGCAAACTGCATACCTCGGTTGTAACGAGTGGTTATTTCAGTCAAAGTTGCTCTTCTATCAGCTTGAATCAGTCGGCCCATTCTCCTCTGACCTCTAGCATCAACAAGGCATTTTTACCCACAGGACTGCCGCATACTGGATGTTTTTCCCTTTTCACACCATTCTTTGTAAACCCTAGAAATGGTTGTGTGTGAAAATCCCAGTAACTGAGCAGATTGTGAAATACTCAGACCGGCCCGTCTGGCACCAACAACCATGCCACGCTCAAAATTGCTTAAATCACCTTTCTTTCCCATTCTGACATTCAGTTTGGAGTTCAGGAGATTGTCTTGACCAGGACCACACCCCTAAATGCATTGAAGCAACTGCCATGTGATTGGTTGATTTAGATAATTGCATTAATGAGAAACTGAACAGGTGTACCTAATAATCCTTTAGGTGAGTGTATGTGTCATTCTCAGTATATGGCTACAAACCTATCACTTTAATATTTCATATCATTGTTATCATCAACAGTATTAATACTAATACAAATAATGTGGAAAGTAAGCTCATGCACTCTCAGAAAAAAGGTACAAAAGCTGTCACTGGAACAGTACCCTTCAAAAAGGTTCTAATATGTACATTTTTGGAACCAATGTGTACCTTTGAGGGACTAATATACACTTTAGGTGTACCTTTTGAAAAGGTGCCGCCCCAGTGACGGCTTTTTCACCTTTCTTTCTGAGAGTGTGGGATAAAGCTGTTCAAATGTGCCAAAGGGGATTTCCTTATTCCCCAATGCTCAGTTGATCATTTGTTATACTGTTTAATGTTTGTATAACAAATTCATATTCGATTTTTTTTTTTAAATGTTATGATATAATATAATGATTTGAGTCTGTTCAGTGTTTTGAGATGCTATTGAAACCATAAATATGACTCTTTTATGACAACTGTGGTTATAAAGATCTCTGTTTTAATAGTGAAATAATAATAATAATAATATAACAAAGTTGTTGTTTTACCTTTTGTAAGCCAGACATTTAAATGGTTTGAGAATTGCTTTTATGTATAAGTTTATTATATTGATGCTGTGTGACATTTAAAACTTACTATAGAAAGAGGTTTAGAGCATAGATATAAGCTTTGCTGTGATGCCGATACAAATGTGTTTGTCTATTCACCATACTTTATAAAATCTATCTTTTGTAGCTAAAATGTTGTTTCGTCTAATCTCTGAGCATTGCCAGTTTTAATGTCCATTTTCTTTTAGTAGATGCTTTTAGTGAGCTACAAAGGAATAACATCACAAGCCTTTTTTAAAACCTTTAACTTAAAGTGCAATTTTCTGAACTGCGTTGACTTATTTTCTGTTGAAGAAGTGTGGATGGATGTTCTTGATGGACTTAAACCTGGTTCAGGTGTGTAGTTGGGCTTGATTAGCTGGTTCAGGTTGTATCATTGGGGTTGAGCTAACAATATTAGAACATTAACAATATTTGACAAATACAAACAGTGACAACATTTAAAGATATATTTTGAAGATATCTATAACAGTATCTTTACAGTTTAGAGATCATAAGGGTAATTTTTAATTTCATTTTCTTGAATGAGATGTTCAGATGTTGCCAAAATTTGCCATTTCACTGGTGCAACTTGGGTGCACACTAACTTATAAAACACAGAAATGATTGTAAAACCCTTACAAGATCTCTCAATGACATAATATTCCAGGAAATGACCAATATCGTAAACATCAGTAATATCAATGGATTGTGGTGCTAGCTGGTGTTTCACTGTGAAACATGACAAAAATATCATCAAAAATATCAATAAGCAACAATGGACAGAAATACTCAACATCAGAATTAATTTCTCATTCAGATATTCAGAGAGCTTTATTCAGGAAGTATATAATGCATTATAGTACACAAAAGAGTATAACAAAACCAAAAATATAATTTTGAGTTCAATTAGACAACAGGAATAAATTATCATTCTCTTATTAAATGTTTTGATTGTTGTTGTTTTTATTACAAACTATAAATACTATTTACAAACCAAATCATGATTGCATCATAAAACAGAAGAAATAAAAAGCATTATGATTTAATGTGTCAGTATAAAGTCCAAGACCACTGGGATGAAGGTTAGCCAGCACAACACACAAGAACTTATAATCATCCACAGATTCCACACGTTATCCTTTATTAACCTCATGTCTAGAGTGGCATGAGCTGGAGCTAAACCAAGTGGGCATAATCACCCTTAGGAGCAGGATTAGGCCCTAGTGCATTCATTATTGGACCTTTTACCTTTTGGTAAGTTTTGTAAGCTTTGTATTGCCCTTATAAAAAACTCCCTGAATTTGTACCACACATATTCAAATGTACTCATATTTGCAATTTTCAACATCTCACTGGTGTAGCATCTTCCTTCATTTGCTTCTACCATTGTGTCAATCATCTGAAGTAACTCACTGACCTGCGCTCTGTTATTCATATCTCTATTGTTAATGACGTGATATCGGCCCCCACATTTGTTTATTACACCGGTCAATAATGTGTTCTTTTGTATACCTGAAACTAATTCCTTACGATTGCATTCATCCCCATGGGTGAAGATGATGATAATGTGCTTTGTCACATGTTTTCCAAAAACCTCCTCTACACGCCTCAACATGTCTTCCTCCTGCTGTGTGAACCGACCATACTCAAAGATTAAAAGGAGAGCATGAAGTCCTCCTTCAGAGAGATGCAAACTTCTTCCAAACTCTTTGGCTAGTATGTTCTGATCAAGTTTTGTGTCAAAAAATCCAGGCGTGTCAATCACAGACACCATCCTCCCATCTATGTTTGAACATTTCAGAGTACTTTCTGTAGTCACAGCATTCACATCTTTTTTAGACTTGAATAGTTTTTCTTGAAGGATGGTGTTTCCTGTTGCGCTTTTCCCAACCCCAGTCTTCCCTAGGAGCAATATCTTGCGATGAGGGAGATTGTTGTTCTGGTCAGAGGACGTGGTCCCTGTAACTGTTTCAAAGCAGAAAACAATATCAGAAAGCCATCACACTTTGTCATGTCTTTGCAATTATGGATATTTTATTCAAATGCATCACCAGTTTGTTGGAAGAATAATGAATATATGCAAATAGTGTAAGAGTGCAATATGACCTTACATGTCTGCATTTGACATTTTTATCCAAAGAAACTTACACTAAATTAGGCTCATTCCATGTGAAAGTTCCTAGCTCAAACTTTTACAGTTTTGTTAATATATATATATATATATATATATATATATATATATATATATATATATATATATATATATATATATATATATATATATTATATATTATATTTATATTATATTCATATTTATTTTATTTTTAATTTACTGTGTAATCCACTATTTTGAAGGGAGATTCAAAATTGAAAGGGCAAATTAAATGCACAAAAGCTGTGAGCCAGAATAGTTTATGCCTATACTACATTGATTTTATAAGGATGAATACCAAACCATACTTACAAATTCTCATATTAGTACTCATTATTTTACGGATTAGTTCTTCAGCTTGCTCTCTATTGCTTGGATCACGTTTGTTGTTGAAAACCTGATACTGGTGGTTAACTTTCTCCACCAGCTCTTTAAGATCTTCTGATTCTTCCATGTACTGTTCAATGGTGACTTCATTGCTCTGCAGTTCATCTCCTTTAGTGAAGACAATCCAGGTGTTCTGCAAATTATTGACCCCTAGAAATGTTAAAGCTAAATCAGCTGCTTTCTTCTCTTGTTCTGAAAATCTATCAGTGTCAATCACCAATAGATAGGCAGTCGGGGCTGAAGCATCCAAGTGTAGAAGTGGCTGGCATTTGCTCTCAATATCTCCAATCTGAGCCCCAGGACTTAAAAACCCAGGTGTGTCAAAAACATCTATATTGAGTCCATTAATGGTCACTGTTCCACTCTGAACATCTTGTGTTACTGCCTTTAAACTTTTCTTTGAGTGAAAAGTTCTCTGTCCCAATATGGTGTTTCCAGTGGCACTTTTTCCAGCTCCAACCTGTCCAAGAAGGACCAAATGACAATGCAGAGACGAGGATTCACTCTGCATTTTGTAGTAAAGTTTAAATTACCCTAAAAAGAGAACAGGAGGGGAAAAAAAGGTAAATCGCTTAATCAAACTGCACCACAATAAAGGCAAAAACTAGGCCTGGCATCTGACTGAGATTGCAGATCATATCAGGGTTTTTCAAATAACCCTTTTTGTGGGTATGGCATTTCCCTGCCTTATGGTGCGTTCACACCAGACGCGAATGAAGCGTTAAGCACGACTGATTTACATGTTAAGTCAATGCAAAGACGTGAATAGACATTCGCCGGCGCGAATGATATAGTGTGAATTGAGTGTCTGACGCGAGTAACGTGTGATTGAAAAATCTGAACTTTGTCGGATATTCGGACAAAATCATATGTGGATACCTGGAGCTGTACGATACATCTTCATACTTTATAGAAACAGAAATAAAAAGGATCTTGCTTGAAGTGAGGAGTGAGTGAGGAGGTCGGACAACTCGGTAAGTTGTAAAAAGCGCTCTTTACTCAGTTTGAGCTATATATATATATATATATACATAAATTTATGCTAGCTAAAGCCGGCAAATTGAGCTTAAACAATTCATGTCAGCCATTTTGCAACGAGACTGGAGCCGCCTGCTCGTCTGTTGTGAAGTGAATGTCACGTGTGAATGAAGTGAGAAAACTCAAAATGTTCAAGCGTCCAACTATGCATGAATAGCTCAATTTATTTGCGCAAGTCACGTCTGGTGTGAACACACAGTTAAGGCCTGTGGACAACGGAGCGATTTTCGTGCACACTTGTCGCCAACGTTTTTTGAGACGTTTTTCAGCGCATCTTTGTGTTCACACCATAGACTGTAAAAAAATATGGATGTAGTGTCCGTGACATCACCCGTAGGTTTCTTAAGAGCCGTTCTGAAGCATAAAGTAGAGACAAGCTGGCCGTCGCCATCTTGGCAGCGCATCATCGCGAGGCACGCCCGGATAACAGAAAATGGGCAAAGAGGAGGGACGTGGGTGGAGCTGAGGTGACGTGATGACTAACAGACAGCAGACAAACGGCAATCCACCTGTCACTCAAAGTGGCCATGCCCTTAATTATGCAGAACTTTAAGGCTTTATATAATGTAAACAAATTAGTTATAAAGAAATTCACCCCCTCACAGTTGTCATGAAGGGCAAAATTAGCCGAATAGACCAAAACCACAATTTGTCCCAGACTGTAAACATGTTTTTTTTCTGCTGTAAAGTTGGGCATTTTAACATGGGGCTCCTAGTGGTCAGTCAGTGAATTGCAGTTTAAGTTACTTCGTATTGGCTTCAACAGAAACTGGGGGAGGTTGCCGCTTGGTTCACACCCAAGCCATTTTCACTGGCGATGCACCGAGTGCACATGCAAATTCAGTAGATGGTGCTCCCGGCACACAAGGTGGTGCTGCGCCACTTTACACTTCTGACACTCGCTTGTCACACAGAAGAAGAAGAGAGACAGTCTTTACGTGCTTGCCAAAACCATTCAAACACTTTTTGCTAACTGTCAAGCAGCATTAGCAGCTCATCTTCTTCTTTGTCTACTTCCTCTTCATCGTATCAATGTGTGCTCGGCAAGACCGTTTTGTGCTTGAGCCACCAAGTCATGTTTTACTGTAACTTTAGCAGCTCCAGGCACATGAACAAAAGCACCAATCTCATTGGTCAGCTAGTTTTTAATGCGCCGTGTCAAAACAAAAAAACGAACCCACATTTTTTTTTTAACGACGCTTTTACGCCTGCCGTTTTGCGTGTCGGTGTGCACACTCACACTGGTGCCCTTTGATTGGTCATGAGGCGCTAAACGTCAGCGTTAAACGCACACGAAAATCATCCCAGTGTGAACAGGCTTTTAGGCCCAAGACGCTGTTTATTCAGGTTCAGCTCAAATGTTTCTTTTTCAAACACATTGATGCATCACAATCTAGCAGTTTTTTTTTGTTGTTTTTTTGTGAAACATGTCCATGTTTTCATGTCACGTTTGTATTTGTCAACAGTAATTTTTGCAACAGTATTTTCATAATCTTCTCCATGACGGACATGCCCTGCCCCCCTGGGTACTCGAGTACTCGTTTTTTTTGAGACCTATCGATGATCGAAATGAGAAATATACAGAAATGCCCATCCCTACCTGAGACCCAGTGAAAAAAGATTGTTTTGTGTACCGTTAATATAGTGTAAAAACATCACAAGGACATACGAACAGCAACATTTAAAAATATTAAGGTTAAGAGCCATTTTTCTTCTTTAATACGGAGTCTGCAACTAATACATATTGTATATAGTTGTTTACATTTCACTGCCGGTTGTATATTCTGTATATAACTGTGTATGAGACAAATGAAACTCTTGAATCTAGTGTAGTTTTGTAATATGTGAATTAGCAGTGCCTGTATTAAATCAGAAGCACTCTGGATCTAACTTCATAGAAACATCTCGTAGATATATGGTTATTGTCTTTATGTCCATCTTTAGAGTCATACACAATGTAAAAACACAGTAGCCTGCAGAGGACAATGAAGATATCAAGGTCTTTGTTGCAAAAGAAAATGAAAGTCTGCTTTGAAAACTCACATAACTTTAAAAATACCTTTTACCTTTCCGTAAAATGCGCTTAACTGTAAAGTCAGATCGATTTAAAAGTAAAGTTATGCCTATTGAATGACACCCTTTACATTTATAACTATGGAAGTAGGGCCTCAAATAAATTAAAAACAAATGTCAGACAGAACAAAATAACAGGTGTTGTACCGAAATCTGACTCCCCTACGCGTGACTCCCCAAACGGACTCCCTTGAGCACATTCGCCTACAGATCGATGTTTTCTCACTGCAAACACCCCGAATGTACACTGAAGTTTTGTGTACGCTTAAATGAATATGCAGAAAATGAAATAAGGTGTATAAAAGATGCAAAAAACATGGCAGATCTATTGAAACTGTAAACTGCCTGTGCTTCGTCAGGATAAGAGATAAAGACGTAGATTTCACAGTGAAGTTATTATCCTGCCGCATGAAGATCTATTTCTGATTCATTTACATCAGTCAACAATGCTGTTGCTGTCATTTCATGCGGTGGTTCGAGGGATTAACAAAACATTACTCTCCCTATTGCACCTGTGCATGAATGATATTAAACATAAACATATTAAAATAATATAAAACATCACACGAAAGGAAGGCTTTATATAGCCTTCATCAAATATTCCTGTGCACTGTGTATATAAGAGGCTACATATAAGACACACGCATGCAATGCACAGCAGTCTTTTCACAAAGTGGTGGGCCATGTCAATTATGCTTAATCATATCTTTAAAATAGAAATAAAAGAAACTATTAAAACTGACCATTACAAAAACAAGGATGGAAGGAAACCATAGACATTTTTATAAACTAATTGCATTCTTCCAACACATTGATGATCAAAAAGCATTGTTATCATTTTTCTTTCTTTCTTTCAGTTTCATATTGTGTATAGCTTGTTCATTGTCTCATTATGGCATGGACATTCTCTGCTCAAAAACACTGTAAAATAAATTTGTATTTAGTCGCATGTTTTCTATTACAATTCTTTTAATTCTGGGTATCAAATCAAATTTATAATAAACAAATAAAACTTTTATATAGTTATTACACCAAAAATGTCTCTATTTACAATAACTGTACAAACCAACAATTCCAAAATGACACTAAACACTACCTAAAAATGAACTATTTACACGCAGAATTGCCCTTTGCTTTTTTCCCTAGGTGCATGCCAGGCATATGAAGCTCTTCACTTTCACTGGAAGCATCGGGAGCACACATCACAGCATATCTAAACATATTAATACAACAGCGATTAGTCTTGCAAGAAAACTGCAATTGCAATATCAATGTCTTGAAATAATTTATGCTTTTTGTAAGGAAAAACATGTCGTACTTACCCAGTCAGACCCATTTTCTTTCTCCCCACAGAAATGGCACAAGTCCCTCAGGTCTTCTAGTTAACAATGATTCCAGGGTAGAAAAACAGTACAGTGTGATGTTTAAACACCATATTTGCTTTTAATGCATGCTTACAGTTCATTTTAAGGCCAGAATTCTTACCTGTGTTTTTTAGAAGGCAAGTGGCCATTTCCTCCCTCAGACCTTTCCCACCTTCTGCAGATGAGGAGAAGTCTATCGGCTCCTCCTTCAATGGTGCATTACAGAACACAACTGAATTTTGTCCAAGTGGATTTTATTGCTATTTCAACCATACACAGCTGGTACAGTAAAACGTGCAAAAGCATAAGGAACACACTAAAAACATAAATTAATATGAGATATATTTAATAAAGTACACAAAAAATACATGAAGTGCACGTGCAAGCAGCATTGATGCAAAAATACAGCACAACAAAATGACACAATGCCAGTGTATCACCAAACATTACATAGGGTCAAATGTGAATAATTGCAAATAAACTGTACAACACCAAATAAAGTTTGAATAATATGCCTTTTGTACTGTTAATAATGCTGTTTTACAAAATCTATATTCATCAAATGTGAATAGAAAAAGCATATTTCTTTATTTTTCAATGTCCATGATAAACCCATACTATAAGTGTTACAACCAAATGCTTTTGGGCAGAGAATGTCCATGCCATAATGAGACAATGAACAAGCTATACACAATATGAAACTGAAAGAAAGAAAGAAAAATGATAACAATGCTTTTTGATCATCAATGTGTTGGAAGAATGCAATTAGTTTATAAAAATGTCTATGGTTTCCTTCCATCCTTGTTTTTGTAATGGTCAGTTTTAATAGTTTCTTTTATTTCTATTTTAAAGATATGATTAAGCATAATTGACATGGCCCACCACTTTGTGAAAAGACTGCTGTGCATTGCATGCGTGTGTCTTATATGTAGCCTCTTATATACACAGTGCACAGGAATATTTGATGAAGGCTATATAAAGCCTTCCTTCGTGTGATGTTTTATATTATTTTAATATGTTTATGTTTAATATCATTCATGCACAGGTGCAATAGGGAGAGTAATGTACCACCGCATGAAATGACAGCAACAGCATTGTTGACTGATGTAAATGAATCAGAAATAGATCTTCATGCGGCAGGATAATAACTTCACTGTGAAATCTACGTCTTTATCTCTTATCCTGACGAAGCACAGGCAGTTTACAGTTTCAATAGATCTGCCATGTTTTTTGCATCTTTTATACACCTTATTTCATTTTCTGCATATTCATTTAAGCGTACACAAAACTTCAGTGTACATTCGGGGTGTTTGCAGTGAGAAAACATCGATCTGTAGGCGAATGTGCTCAAGGGAGTCCGTTTGGGGAGTCACGCGTAGGGGAGTCAGATTTCGGTACAACACCTGTTCTCAGGCGTTTAGACTAAACGGGAGGGGATCTACAAAAGCTCACAAGCTATGTTTTGAGCTCTATTCAAATTGAGAGAATGTCGAAAATACAATAGGACTTTTTTTACGACCGAATAAGGTAACTTAAAACAACAACAATTAAGTCCCTTGCAGTTGTGCTTTCTCCAAAACAATGTTTTTTCCTACGAAAACTACGATGGAGTGAAACACGCTTACCTTAACCAGTGTGACTGATATATGAAAAACCATTTGATTTATCAGCGCCAGCAGCACTCTTCGTACCAAGCGATTTCTCTCACTTGCTAGTAGCAGCAGAAGCAGAGCCAGCGTTTTGTGCCTGTGTGTTTATGTTTATTAGCCCTGCGCCATTGGTTCCTGTCAATCATTGCTGAGTAGGCGCGGGGTGGAGTGACGAGAGAGATAGAGAGAGACAGAGAGAGAGAGAGAGAGAGAGAGAGAGAGAGAGAGAGAGAGAGAGAGAGAGAGAGAGAGAGAGAGAGAGAGAGAGAGAGAGAGAGAGAGAGAGAGAGAGAGAGAGAGAGAGAGAGAGAGAGAGAGAGAGAGAGAGAGAGAGAGAGAGAGAGAGAGAGAGAGAGAGAGAGAGAGAGAGAGAGAGAGAGAGAGAGAGAGAGAGAGAGAGAGAGAGAGAGAGAGAGAGAGAGAGAGAGAGAGAGAGAGAGAGAGAGAGAGAGAGAGAGAGAGAGAGAGAGAGAGAGAGAGAGAGAGAGAGAGAGAGAGAGAGAGAGAGAGAGAGAGAGAGAGAGAGAGAGAGAGAGAGAGAGAGAGAGAGAGAGAGAGAGAGAGAGAGAGAGAGAGAGAGAGAGAGAGAGAGAGAGAGAGAGAGAGAGAGAGAGAGAGAGAGAGAGAGAGAGAGAGAGAGAGAGAGAGAGAGAGAGAGAGAGAGAGAGAGAGAGAGAGAGAGAGAGAGAGAGAGAGAGAGAGAGAGAGAGAGAGAGAGAGAGAGAGAGAGAGAGAGAGAGAGAGAGAGAGAGAGAGAGAGAGAGAGAGAGAGAGAGAGAGAGAGAGAGAGAGAGAGAGAGAGAGAGAGAGAGAGAGAGAGAGAGAGAGAGAGAGAGAGAGAGAGAGAGAGAGAGAGAGAGAGAGAGAGAGAGAGAGAGAGAGAGAGAGAGAGAGAGAGAGAGAGAGAGAGAGAGAGAGAGAGAGACAGAGAGAGAGAGAGAGAGAGAGAGAGAGAGAGAGAGAGAGAGAGAGAGAGAGAGAGAGAGAGAGAGAGAGAGAGAGAGAGAGAGAGAGAGAGAGAGAGAGAGAGAGAGAGAGAGAGAGAGAGAGAGAGAGAGAGAGAGAGAGAGAGAGAGAGAGAGAGAGAGAGAGAGAGAGAGAGAGAGAGAGAGAGAGAGAGAGAGAGAGAGAGAGAGAGAGAGAGAGAGAGAGAGAGAGAGAGAGAGAGAGAGAGAGAGAGAGAGAGAGAGAGAGAGAGAGAGAGAGAGAGAGAGAGAGAGAGAGAGAGAGAGAGAGAGAGAGAGAGAGAGAGAGAGAGAGAGAGAGAGAGAGAGAGAGAGAGAGAGAGAGAGAGAGAGAGAGAGAGAGAGAGAGAGAGAGAGAGAGAGAGAGAGAGAGAGAGAGAGAGAGAGAGAGAGAGAGAGAGAGAGAGAGAGAGAGAGAGAGAGAGAGAGAGAGAGAGAGAGAGAGAGAGAGAGAGAGAGAGAGAGAGAGAGAGAGAGAGAGAGAGAGAGAGAGAGAGAGAGAGAGAGAGAGAGAGAGAGAGAGAGAGAGAGAGAGAGAGAGAGAGAGAGAGAGAGAGAGAGAGAGAGAGAGAGAGAGAGAGAGAGAGAGAGAGAGAGAGAGAGAGAGAGAGAGAGAGAGAGAGAGAGAGAGAGAGAGAGAGAGAGAGAGAGAGAGAGAGAGAGAGAGAGAGAGAGAGAGAGAGAGAGAGAGAGAGAGAGAGAGAGAGAGAGAGAGAGAGAGAGAGAGAGAGAGAGAGACACAGAGAGAGAGAGAGAGAGAGAGAGAGAGAGAGAGAGAGAGAGAGAGAGAGAGAGAGAGAGAGAGAGAGAGAGAGAGAGAGAGAGAGAGAGAGAGAGAGAGAGAGAGAGAGAGAGAGAGAGAGAGAGAGAGAGAGAGAGACAGAGAGAGAGAGAGAGAGAGAGAGAGAGAGAGAGAGAGAGAGAGAGAGAGAGAGAGAGAGAGAGAGAGAGAGAGAGAGAGAGAGAGAGAGAGAGAGAGAGAGAGAGAGAGAGAGAGAGAGAGAGAGAGAGAGAGAGAGAGAGAGAGAGAGAGAGAGAGAGAGAGAGAGAGAGAGAGAGAGAGAGAGAGAGAGAGAGAGAGAGAGAGAGAGAGAGAGAGAGAGAGAGAGAGAGAGAGAGAGAGAGAGAGAGAGAGAGAGAGAGAGAGAGAGAGAGAGAGAGAGAGAGAGAGAGAGAGAGAGAGAGAGAGAGAGAGAGAGAGAGAGAGAGAGAGAGAGAGAGAGAGAGAGAGAGAGAGAGAGAGAGAGAGAGAGAGAGAGAGAGAGAGAGAGAGAGAGAGAGAGAGAGAGAGAGAGAGAGAGACAGAGAGAGAGAGAGAGAGAGAGAGAGAGAGAGAGAGAGAGAGAGAGAGAGAGAGAGAGAGAGAGAGAGAGAGAGAGAGAGAGAGAGAGAGAGAGAGAGAGAGAGAGAGAGAGAGAGAGAGAGAGAGAGAGAGAGAGAGAGAGAGAGAGAGAGAGAGAGAGAGAGAGAGAGAGAGAGAGAGAGAGAGAGAGAGAGAGAGAGAGAGAGAGAGAGAGAGAGAGAGAGAGAGAGAGAGAGAGAGAGAGAGAGAGAGAGAGAGAGAGAGAGAGAGAGAGAGAGAGAGAGAGAGAGAGAGAGAGAGAGAGAGAGAGAGAGAGAGAGAGAGAGAGAGAGAGAGAGAGAGAGAGAGAGACAGAGAGAGAGACAGAGAGAGAGATTTTTTGAGATTTTAACAAACCTTTATTTTACAATTATACACTCAGTATATTCAAACAAAAATAGTAACCACAAAAATACACATTTACACTACAGATAATCATTGTAGCAGACAAGAAAAAATTAAAAGTTAATCTTCAACTAAGCAAATTGCATCATTATAACACCACTGGTTTGAAAAAAACATCAAGTCTTTCATCGTCTTATAAAATTTAAAATCAATCCACACTCTTGTTTTTATCCTGTTTTTAAAATAGATACAATATCATCTGTTTCAGACCCTTCAATTTTGTTCCTTCTACCATTTTTGCCTCACCTATGATGAAGTTTAATAATTGACATTTTATCCTGTTTCTTGCTACATATCGATACCCAATAATAAAACTCTGAACATTAAAACTTTCATTCAGTTTACTAAGCAACAATTTAAGAAATTCAAAAATATAAAACAATCTTGTACACTCCATAAAACAATGAAAAATTGTCTCCTTTTTGTCACAGAAAGGACACACACTAGACACATTTGGTTTAATAACACTCACAAACGAATTGACAGCAACTGCACCGTGTAAAGTTCTCCACTGGAGATCCCCCACTCTTTTATCTAAAGGAGGTTTATACAAAATTCTCCACACAGGTTTTGTATCCTCCTCCAAACCTAGCTTGTTTCTCCAAACAGTGTCTACTTTTCCATTTAAAATTTTCTTATTTAAAACCTTAACACAATTTATATAGAGCATTTTCCTGTTCGCCTTGTGAATCCTTAGATCTTCTAGATTCTCCAGCAACACCCCGTGAGCTCCTTTAAAATCAGGAGAAATGTAAACCTCTGGAAAAGGATCTTTACAATTAGGAAACACCCTTCCTTCACCATAACTCAAAAGAAGAGACTTTTCTTCTACGGTAAGTTTTTGCGTCAAAACTTCCAACAGTTTTCCTGCCACTCTTGTCGATTTTAAACTTAAACAAGAGGCTACCCTTTGTGCATTATTTAACTCAGGACCCCCTGCATCTATTAGATGCTGCAATTTAACTTTTTTTGATGTACACATTACATTTTCAAAACCCCAAGCAGTTTCACTTGATACATCAAACCTGGCTCCACATACAGTCGGTTCCTCTAACAACCAGTACAAGGACTCAGAAACACCTCTTCTTTTTTTAAATAAAGTCCATACTTTAAAAATCCCTTTATAGAAAGGCGTCAGCCCATTCAGTTGAGTCTTATTAGAGTCCATTAAAAACAAAGTAGAGTCCAAGCCCAACCCTCCAGCTTGTCTTAAAATGGATTTAGCAGTATTTCTCCAGACAAGATCTTCCGGACCTGTTAAAAATCTTTGAATCAACTGCAGACGAAAGGTTGCTCCTCTGCTGACCAGGTGTATTAGTCCTTGTCCCCCTTCTTCTCTAGGAAGATAAAGCACATTCTGTGGTACCCAATGAAACTTAGACCAGAAGACGTCCACTATGACCGCCTGCAGCTTTGGAAGAAGTCCTCCTGGAGGCTCAGTACATGCCAGTCAATGCCAGAAAGTTGAAGCCACAAGATTGTTAATCACAGTCACTCGTCCTCTGAATGACATTTTTGGCCACAGCCATCTCCATTTTTCTAATCGTCCTCTTGTTTTTTCCAAAACTCCTTCCCAGTTTTTTTGCAGCATTGAGTCGTCCCCAAGGTATACACCTAAATATTTAAAACCACCTCTCTTCCACTCAAGTCCAGCAGGTAATTTAGGAAGGCATCTATCTTGCCATTTTCTACATATTACGGCTTCACTCTTTGTCCAGTTTACCTTAGCTGAAGACATTTTTCCAAACTCATCTATAATTACTTGCAGAGTATCTACTTCTTTTTGATTTTTTATCATAACCACAATATCATCAGCATAAGCTGATAAATTAATTTTACTGTCAGAATGTGGTATACTCCAACCATCAATACTTGCTCTGATTCTTACTAACAATGGCTCGATGGCTAAAGCATACAACATACCTGATAATGCACACCCTTGTCTTATACCTCTTGTGATTTTAAAAGGAGCACTCAACCCTCCATTAATTTTCAGTACACTCTCAATGTTTACATACAACAGCCCAATCATTTTAATAAAACCAGGACTAAAACCAAATTCTGCTAGCGTCTGCCAGAGATAGTTATGCTCAACTCGGTCAAATGCTTTTTCTTGGTCCAAGGAAATAAGACCACAATTTAGACCAAAAGATCCAGAGATGTCAAAAATGTCTCTAATTAGATGAATATTATCAAATATATGTCTATTAGGAACACAGTATGTCTGATCTACATGGATGACCCAACCAATCACTTCTCTTAGTCTAATCGCTAAGGCTTTGGATAGAATCTTTACATCAGAGCATAAGAGTGACACAGGTCACCAGTTCTTTATGTTTCTGAGGTCTCTTTTCTTCGGTAGAAGGGTGATCACTGCTCTCCTGCAGCTTATAGGCAGCGACTCTCGCGTCAAACTGTCATTAAGCACTTCAAGCAGATCATCCCCTAAAACTGCCCAGAGTGCTTTATAAAACTCTACAGGAATGCCATCGATTCCCGGAGCTTTCCCACACTGCATACTCTTCAGGGCATCATACAGTTCACCTTTCGTAAAAGGTTTTTCCAACTCCGTATTAGCTCCATCAGGAACTTTAGGTAGACCCACATAAAACCGACTGGCTATATCATTCACCTCTTTGTGTTCACTCTTATACAGCTCTGAATAAAATGCTACCGCAGCTTTTCTTATTTCCTTAGACTCTAAAATGTCCATGCCTGACTCAGATATCAAGGAATGCATACTTCTATTTTAGCCATTTTTCTTTTCAAGTCCAAAAAAAAAAAACTTGGTTGGCCCATCCATTTGTGTTGCACTTTGAAAACGTGAGCGGACCAGAGCACCCTGTGCTTTAACACCCAACAGATCATCTAAAACTTTCCTTTTATCTTTGAGAGCTTTCGTACATTTTCTGTCTCTTGTGGAATCTATTAGATTTTGTATTTCTATTATTTCTCTTTCTAGATCCTCTAGTGATTGGGAAATGTCTCTCGAAGCATTGAAAGTATACATCCGGCACAGTTGCTGTATCTCTATCTTCCCATTATTCCACCACTGCTGTAGAGACTCAAATGATGACTTCCTATTCTTAAAACGCTCCCAAAAATAACCAAACACCTCACAAAAAAACACTGTCTTGCAAAAGCGCAATGTTAAAATGCCAATAAGCACTTCTTGGCTTTACATTAGTAATAAAAACATTGCAAATGACCAAACCATGATCTGAAAAGCTTACAGGTGAAATTGCACAATGCTTAATAATGTTAAAATGATGTTTAAAACAATACCATCTGTCCAGTCTAGCCATTGTCACAAAATGTTCTCTCACTTGTGTCCATGTGTACTGTCTCTGTGTTTTATTCAACACCCTCCAAACATCATATAATTCATACTCTTTCATCATTTTTCTCAAAACATTTTGTGATGCCATATGTGGTTCTCTGTGGTTTCTATCCATCTTGTCATTTTCTGTACAATTAAAATCACCTGCTATAAATAAATACTCTTCAGGTTTACAACTTTTTACTAAATCATTAAGTTTGTTTAAAAACAAGACTCGTTCCCTTGGTTTTTCTTAATAGAACAGCTACACCTCCACTGTTATTCGTCTTATGACTCAATATCACTTTCCCCTCCCATTCCATCAACCATTCACTCTCATTTTGCATATCACTATGCGTTTCTTGAATAAGCATAACATCGATATTTTTTTGTTCAAAAAGCTTTGCTCTTTTTTTATAATCTCTTGCACCGTTTATGTTAAGACTGCCCAGTTTTAAATTACTCATAAATAAGTGAATAAAAAAAGAAACAGAGCATAAACAAAACAAAAAACTAGCAAAGAAAAAATTAAAATTAAAACACTTCCTTTCCATCATTGAGAATACTGGATCTCAACTTTTGAACAATTTTCTTTAACCTGTACACCTCCTGTTCAGTCAAACCCCCCAGTCCTGTTTCTTTCATGGATATTTTTGCTGACTCTATAAACAATTCGCGGTCAGGAAAGAACTTTTCTATTTGAACTCCCTTCATCCCTTTTGTGTTTTGCAAAAAGGTCTTGATCTTTTCCAGTGTGTAAGCGCTTCTTCCAGATCTCCTTCGAGAGTCTGAATCAACTGAGCTCACAGATTCACACTTTCTGTTACAGAATCAGAGTTGCCTTGGTCAGATATCATTTCTTGAATCATCCCCTCTCTTGTCTTTTTTCTTTACCTTCTCCTTCCTTGCTTTTTTTTTTTTTGTCTCTTTCCCCTAGTTTTCCTCTTCAATGTTGGTGTTTTAAAAAGATTCTCATCTTCAGTCATATCCATGTCTCCTAGAACTTCTCCTTCCACAACAAAACCATTCGTTTTCTCAATTTCCTCCTCTCCTATTCCTTCCTCAATGCTCTCTTCCACAATTTCTTTCTGATTAACCCTTTGTTCATCATTCCCTTCCTTCTCAATCAATTCCATGTCTTTTTCCTGTTGATCCTCACTTTTATCTTTGTCTGTTTGTCCCTCCTCTTCAATATCACTTTGAATTGCTTTGAATTCTATGTTTTGTGGACACACACGGACAAGATGTCCTCCTTGTCCACATTTAAAACATTTCATTGTTTCTGATGTTGCATAAATCATGTAGTCAAATTCATCAACCCTAAACTTCAAAGCGAGATTTAACTCGGTGTTCTCATTGTTTAGGATCATAAAAACTTGTCTTCGAAAAGACACCACATGCTTTAACTGCGCCGATTTACAACTCAAAGCAATTTTTGTAATTTTTGAAACAACTTTCCCGTGTCTTGCCAATTCTCTTTCAATCGCTTCATCTGAAATGAAGGGTGGAACGTTTGACATTATTTTTTTCGCCGGTTGCATCAAAGGCATTACCATCGTGTAAGACTCATTTAATACAATTTCGTTTGCGACAATCTCGTTGACTTTGTGTACATCATCTAAGAATAAAACAATCGCACTGTTCATTCTCGAAGGTGACAAAATACTCTTATAACCAACAACTTGCGCTACTGCTAGGCTGCACTCCTCCACCGAGCAGCGCTCCGCAGGAATCACTTTGATGCCATGCGGCCGCGTTAGCTTCGCAAGGGTTTCACTTTCAGACGCTGCCATTCTGATCAGCGCGTGCTGATCAACAGCGTCAACCATGTTCTGCTTTTCCCTTTTCCTAACTTTAACAAACTCCACAATATACTCCAAAAAATACTAAAGTATAAGGAAAAGATCACTCAGCCCACAGGCCGCCGCTCTCACTCTACACACGTTCACTTCCACTTGCTCCCAGCATGCACTCAGAGAGAGAGAGAGAGAGAGAGAGAGAGAGAGAGAGAGAGAGAGAGAGAGAGAGAGAGAGAGAGAGAGAGAGAGAGAGAGAGAGAGAGAGAGAGAGAGAGAGAGAGAGAGAGAGAGAGAGAGAGAGAGAGAGAGAGAGAGAGAGAGAGAGAGAGAGAGAGAGAGAGAGAGAGAGACAGAGAGAGAGAGAGAGAGAGAGAGAGAGAGAGAGAGAGAGAGAGAGAGAGAGAGAGAGAGAGAGAGAGACAGACAGAGATTCATGATTCAAGAGTTTTATTTGTCACATACAGTTATATACAGAATATACAACCGGCAGTGAAATGTAAACAGGTCCGCTCCATGGACAGTGCAAATTCACAGTTAAAAACACAAGGAGGAAATTATAATAGAAATCGGATAAAAAAGTACTATATATATATATATATATATATATATATATATATATATATATATATATATATATATATATATATATATATATATATAGTGCTTTTATTTACTATTTTACTCTCTTTCTTTTACTCTCAATTTTTACAAACTTATCATCTGCATTGATCTACTATGACAGCAAAACTCTTTTGGACATTGGTTACCTCTACACTGGACTGCTTCAGGACACTTTCGCCGATACTCTGTGGCCATCTGAGATCCTTCGGAATGCCGAGTCGAACAATGGACAGAGCCGACAGCAAAGAATCAAGAAACACCGTGGGAAACGCGCTGGAATTTGAAACAGACTGAGGAAAAGGGCATTCAGTCCTCCTCTCCCGAGCATTCTTCTAGCAAATGTTCAATCCTTGGAGAATAAGATGGACGATCTTAGAGCCAGGATAAGTTTTCAACGGGACATGAGAGACTGTAACATCTTTTGTTTGTCTGAAACATGGCTCACGTCCGGGGTCCCGGACACAGCTGTGACGCCGTCGGAGAACTTCTCTGTTTTTCGGATGGACAGAACAGCCGAGGCCGGTAAATCCAAAGGCGGTGGAGTATGCTTCATGGTCAACAAGAAATGGTGCGACCCCAGGAACATCACCATTCTCTCGCGGTCCTGTTCGCCTCATCTGGAACATTTAACAATCATCTGCCGCCCATTCTATCTGCCGAGGGAGTTTTCTGCGGTTGTCGCGACCGCTGTTTACATTCCACCGCAGGCAGACACAGCGCTGGCTTTATCTGGCCTTCATGATGTTGCCAGCGGCATCATAAACAAACACCCCGATGCTGCTTTCATCGTCGCGGGCGATTTTAACAAAGCAAACCTAAAGAAAGTCCTGCCAAACTTTTACCAGCACGTCTCCTGTCCTACACAAGGAGCAAACACGCTGGATCATTGCTACTCTCCGTTCAAGAACGCCTATAAAGCGCGGTCACTTCCAGCTTTTGGCAAATCGGATCATGCCGCCATTTTCCTCACACCCGAATACAAACAAAAGCTCGTTCAGGAACCCCCGGTGAGGCGGGAAGTTAAGCGCTGGTCAGCCCACTCAGAGACCGCGCTACAGGCAGCTCTGGATGATGTGGATTGGGACATGTTCCGAGCGAGTTCAGCCGACGTAAGCGAGTTCACAGAAATGGCGCTTTGCTTCATCAACACGCTTACAGAGCAAGCCACGCAAACAATAACAATAACGTCCTTCTCAAATCAGAAACCGTGGGTGGACAATTCAATCCGTGCTGCAGTGAACATACGCACTGCCGCTTACAACGCCGGTCTCCTTTCAGGGAATATGAATGAATACAGATCGTCCTGCTATGCTCTCAGACGAGCAGTTAAAGCCGCAAAACTCCATTACAAAGACCGAGTGGAGTCTCATTTCCAACTCAACGACTCGCGGCGCATGTGGCAAGGTCTGAGGTCCATCTGCTCGTTTGGATCTAAATCCTCTGCAGAGGTCAGAGCTGACCCGTTGCTCGTGAACGAGTTAAACTCTTTCTACGCTCGCTTTGACTGTAACCGCGGCAACGCGACTCCGCCAAGTGGTGCATCAGAGGGAATTACTCAGAGCAGCCACAACCACGTGATCACTGTCTCGGAGGATGAAGTTCGGAGAGCACTCAAGCGTGTGGACATCAGGAAAGCTGCTGGGCCGGATGGTATTTCAGGTCGTGTTCTGCGGTCCTGTGCTGATCAGCTCGCCGGGTTGTTTACATCTATCTTTAATGAGTCCCTCGCTACATCTGTGGTCCCCACCTCCTTCAAAAAATCCACCATCATCCCTGTCCCTAAGAACAGTAAACCCTCTTGCCTAAATGACTACCGTCCAGTGGCTCTCACGTCTATAGTCATGAAGGTCTTTGAGAGACTCATTAAAAACACCATTTGCGCCTTCATTCCTGACACTTTGGACCCTCTTCAGTTTGCCTATCGTCCCAATAGATCGACTGAAGATGCCATCTCTCATGTCCTCCACTCCTCCCTCACTCACATCGACAGCAAAAGTGGGAACTACGTAAGGCTGCTATTTATTGACTATAGCTCAGCCTTTAACACCATAGTTCCCATTAAGCTAACCGCCAAACTCCTGGATCTCGGCCTGAATTCTTCTCTCTGCCACTGGATTGAGGACTTCCTCACTGGCAGGCCTCAGGTGGTGAGAATAGGCCAGTCCACCTCCACCTCCCTGAGTGTGGGAGCTCCACAGGGCTGTGTCCTGAGTCCCCTGCTCTACTCGCTCTACACGCATGACTGTTTGTCCACACACAGCTCCACCTCTATCATCAAATTTGCTGACGATACTGTTGTCCTGGGCCTCATTTCCAACAACAATGAGACGGCATACTTGGACGAGGTGGAGCAACTAACATCATGGTGCCAGGGCAACTGTCTCTCTCTGAATGTTGGCAAGACCAAAGAACTGATTGTGGACTTCAGGAAGAGACAGCAACGGACATACTCCCCTCTCATGATCAGCGGGTCACCAGTAGAGAGAGTGAGCAGCTTCAAATACCTGGGTGTAAACATCTCCGAGGACCTGACCTGGACTGCTCACATTCAGACACAGGTGAAAAAAGCCAGGCAAAGACTGTATCACCTGCGCCAGCTGAGAAAATTCAGGGTTTCACCAGCTATCCTGAAAACTTTCTATTTAGGGGCGATAGAAAGTGTTTTAACTCAGTGCATCACAGTGTGGTATGGGAAAAGCACCAGTCATGACAGCAAAGCCCTGCAAAGAGTCGTGCACTTATCCGAGCGTATCTCAGGGTCAGCTCTCCCGTCTCTGCAGGACGTCTACACCAAACGCTGCAAAGGTAGAGCTACTAAGATCATCAAGGACTCTAATCACCCTGCAAACCCTCATTTCACGCTGCTGCCATCTGGTAAGCGCTTCCGAAGCCTGATGGCCAAAACTGAGAGACTCAGGAGGAGCTTCTTCCCCCAGGCCATCAGACTCCTGAACTTAACACCACGTGACTTCACTTCAGGATAAACATCGATACACTGACATTGCACTGCACTTTCTGTTCTTGTTGTTACTGTGTAACAACCTGTTATAAACCTGTTTGCACATTATACTCTTTATACATTTGTTAACCACATATTTATAAGTCTACAGTTTACTTACTGCACAGTTTACTTCAATTATTTTATTCCACTTCTTTATTCTTATTTTTTTTAACTTTTTTTTTCCTTCTGCTTGACTTGATTATTTATAATTCTACATATATATATATATATATATATATATATACTTTTTATTTCTATTATATTATAATTTCCTCCTTGTGTTTTTAACTGTGAATTTGCACTGTCCATGGAGCGGACCTGTTTACATTTCACTGACGATTGTATACACTGTATATAACTGTGTATGTGACAAATAAAACTCTTGAATCTTGAAGATGGAAATTCTATAACAGTATCTTTACAGTTTAGAGATCATAAGGGTAATTTTTAATTTCATTTTCTTGAATGAGATGTTCAGATGTTGCCAAAATTTGCCATTTCACTGGTGCAACTTGGGTGCACACTAACTTATAAAACACAGAAATGATTGTAAAACCCTTACAAGATCTCTCAATGACATAATATTCCAGGAAATGACCAATATCGTAAACATCAGTAATATCAATGGATTGTGGTGCTAGCTGGTGTTTCACTGTGAAACATGACAAAAATATCATTATTTAATACATTTATAAATAATGTTTTATTTTAAGAAAGCAACAATGGACAGAAATACTCAGCATTAAAATTAATTTCTCATCCAGAAATGAATTGAGCTTTATTAAGGAAGTATATAATGCATTTTATAGTACACAAACTAGTCACAGCATTCACATCTTTTTTAGACTTGAATAGTTTTTCTTGAAGGATGGTGTTTCCTGTTGCGCTTTTCCCAACCCCAGTCTTCCCTAGGAGCAATATCTTGCGATGAGGGAGATTGTTGTTCTGGTCAGAGGACGTGGTCCCTGTAACTGTTTCAAAGCAGAAAACAATATCAGAAAGCCATCACACTTTGTCATGTCTTTGCAATTATGGATATTTTATTCAAATGCATCACCAGTTTGTTGGAAGAATAATGAATATATGCAAATAGTGTAAGTGTGCAATATGACCTTACATGTCTGCATTTGACATTTTTATCCAAAGAAACTTACACTAAATTAGGCTCATTCCATGTGAAAGTTCCCTAGCTCAAACTTTTAGAAAGAATAAATATTCATCCACAGCATTTTAGTTTTTGCTTTCTTCTTTACTTATGTTTTTTTTTTTTTTTTTCACCAGAAAAAAAGAAAGATCAAAAGTCAACATTTTCAGCCAGGGACCTCTGGACACCGAGTTGATATGTAATAACTCACTAGGTTAAATTCAGATTCAGATTCAACTTTGTCACTGAGCAGAGTACAAGTACAGAGCCAATGAAATGCAGTTATCATCCAACCAGAAGTGCAAAGTGCTTGCTCCAAACTTCATTTCGTTATACTGTACTTGTACATGTGTAGACAAATAAACTTCAACTTCAACTTCAAATACAGTTTATATAAAAATAAATAAATATATATGTAATATCTATACATCTATACACACACACACACACACTACATAGTGCAAGTTGTGTTATATAAGACAGAGACCAGCTCCAATGCAAATAACTGTAAGTATACATAAGATGCAAATGAACAAGTACAATATAATACAGAAGGTGCATTAATCAATGAGGTATCTATCAATATATCCATACATGTATACATACACATACACACACGATGTATATGCTTGAGGCCATAACAGTGCAAATGGCGAAGTGTTTAGAGGTAGAAGTGTGCAAAAAAGAAAAATCAAATCCATCTAGGATGCATTGTTCAGTGTCTGAGATTGGAGTTCAGTAGACTGACAGCTGAGGGAAAGAAACTGTTCCTGAGTCTGCTGGTGCGACAGCGAAGACTCCTATAACGTCTCCCCAATGGGAGGGAAGTAAACAGTCCATGATTTGAGTGAGAGGAGTCTTTGGGAATACTTCTCACTCTTTAGGCAGTGTTTGTGGTAAATTTCTTTGACAGAGGGTAGTCCAACACCAGTGATGTATTGGGCAGTTTTCACCACCCGCTGGAGGGCCTTCTGGTCTGAGACAGTGCTGTTGCCATACCACACTGTGATGCAGTTTGTGAGAATGCTTTCAATAGTGCGGTGGTAAAAGTTCAGCAGGATGTGGGGAGACAGGTGAGCTTCCCAAGGAAGTAAAGGCTGTTGTGCCTTTTTGTATGGATGTGTTGAGGGTCCAGGAAAGATCCTCAGAGAGATGGACACCGAGGAACTTGAAACTAGTTGTGCATTCCACTTCAACTCTATCAATGTAGATGGGGGTGTGTGCATGGTTCTTCCTGGTTCGCCGGTCCACAATTAGCTCTTTGGTCTACTGGGTGTTGAGTGTGAGGTTATTATTATTTTTATTATATTTATACATTTTTACCAATTCTAAACTTAACTCGTTACCTTAGCATCATCACTTACCTATGGCGGGACAGGGTTGGCTCTGATATCTGTTTGGTAGGACCTGTAAAACAGAGAATGCAGTTGCTTCACAGAGGATATGATACTATATGGGTAAATGTTACATATTAGTGCTAAGTATTAACAGTGAGACCAGGCTGTGTATTCAGAGAGAAGGCAAGGCCGTTGACAGGAGGTCTCAGGCCAGTAAATTAAGTGACCAGTAAGTTGAATTTGGTACCCTTGCGAAAAAGTAGTATATTTCAAGTTAATTTTATTAAGTTTACTTTATGTAGTAAGTATACTAATATCAATGTACTAGTAGTAAACTTGTAAGTGTACTATTTCGATACTACTAAATTAGTGTATAAAAGTATAACTTTAAAGACACAACTTGGTTTACTAAATATCCTAAAAGCAAATGATCAGCACTAACACGCTCTTTGTGCTTTAACACAGTAAATGTACATTCAATGTTTTATCAGAAATATGTACAACACATAATTCATAAAGAAAACCTGTTTACACAACAGATGCATCATGTACATTAGTAGCACATGACACCCTCAGCTGAACAGAAGTCATTAACAAATGGAAGAGAAGAACAGGAAACAGGCTTCTGAAATCATTGACTGCTTGATATTACAGTAAGAATGAGACAATGGTAATGTCTTAATAATCAGAAACTAGAATAGGAAAGTAGTGTGAGAGCTCACCTCATCATCATCATCATCATCATCATCCTCATGCAGTCAGAATCATTGAAGCATGTTTAGACGTGTTGAACAGTTCAATAGAGCTGATAGAAACCGTTCTGAGGACACAAATGATAGTAAATGACGATAGAACTGAGCTCATATTATACATGTCAAAATCACAATTTGAAATAAACACTAATCTACTATTAACTATTCTACCTTACGGTGTGTGATCCAGAGCCGTCTCGTCAGCTGGATGTGGAAATGTTTGTGTACTGTGCTGTCCTTGAGTTCTCCAGCTGGAACACAACAGTGAGGAAGATGATGATGAAGAAAATGATCTGCTGATTTCATCAGCTGTAGCAGTGCTGTTAGTGGAGCCTTTTGTTCAACCTTTGAGTCCTCTTTTATTCTTCAATGATTTTACTCTTCTCCTCTGTCATTATTACTCCATCAATCATATGTTCCTCTCGGTTCCTCGTGCACCATTAGTTCTACTAAACGATAGATGACACAGAACCCTGAAAAAAAATGGGTTTAACTGCACTGCTCGTTTCTGCCTCCACTAATAAGAAAATCATGCGGTCCAGGACTGGATAACTAAACACTTCTCGCCATCTCCATTATTAACTGCTCAGGATTTATCTGTGTGTCAATGAATCGTCTCGGAGTGACTGAACGAAAGGGAATGTCTCGGTTACGTAACGGAGGGAACGGAGACGTAACGTCAGTGACTGACAAATGGGGGTTTCGCCTAGAAGCCTATCATCTTCGAGATCTTAGAAAACGCCATGGGCATGTGGAATTTGCATGCGTAACTCCGCCCCGCCGCGTGGGTATATAAGGAAGTATGCTGGCACATTGCATTATGTTTACCTGCTGAGGAGCCAAGACTGAACTCTGGCCGTTCCAGCGGTACAGCAGAGTGGCAGAGGGACGTTACGTCTCCGTTCCCTCCTCAAGGAACGAGGGTTACATACGTAACCGAGACGTTCCCTTTCGTTCAGTCACTCCGAGTAATGTCAGTGACTGACGAATGGGGGTCCCAGTCTAATCCCGCCGGCTGTCTTCCAGTGCCCTGCATAAGTGCGAGCTCCCTGTCGTAAGACTAGTATGGACGAAGCACTCCCTCTTATCACAGGAATACCAAGGTACACTGGGAAGCATATTCCAGGAAGAACATGCGCTAGGATGCCTACCCATAGGGAGGGCTTAGAAATGCACATATGACCATTAGGGGCTGCATATGGGAAATTCTGGGGAACCAGCCGAAGGTGGACTTTTAACCCCAGGGGTGGCAAGGTTGCCAAGGGAAAACACCTGCTCGAGGAGGGTTATGGTGGAAATACATGTGTGGGGGTCGCCCGGAGGTGGGACCATGCACACGGAGGCACCTGGCCTGACACGAGGGTCTGGGCGAGTGGGCAGACTTACTGGTGTCGGCGTAGAGGTGAGGCGTCACCCAGCCTGCAGCTCTGCAGACGTCTGTTAGCGAAACGCCATGCGCTAAAGCCCAAGAGGAGGCCACACTCCGAGTAGAGTGGGCCCTGACCCCAAGGGGACATGGACGCCCCTGCGTCTGGTAAGCCAAAAAAATGGCGTCCACTATCCAGTGGGACAACTTTTGCTTTGAGAGATCCTTTCCCTTCAGCTTCCCATCATAACAGACAAAGAGCTGGTCTGAGGTCCTGAAACACTGCGTCCTGTCTACATAGGCGCGGAGGGTGTGTACTGGACAGAGCAGTGCCAGTTCTGGAAACCAAGTCTAGCCGTGACAGTACAGGGTGACCAAAAGGACCTGCTCCTTGTCCTCCCAGATCTTGCACAGTGTCTGTGCGAGAAGGCTCACTGGGGGAAGTGCATACTTGCGCAGGCCCCACAGCCAGCTGTGCGACAGTGCATCCATGCAGAGCGTGCCCTCGGTCAGGGAATAATACAGGCGGCAATAGAAAGAGTCGTGGGAGGCAAACAGGTCTACCTGTGCGTCGCCGAACTGTTCCCAAATCAGCTGGACCGTCTGGGAGAGCTCGTCGGCTGGCCGGTTCATGACTCCCGGGACATGGACAGCATGAAGGGACCCCAGTTGCTTCTGAGCCCATAGGACGAGATGGCGGGCGAGTTGAGACATACGGCGGGAGCGCAGACCACCCTGATGGTTTATGTACGCTACTGTGGCCATGTTGTCTGACCGGACTAGCACGTGTTGACCCTTGAGCAGCGCTCGGAAGCGGTGCAGGGCGAATCATACTGCCAGCAACTCGAGGCAATTGACATGCAGGCGGCGCTGGGGTCCTGTCCAGGAGCCCGTGGCAGCATGTCCATTGCACATGGCACCCCAGCCCATGGCAGAGGCATCTGTTGATACAACAATATGCCTGGGAACTTGTTCTAAGGACACGCCGACCTGTAAAATGTTGAGGTTTGACCACAGGTTGAGGGTCTGCAGGCAGGCCTGAGTCACTGGAACCCGGAGCGTGCCCGACTGCCATGCCCATCTCGGGACTCGATCACAAAGCCAATGCTGAAGTGGTCTCATATGAAGCAATCCGAGCGGCGTTACTGCGGCTGCAGATGCCATATGCCCCAGGAGCCTCTGAAATAACTTCAGTGGGACTGCACTCTTGCTCTCGATTTGACGGAGGCAAGTCAGCAGTGACTGCGCACGCTCGCTCGTAAGCTGAGCGCACACGTCGACCGATTCGATTTCCATACCGAGAAAAGAGATCCTCTGCACTGGGCAGAGTTTGCTCTTTTCCCAGTTGACCCGAAAGCCCAGATGGGCTAAGTGCTGGAGCACTAGATCTCTGTGTTTGCACACCTGCTCTCGAGAGTGACTCAGTATGAGCCAGTTGTCGAGGTAGTTCAGGATGCGAACCCCGTGCTGCCTCAGCGGCGCAAGGGCTGCCTCGACAATCTTCGTGAAGACGCGAGGGGACAGAGCTAGCCCGAACGGGAGGACCACGTACTGATATGCCTGCCCCTCAAAGGCAAACCATAGAAACGGTCTGTGTCGGGGAATAATGGGGACATGGAAGTAGGCATCCTTCAGGTCGACCGCTGCAAACCAATCTGCTGGACGAACACATTCGAAAAGGTTCGGTTCAGGATGCGCAGGTCCAGGATCGGTCATAACCAACCGGTTTTCTTGGGTACAATGAAGTAGGGGCTGTAAAAGCCGGACTTCATTTCTCCTGGAGGGACAGGCTCGATCGCGCCCTTTGCCAGCAGAGTGGCGATCTCCGCACGCATGACTGGAGCATTGGGTCCCAGCATGGTGTATCGGACTCCCCGGAAGCGGGCAGGAGCCTGAGCGATAGCCAAGCCTGATGGTCTTTGCGACCCAGCGGGACAGTCCGGGAAGCTGTAGCCAGGCTCCCAAGAACTGCACCAGCAGTGTTATTCAGACCACAGACATAGCCCGGGTGGGGCAGCGAGGCAGCATGGCCGGCCCGGACGTGGGAGGCATAGCGTCCCGGTGTGGGGGCACTGTCAGCAGTTACGTCCTGACAGAGGAGACCAGGGAAGGACGTGCGTTCCACAGGGGTTTGCTCTGAGAGGAGGCTGGCGACAGAGAGGGACGAGAGCGGCGTGGCCTGGGGGTGAGAATGGGAATGTCAGTTCTTTCTTTAATCCGATTAGCGGAACAAAAGATTCTCCCCTGCCCCTCCTGCCATCTCCTGGAAAGAACTGTCCATCCCTGAGCTGTCCGTGTCAGGAGCACCACTTAGCCTGGCAGTGTTTCGCGGGCTGCAGGGCTGGGGTGAACTGGGGCGCCTTCCTGCGGCATGCTCCACAGCATGGCCCGGGTGCAGGCTGCTGCTGGGGCAGCGCGGGAGGGGTGGGAGCCACAGGGGGGCACCCTCGGCGGTGAGCAGGCTGAGGCAATTGTGCCGGTGGTTGGGTGGAGGCAGCAGCTGACCGCCGGGGCAGTATTTGTTTAATGGCCTCAGTCTGCTTCTGGGTGGCTGAGAACTGTTGGGTGCAGCTCTCAACTGCGCTGCCGAATAGCCCTTCCTGGGATATGGGGTGTTGAGGACCCGGGTCTGCTCGGCGTCCCACATATCGGCCAGATTGAGCAAAAGATGTCTCTCCTGGACCACAGCTGTGGATATCAGCTGACCCAGGGAGCGTGCGGTTGCCTTCGTCGCCCGGAGGGCGAGGTCGGTGGCTGCACGCAGCTCATCTCTGAGCCCTGGGTCAGCTCTGCCCTTGTGCAAGTCACACAGCACCTTAGCCTGGTAGGCCTGAAGGATGGCCATGGCATGCAAAGAGGTGGAGGCCTGCCCTGCAGCTCTGTAGGTCTTCGCCACCAAGGATGATGTGAATCTACAGGCCTTGGAGGGGTGCTTTGGGTTCGCCACACCAGGTTGAAGCACCCTGCAGACACAGTTGCATCACAACAGAGCGTTCAACCGGGGGAACCCCAGTGTACCCTTTAGCCGCGGCCCCTTCAAGGGTAGAGAAGGCGGAGGACGTCGCCGAGCGGTCACGGGAAGACAACGGAGGACTGTGTGACCTCCTCATGCACCTCCAGGAAGAAAGGTATTGATCAGCAAAAAAAGGAAAGATCAGCAGGCAGGAAGTATGCGATCGCTGGAACGTGCTGTAACACCAACTGGAAAGCTGCTTGTCTCGAAGAAGCTGACAAAATTAACTCCGAAAGGCTTTGTGGAGTGAAGAGTAGGTACTCTTGGTTCCGAAGCAGAAACATAATGCGATGTGCCAGCATACTTCCTTATATACCCATGCGGTGGGGCGGAGTTACGCATGCAAATTCCGCATGCCCATGGCATTGGCACTGACATTGGGCGTTTTCTAAGATCTCGAAGATGATAGGCTTCTAGGCAAAACCCCCATTCATCAGTTACTGACGTTACTAGGAATGACTGAACGAAAGGGAACAAGGAGTATCAACTACAGACACGTTCCTTATTTTGTTTTCTCATCACTTCTCAATCTTGCTTCTAGTTCATTTTCTGCTCTTATTCTCTCTTCTGTCTCTCAGTCCTTTTAGTACAAATACTGATGACTCCTCAAATGCTGCTGTGACTCTCCTGTCTTCTTTCTCACTTTCTCAATCTCCTCTTGTCTTTGATTTTCCTCTTGATCTTTCTGACTCATTGATTATTGAGGTCTCCTAATCATCTTGGTGGACCTTTAAACTCTGCTCTGATTTTCTCCCCTGTCTCCTTTATCATGCTCTCAATCTCCTTTTGTCTTCGTTTCTCCTCTTGTAGTTTACTTATATGTTCCAGAAACATTGAAAATTATCTCAGTGGATGTTGGATGCTCTGTTTTTCCTCCTCTTGTTGTCGTCTCCTCTCTTCCTTTCTCTGTCTCATTCGTTTAATTCTTTCTAGTAAAAAACTTGGTGGACCTTCAAACTCTGCTCTGATTTTCTCCTCAGTCTGCTTTCTCACCCTCTCTATCTCCTCTTGCTTTAGTTTTTTCACTTGTTTTCTTTGTTGAGCTTCTATCTCTGCTCTGACTCTCACCTCTGTCTCCCTTTTCACTCTCTCAATCTCCTCTTGTCTTTGTTTCTCATCCTCTTGTTTTCTCTCCTCTTCCTCTCTCTGTCTCTGCTCTTCTTCCTCTAGACTGAATCTCTGAACATCTTCAAACATCTGATTACTGTAGTGTCCTCCTCCATTCTGCTCTATCATTGTATCAATCTTCTGCAGTAGACAATTCACCTGTTTTGTGTTTCTTTTTGTATTGTTGAAGACGTGAAATCTACCTCCACACTGATCAACTAGATCTCTTAATCTACTGTTCTTCTTAATGTTTTCCTCTACTGTCTCTCCATCCAGCTGATCTCCATGAGTGAAGAGAATGATTGAGTATTTTAACACCTCCTGACCAAACATCATCTCAGTGATCTGAGGAATCTGCTGTTCCTGCTCAGTGAATCTGTCATTTACTCTGAACACAATGAGAAAAGCATGCGGTCCTGGACTGGCTATATCAACACTTCTCATGATCTCAGTCACTAACTGCTCAGGTTTCATCCGTATATCAAAGAATCCAGGAGTATCAACTACAGACACAGATCTGCCTGAAACAATGGCATGTTTCACTGTGGATTCACGGGTTACTGGAGGCATTCCTCTCATACATCTGAACTCTTTCCATCCCAGTATTGTGTTTGCAGATGAACTCCTCCCAACACCATTTTTGCCCAGGAGAACAATCCTTCTGGATGAGAGACTGTCAGCAGGAGTCGGCTTTGTTGCTCCTTTTAATGTATAAAATAAAAACAAAAAAGAAAAAGTTAATACTATTTTAAACAACTGCTTCCTTCACTTAATTTGCACACAAGTTTCACATTTAACTATGTACAATGTATTTATCCCCTCTGGGCTTGCCATATATAGGTTTGTGCATGTGCACTTTTGTACTGGAGTGTCACGGGTTTTTCAGGCTGGTGGTTACATATGTGACAGACTAAAGTGAAGGAAGGTTCGGACGACTGTCGTTTATTGTTTTTTTAAAATAAGTATTTTAGGCGAACCCTGCACAAATGCTCGGTCACATGATTAAACACTACAATCTTTGCTTTCAGAATTTTATTGAATTCTGATATATATATATTTTTTAGAAACTTTTAGCATTTAGCTAGAACCTACACATTTGGTTGTTAATCATATCTTACCTGTGTTCTGTGCCATTTTACGTTCACCTTGACAGCAAATTATAAAAATATATTTAACTCTGGAAAACTCTGTTATGGAAGCTTGTTTTCGCCATGTAACACAAAATAAATAAGTCAAATATAATCATGATTTTTCATCTCACAATTCTGACTTGATAACTCACAATTGCGAGTTGATATCTCAGAATTGCAAGATTATATCAAATTCTGAGTAAAAAGTCAGAATTGTGAGTAAAAAAAAAAAGTCACATTTTTTTTTTTTTTTTTTTTTACATTTTTTATTCAGTGGTGGAAACAAGCTTTCATAGTATGGTATCATTATCTCATTAAAGAGTGCTAGAGTTTTCTACACGAATCATCACTGAATGAAATTTGGACACAGTTGATCAAATGTACAATTTTCTGTCAAATTCACTTACTTTTGGTGCGAACAACAGCTGGACTGATGGCCACTGCAAAACACAACAGAAAAACTGTTAGTGAATCTGGTGAACATTATTGTATGCACGGTATGACTCGGATTGATTCAGAATAAAGTTATTTAACATGAATCTTAAATTATATCAACAACTCCAAAGCTGAAGAGAATTCCCAGATAGCAAGCCACATACAAAACTGCACTGAATCAACATCACATCTGCACACAGAATTAATGTTTTAACATTGCACTGATCATCTTTGTTGTATTAAAGGGATAGTTCACCCAAAAATGAAAATTAGCCCATGATTTACTCACCCTCAAGCCATCCTAAGTGTATATGATATTCTTCTTTCAGACAAACACAATCTGAGTTATATTAAAAATTATCTTGGCTAATCCAAGCTTTATAATGGCAGAAAATGGGTGTCGAGATTTTTAAGCACAATAAAGTGCATCCATCGATCATAAATGTTCTCCACATGGCTCCGGGCATTAATAAAGACCTTCTCAAGTAAAGTGATGTGTTTGTGTAAGATAAATATCCATATTTAAAACTTTACAGTTTATAATCTCTAGCTTCCGCTAACTGTTGTACACACGTTCACGAGAAAGTGGCGTTCCAGCAGATGACGCAGGACATAGGCATAGTGAAAGCTCCAGTGAGAATATGCTAGTCTCGCGAGAACCAAGTTTTGTTTACAGCAAAGTAAAACTAGTCTCCTTTCGGTGTAGATGTAAATCCTCCAACATTTTTCTTTACAAATCCTTATTTCAGATTTCTAATTTGTGACTGGTGTTTTATTTTGCTCTCTCCAGTAGCATATCTCCTATAGCTTACGCTATCCGTTGGAACTCCAATCTTTTGTGAGTGTGCGTACGAGAGTTAGCGCAAGCTAGAGATCATGGTTTATTAATATGCGCGAATAATGGTTTTATTTTTTGATCAGCTGTTTGTGTAATGAGTGCTTCCACACTGAACACGAATGTGCTGCGGCGAAAAAACAACGTTTATTACTCTAGTGGTGACAGAAAAGGCTTCAACCAATCACATACAAGGAAACAAAGGAGACGAAATGTCCAGTTGAGGTCAACTGGTATCGCATTTCTCACGAGATTATAGTAGTAGTTGTAGTTACAGATTGCCCACTGTAGGCTACAGACCTTGTGTTTTGTTATGGCAAGAAAAGCAAGAGAGAATGTGATCAGGTGATAAATAGTTTTCAGTTTCAACAGTTTTTCAGCAAGTTATCAGTTTCAGCATGTAGTCAGATTACATGTTTTATGATATTTTTTCAGTTTTGAAGGAATTAAATGTAATATTTACCAATCGCAAACAATTACTTAACACTACACTGAAATAGTTTTGTGATTTGATGAGTTTTATGATTAAGAGCAACAATTATTTCTTTAGTAGAATGATAGGTAACGCTTTAGATTACGGCCCGGAAAGTACTATGCAAGTAAAGCGAATTTACAGCGTAACTTTCGGTACTTATAGTGTAACTATAAAGTAAGTACATGTAGGTATAAGGGAACAATATGTAAAGGGGTAACAATCAGGAAAATTAACAAAGTATACTGTAAGATTTTTTTAATTAAGGGGTAATTATCAGTGTAGTCACAGGGTAAGTGTGAATCTGCGGGCTGTAAATTAAAGTGGCGTTTGTTCCCCTCTTGTTTCGTGTAGTCACAGGGTAAGTGTGAATCTGCGGGCTGTAAATTAAAGTGGTGTTTGTTCCCCTCTTGTTTCGTGTAGTTACAGGGTGAATCTACGGGCTGTAAATTAAAGTGGTGTTTGTTCCCCTCTTGTTTCGTGTAGTCACAGGGTAAGTGTGAATCTGCGGCTGTAAATTAAAGTGGTGTTCGTTCCCCTCTTGTTTCGTGTAGTCACAGGGTAAGTACAATACACAACACATACACAATCTGATATCACTCGGAAACATTTATTTGAAAAACAACTTAATTCAAAACAGATTTATGACACTTCTTATTCATTTTTTAATATAAACTTTTCATTTCAAATAATAACGTCCGGACAGAAAGAGGCACGTTTTGTCCCTTTTTTGTTTCTCTTGCTTGTAAACAATATCTGATCTTGTTCCTCTTCTTTTTCATTATTTCCACTGATGGATCTTAAGAGAAATCCCATGTCTTTTGAGATTTTGTATTATTATTTATTAAAATAAAAAGTACACCAAGAAACGCTCTCATAATTTACTAATCTTTTTGCATCCGATCAGCTGTTACAGCGCATGCATGAGTAAAGAAACTTCAAGCTTTCATGACGATTTCAAGTTTAATCTGAAACACACGCGAGAACTGGCGTCTCTGTCTTCTAGTCTTGTTTGTTTCTCATTGCTATTATCATATATTATGTTATTGTTTGTTTACTGTTGTGAGCATTAAAACATCTGACATCCACATAACCAAGAGTTTTTTGGCACGCTCAAGACATGCTTCAAGTTACGTCAAGCATGAACTCAACCCTCTCATACAATGGATTCATCCATTGTATGGATTACCTGTAGTTATTGCTGTATGTGCTGTTTGATGCTTCAACTTTTAGGAACCCAAATGAGCTTTCATTAGCAGAGATTATTTATTTTTCTGCGTTCATATGAAGAAATAAAGTTGTATACATCTCAGATGGCATGAGGGTGAAAGACGAGTAAACTGTGAGGACATTTCTGCGTGCACTGTGTTTTCAGTGTAACAGTTACATAATACAGAACACTAGCTAGAGACATGGGTTTGAATTCTTAAGATGAATTCCACAGATGAATTCTTAAGATTCATCTGTGGCAAGGACAAAAAAATAAGAGGAACAAGAGGAGGATGAAGCCAAGCAAGAGAAACGAATAAGTATTGTAAATCGGTCTTAAAAAAACTTGCTTTTTAAATAAAGGTTTCCGAGTGATATCAGATTGTGTATGTGTTTTTATTGTACTTACCCTGAGACTACACGAAACCATCCACCATCATCCCTGTCCCTAAGAACAGCAAACCCTCTTGCCTAAATGACTATCGTCCAGTGGCTCTCACGTCTATAGTCATGAAGGTCTTTGAGAGACTCATTAAAAACACCATTTGCTCCTTCATTCCTGACACTTTGGACCCTCTTCAGTTTGCCTATCGTCCCAATAGATCGACTGAAGATGCCATCTCTCATGTCCTCCACTCCTCCCTCACATCGACAGCAAAAGTGGGAACTACGTAAGGCTGCTATTTATTGACTATAGCTCAGCCTTTAACACCATAGTTCCCACCAAGCTAACCTCCAAACTCCTGGATCTCGGCCTGAATCCTTCTCTCTGCCACTGGATTGAGGACTTCCTCACTGGCAGGCAGAATAGGCCAGTTCACCTCCTCCATCACCCTGAGTGTGGGAGCTCCACAGGGCTGTGTCCTGAGCCCCCTGCTCTACACGCATGACTGTTTGTCCACACACCGCTCCACCTCTATCATCAAATTTGCTGATGATACTGTTGTCCTGGGCCTCATTTCAAACAACGAGACGGCATACTTGGACGAGGTGGAGCATCTAACATCATGGTGCCAGGACAACTGTCTCTCTCTGAATGTTGGCAAGACCAAAGAAATGATTGTGGACTTCAGGAAGAGACCGCAACGGACATACTCCCCCCTCATGATCAGCGGGTCACCAGTAGAGAGAGTGAGCAGCTTCAAGTACCTGGGAGTAAACCTCTCCGAGGACCTGACCTGGACTGCTCACATTCAGACACAGGTGAAAAAAAGCCAGGCAAAGACTGTACCACCTGCGCCAGCTGAGGAAATTCAGGGTTTCACCAGCTATCCTGAAAACTCTCCATTTAGGGGCGATAGAAAGTGTATTAACTCAGTGCATCACAGCGTGGTATGGGAACAGCACCAGTCATGACCGCAAAGCCCTGCAAAGAGTCGTGCGCTTATCCGAGCGCATCTCAGGGTTAGCTCTCCCGTCTCTGCAGGACGTCTACACCAAACGCTGCAAAGGTAGAGCTACTAAGATAATCAAGGACTCCAATCACCCTGCAAACCCTCATTTCACGCTGCTGCCATCTGGTAAGCGCTTCCGAAGCCTGATGGCCAAAACTGAGAGACTCAGGAGGAGCTTCTTCCCCCAGGCCAGACTCCTGAACTTAACGTCACGATAAACAGATACTGTCATTGCACTGCACTCTCTGTTCTCGTTGTTACTGTGTAACAACCTGTTTGCACATTATACTCTTATACATTTGTTAACCACATATTTATAAGTCTAGTTTACTCACTGCACAGTCTACTTCAATTATTTTATTTACCTTTTTTTCTCTTGACTTGATTCTATACACACATTTATAATTCTACAGATATATATAGTACTTTTTTTATCCTTTCTATATAATTTCCTCCTCGTGTTTTTAACTGTGAATTTGCACTGTCCATGGAGCGGACCTGTTTACATTTCACTGCCGGTTGTATATTCTGTATATAACTATGTGACAGACAAAACTCTTGAATCCTGAAGTCAGTACTCAAACACTTTAGTAAGCACTTTTAAATAGTCCCTGCTAACTTTGGGGAAAACCTCCCTGGGTTACATAAGGATATGAAGTCATAAGAAACTCATGAACACCAACTTCCTTCAAACAAAGTGCCATAAATAAAACAGAAAATGGACTATTAAAGCGGTTTTATTCAAGTCATGTTTCTTGCAGTCAGTACTGAATCAAATCATGGAACAGGGAGATGTGTAGGTGGTCTCAAACGAGTCACCTGAAAGAGGAACATGAAATGAGCTGGATCATGGTCAGTGAATTCAGTCAGAGCAAAGCATGATTAGGGATGAAAGCGTACTTGTCTGATAGTAGTCATAAACATTGACGACCGCTGGCTTGAGATTTTTCACTGCAAGAACCTGTTTCAGCTGAAGAGTGTAACTCATGGGGACGCCTTTGGGAACCTGCGAGACAGAAAGAGATGAACAGCAGCACACGAGAAGATGGCAGCTAGTGATTATACCCAGTGTACGCGGACTCACCTCTTTCAGATACACTAGCACATGGTCCTCTTCAACATCAACTCGCTCCACTAGCGGGGCAAACGATTGTGGTGGAGATCCAAGCTGAAGGGGAAGAGACCATTGTTTACAGACAATTACATCTGAAGGAGCTTCAAGCATCTTGGGACTAAACCTTAAACACGAACCGGTGACGCATCAGCTATGAAGCCTGACAGGAGCTTAATGTCCACGATAACCATGTTAGTGCTTGCTTTTACGCCGTTGTATCTGAGTGTGATGGGGTAAATAAAGCAGTTTAGTCAACAGGATCAGGAACACTGCTTCCTTTTGTAAGAGCAAACAAGAGCTGGGTTTCAGGACAAAGTCAAAGCTGTTCTTACGTCACTGTGAAGTTCAACATGAGATTGGCTCCAAGCGGTCGGCAGTCTCCAGTCACCGTTGCTGCGACACTCAGTGTTTTGGTATCTTTAACGGGTGTTGGGATGTTGTAGAAACATGCAACCTATAGCACAAGTAAAGCACAGTAAGATTGTGCAACAAACTGTAAGAGGAGCTGAAGATACGGACCTGCACGGACACACAAGTGGATCCTGACGCTTTAACACTATATTTGCCAGGAACGTTTCTCAGTGGCTTCTCCTGATACAACAGCCGGTTGTCCCGATTCACATTGAAGCGATAAGAGTCTACCACTGAGGACTGTACAGTAACAGTGCTGGAGCCATCCAAGCTGAAGACTTGAGCAGCGTACACAGACAGGGCATGAAGAGCCACCACTGTGTCCTGAAAACAAGTACCAGATTAAAAACTCCACTCATAAATGATCGTGCTCATGTTTGGTAGTCAGAGGCACCTGGGTGGAGGAGAAGCCTCCATAGGGATTCTGCTGGGTCACCAGCCAGTTGACAATGCGGTTAGCATAGCCCAGAGTAGCCGTCGTAAGAGGCCGTTCAGTGAGAACCGCTAGCAGAACGTAAGAGCTGATCTCCACCGCCAGAGTATCACCAGATGTCGTCTGAGACCAATGGAGCTTAATGCCTTAGGATGAGACGGGGATAAAAAGTACCCGATTTATATATATAAAAAAAAAAAAAAAATTATATAAAAGGCTGGTACATCTTACCTTCAGAAATGGCACGGTTGTTCAAGGCAGTTAAAAGCTGAGATCGAGTGGTGGTCTCTCCAGCCAGACTGAAGGTGTAGGCCAGCAGAGCCATGGCGTAAGTGTTTCCCAGGTTCCCAACAACAGGCCTCAAGCATGACAGAGCATTGGTAATGACGGGATCCTGAAAGCAGAGCAGATCTCAGACAACAGCAAGAACAGGAAGGTCATCTGCAAGGAGCTCATACAACTACTGGAGGGGTTTTTAACTGTAACAGGGACGCCTAGTTCAAGCAGCGATGCAACAGTGTAGGCAGTCATGGTCACGCCGTCACCAACTCCACCCTGAAACACACCAGCAAATTTGATTCAGAAGAATGTCTCACCAAGTCTATTGTTAGAGCTGCATGATTCTGGATAAACTGAGAATCATGTTTTTCCCATGATTCTGAATTATCCCAGTACACATTTGTCCAGATAACATTGTACAGATAAGCAGCTTCAGTCTTTTAAAACCACACAATTACATGGCAGCTGCTCTCTCTGGATCAGTGGCAGCGCAAACGCAGATTGTTGAATGAATGTTGCAGTGTGATGATCGTACTTTAAGGTCTTCTGTTTAAAGCCCGTTTCATGGCACAAGTGTCAGCGGAGCAGCCCGTGTTTTCACTGCCCATATCAATGAATGAGTTCACAGCAGGAATGACGGCCGACTCTCATTCATTAACATTCAGCTCATGCTCCTGACGTGAAGGCCGTTGTAATAGACAGCAGCATCGTTGTCACTTAGAAATAAGATTGCGTGGGTGTTTGAATTGAGATCGCTATCTTTTAACGATTAATCGTGCAGCTCTAGTTAGAGCACATTAAGAAACATGAAAATGTACCTTCATGTCATTGTGGTGCAGAGTTCCCTGCTGCAGGAAACAGCCGTCTGAACCCTGCGTGCTGACCAACCAATCCTTTGCACTCTGCAGGACATTTGGATCAATGAAGATAAATTGCCTCGCTAGACCAAAAGACCTCAGGACAAAGGCAGTCAACCTGGCCATGGGGATAACGCGTAGAGTCACAAACTGAACATACAGATTATACACCGCAGTAGAACAGCAAGAAACTCACCATGTATTGGATTCATCATTACCAAAGGTGCTGTATGAGCCATCATTGTGTCTGTAGTTCAGTTCTCGTTGGTATCCTATTATTAGGTCAAAAGCCACATGTAAATTGATCAGGAAAGGAGTTAGACAGTCTGACACTCCAATGAGAAGAGCAGGACTAAACCCTCTTTGGAATTTAGTCTCCAACATATTTAGAGTGGATTTGGTCAGCCATACCACTCTGAAGGTAGCCTGTGGCGGTCTCTCGAATGGCTGCGGTGAGTTGCCCCGTGACCTTCAGGTACAGCAGGATGTAGATATTGGGAGCAAGAATGATCATATTCTGTTCTCCACAGCCATACGGCATCTGTAACAACCCATCTAGATTCTTCAGTGCACGACCCATTATGTCCCCTACAAGAGGGGAAGCATAAAACCCACATCAGTTATTCTGCCAAGCATCACGCACCACTTTCTACTCAATGAAATGCTTTACCAAGGACTGAAATGGAGCATCTGGCTGATCCCTGAACCACATTTTTTGGAAAAGTCAAAGTCACATCTTCAGAAAGAACGTTTCCTGCAGACCGAACAGAAAAGATCAGTATTGAGCGCTGGGCTAATGTCTGGCTATACAGGGAGAATGCATTTAGGAATCATTGAGTCCAAACAAACCCTTTGGACACAGTAACCAACTCTGGGTGTTTGTCCTTTCAACTCCTTCAGGCTTTAAAAGGCAATAAAAGACCACATCAGTAAAGCAGAATGAGCGCCATGATCAAATGCCAGAAGAATGGTTAACACTTACCAGGACAAGTAGACTTCGAGTGACTACATCAATGCGTCCTCTTGTCGGCACGGTCACAGCCTCAGTGCCACATCGAGTCCAGGATGCCTCAGCTGAAGCACTGACAGTCACATTGACAGCTCCTGCAGTGACAGACAGGAAGTGAGCAACACCACATACATTCCAAATTTAAAGAGATGGTCCAAAACTGACCAAGAACAGAAGCGGAGAGAACCCATTTGAAGGTCTTTCTCCCATTGGCACAAAGACAGGATGAGTACGGATCAGGATATGGTTTAAGAGTGAAGTTTGTGGATGAAGCTGGAGTCACTTTAACCTGCCAATGAAACCGCACATGGAACAAAGACACATGACCTTCTCTATACAGATCAATTTGTAGGATTTGGGGGCAAATCAGACACAAATTAACCTTCCATCCAATTAAAATATAATTCCACAAACACTCCAGCTCCAAATTGGGAATCTAGGAGCATAAATGAAGTGGGCTCCATATAGTCTGAGACCAAGTAACTATTGAATTGTTGACTGGTACCAAGCAAAGCACACTTTTCATTGTATGCATCAGTTCATAATTCAAAAGAGGACTTGATTGAATAAGAACACGATACGATCTTACAGATTTCAAGCATGTCTAAACTGTTCCCTGTACTCTCTGCTTCGAGTGGGAAGTTCAGACCAGAGAACGTGCAATTTATGGTGAAAAGAAACAGCCACCTCTTCCCAGAGACAATCAACAAGAAAAAGGACCATGAAAAGAATCCCCATTCAAATCTTGTTAGGATAAATCAATAAAGTCTCCCTTGCATTTAAAGAAAAGGGTTATGCGTTCATGAATTTTAAGTGTCTTAAACCGCTGATTTATGTTACCTTGCTATTAGTGTTTTCAATATTGTTTGGATATTAATATCCAGTTGATAGTTACGCCTTGTTCAAATGAGCACTGGACGAGTCATTTGCTCAGCTGGAAAAGGGACCCTTTCCAAATTCCATAAACAAAATAATTCCTTGAGCCAAATTGCCCCATTTCCCTTACATCAAGGCTATCCAGCCCTGCTCCTGGAGGGCCACTGTCCTCCAAGGTTTAGCTCCAACCCCAATTAAACCCATCTGAACCAGCTAAAAGTCTTACTAGGCATATTACAAACTTCCAGGATAGGTGTATTGAGGCAAGTTGGACCTAAACTCTGCAAGACAGTGGTCCTCCAGGACCAAGTTGACACCCCAGCCTTACATTATAGAAGAGGGAAGGTATATTAAAAAAAAACCCAACATGACAGACCATGATGCATTTGGACAGATAGCTGAAGACTGTGGCTTTCAGATCAAAAGACTCCCCACGGACAATGGAGTACGGCAGGGAGAGCTCCAGGAAGAAGGGCTGGAAGACTGTCAGCAGAGCAGGAGGAGCCAGACCGAAACCTTTGGAGGACAGGCAGAACACTTCCGTCTCCCATGTGGTGATTGTGTCAGGAACAGTGAGGGGAACTTGTGTGGATCCAGTGGCTCTGAAGGACAGCAGAAGAGAGAAATAAGGGCGAAGTATTTATATAAAAAAAATAATAATTTGATTAGTAGCTTTAGAAGGAACACAAGATGCTTCACTAACCCGACTTGAGCAAGCTGCCAAAGCCAGGTTTCTGGAAAGTAAGTCCTGACGGTCACTTCAGAAGCCGAAAGTGTAGGCTCCTCCAAACGAGGAAGAGTCATCTCCATTGCTGCTACTGGAGCAGCAGGCATTTCTGCCATCATGTCTACATGAGGACCACGAAAAAGCACCACTGAAAGAGACAAGCGATTTTACACTGTCATGGTGTTTCTCTGAACCATCATAGTGTCTGCAACAAACAGTTCGTAACCACCCTCGTTGCATTTATATATAAAAAAAAAGCCAGTCCAAAGAAAGAGGAATAACTTCCCTCAAGTCAAGGCCAGTTCGCCACATCATGCAGAATGAGTATGGAAATGGCATGTCTGCTTAGACCTACTTTCAGGGAAGCTGGGATACCACTGGCACGGAGGGGCTCGTACAGCAAGATTTGTTGCGACCTTCATTCCCAGGCTCTGTCAGAGTAACAAGTCAGTATTGTATTAGTAACTCCGTATTATTCATTGACTACATGGTCATGAATGGATTTGTACCTTGAAGGTTGCATAGGCTTGATTTGTAGGATCAGTGTAGTGACCTATATGAATACTTCGACTGAGTCGAAAACCTAGACACTGTGGTTCATCCTCAACACTGTATGGGTAACCCGATAGCAAGCGCACTGGGAGCAAGTCAAACACCTGGGACCATGAAACAAAAACGTTTATACGTCGCTTGTTTCTGGAAAAATTGTTGAACTAAATGCATTGTTTGGCATGTTATGGTCAGAGAGTTTATAATGTTATGTTAGAAGTACACCAAGCCTGCTATAATCAGATCAGTCAAATCATAATAGGATGGGCATGTCAAATTGATCTGTCAGAATTACTCGTACTAAAGCTAAACCTGAATGTCATGCAAAAAAAGGATAACTTTTCCACGATTTAAAACTGGCACACTGATACCATTTCAGCACTCAGACGTCTTCCTGGCTCCATGATCCGGATGCTCTGATCTACAGCACTGATGCCACACAGAGATCCTGCTTGAGCAGAGACAGTTAAAATATTATCCTCAGCAGGAACAGCCGTAGCAGGAGAAAAAAACTGTAGAGACACCTGAAACAAGGACCAACACGCTGTAGGGCACATTACCATTCCCCACTTAAAGCCAAAAGATGCCAGTGCACATCACACCTGGTTTTGGAAACATGTTTCCGTCTCAACAGACACACTAGCAGCAACTACATTCTCACTGGGCAGAACACAGTAGACCAGAATCTGCACCGCTGGAGCCATATCGACACTGACAGACAGTTGGAATGACACAGAGCCGCTCGTGACAGTATCAGAAGCACTTGCTGTGACTGTCTGAAATCCATGGAGGACGATCACCCCTCTGGACAAGACCTGAAAAGAAACGGGTGTATGAAATGTGCTGAGAGAAGCAAGCAATCATTTCTTTAAATCTGATGTCCACTCACCATATAGATGATGTCAGCCCTGTAGTCGCCAGTCTCACCAACAAAAGAATACTCCACGGTCACTGGAAACACAGCGCCACATTTCAGCGGCTGCTCGAGCTTCACTATAGTCAGTTCACTAAATGATGGGCTGTCAGGAGAAGCTGCTTGGAGAAGCTGAACAACCCTTGTATCTGTAGTGAAGTATGGTGATTTGTAACTATAAACAACCTCTGGAGTCACACTTGCCTGGGGAACAATGAGTGGAATCATTTTCTTGCGAGAAAAAAAAAAAAAAAAAAGTCACAAAATGAGAAATCGTACCACCAGATTGAGAGCAGCTTTAGGAAGATCAGCAGTGTTGAGGGAGAACGTGGCCAGTCCATTCTGGTTTGTGGTCAGATTCAGCAGCAGCTTTTTTGGCCAGCTGTTGCCATCCAGGAGATAGACTGCTGTGTTTGCAATTGGCGTCCCATCGAAATGAGACACGGATATCTGTTAGGAATGAGCAAGGTTAGGATAGGGAACCAATGTAAAGGCTTCTGCGGCCAAGGATATACTTTTACTTGCCTTTCCATCAATCATTGATCCAGGTTCAAAATAATCCGGGAGGTCCACAAACGTAACCTTGCCGACTTCAAAAGTAATGGACACAGTTGCAGATTTTGACATCACTACATCTGGGGAAAGAAACAAACACCAGATAACCACGTCAACGTCATTCATACACATACCGGTGGTTCAGATCAACCAATGGCTCACCTGTTCCCTCCTCAGTGACGGTCACATTTACAAGTAAAGTATCTTGCATATCATTTTCAAATTTGGTGTTGAAAAACTCTGCCACGTCAACGGTAAGGGAGGCACAGCCTGTGGCATTCATCTGGTAGAAGAGGAGTCAAATTAAAGAGTCAAGCACAAGCAGAAGACAAACCCTCAGCAGTAAGGCAGGAGTCACACCTTTGCTGTTTTATTCAGGCACCGACGGGTCAAATCAGGAACCACAACATATGGAGATGGATCACGGCACACTTCCACCAATGCTTGACCAGGTACAGGTTGGCCATACGTGTATCTAGGAAAGAGTCACAGGGAACAAGATCAAGAATGGACCAACCACAAGACGAGATGATAAAAGCCTCACTCACTTGGCACAAGCCTCAACTTTCAGTCCCACATCTTCAACGCTGTACATCTGTGGAGTGTTTACGGTCACGTCAAACTTGGGCAAAACTAAACCAGAAACAAGGCTCTTTAGATCAAAGCCTCAGATCTGTCGTTGAACTGCTGCACATATGCACAACGACTTACCGTATTTTTGCACCTCAAAAACTTGGGAGATCATTCGGTCACCAATAAAAGCCTTTAGTGTGTACATCCCCAGCTGAGCCTCTGGGTTTAACTCGTGAGAAAGCTGCAAGATCCACCCCGTTGAGGAAACGTTTATCCACTGACCAATCCGGTTATTATGATTGTCCTATTAAAACAGATAACAGCTCAGGGGAACTACAAACAAAGTAAAAGTACAAAAAGCTTGAATCTGCTCCATTCAAAGACTTGCACCGAAGCAAATGCTCACCTCCACCACCACCAGATTGTACTGCAAGACAAAAGACAAGAATATTGGGCATTTAAAAGCACAAAACTGCTCGTTTATTGCGCACCATTTTATGTGCACAGTGTGATGGTCAGGTCTTACCATCTGATCAAAAGGCACAAATCTGGGATCCATGGTGACAATTCTGAAATTCACTGCAAAAGACAGCAGTAAATGCTCACATTAATTGCATCATGAACTTGAAGACCAGAACTTGTACCATAATGGACAGTCTACATCTCTAATATTCAACCAAGGGTCATGAACAGCTCACCCGTTTGTCCTGGATTGTAGATGGGTTTGTCAGTTTGGATGAAAGTCAAAGGTAGATATGGTCTGAACAGGACATTCCTCTCTTCGGTCGCTCTGAAGACCCTCCCTTGAACTTCCACCTTCAGCACCTGCACAGATTCTCCAGCGACTCGAGGAGCCTGTAAAGAAACTCAGTTAACATACAAACCAAACAAGAAAAAGCCATGCGTCTAATGATAACAGACCTGGAAACTAAAGCAGCGATGAAATGGCCTAGAAGAAACCTGCTGCACAAGTTGAGTCATTCCGTTTGTCTCGTCAAGCAGAGAAACGGTCAGCGTGAGACTCTCTTGGGGTTTCAGAAGACTTGCACACAATTTGGTATCAGATCCAGACTCAATCACTGCAGGGAACGTCACCATGAATAACCTGTGGAAACATCATGAAGTTTACATTCAGAGACCTAAAAGGAATCAGGTCAAAACATTTACATGGTTGAAGTCACAGAAAGGGACATTGAAGTTAATGAGATAAGTGATAGGCCAGACGTCCTGGCATCTGCCTCACATGGTCAGAAAAATTACTTTCCTAAGGATTAACATTTGAACACTCCTGCAGCACCAGCCAAGACACAATACGGATACTCACACCTCATCTCACCTTCCCATCACCCTCTGTACTCGTCTTTTCTGAAAACCCATACAACAGGAAACTATACATGTTTAGGATCACCTGGAATGTCTGCATCTGGTAAAACGGTCTCATTCTGCCAAACACCACAAACATCCAAGAAGTTGGCATTAAAAAGGTGACCTCCCCACAGATCTATGATTCAGGATGCCTCCTGCATGTAAATAAGTGCCCTCCTTCACAGATGTTGAGAACCCATGCAAACAAATTGATTGCCCATTTGTGACCTCCTGAATAAGGGGCCAAAATGTAATTATAAACCGTAACCATTTGGGGAGTCTATTGAATCACCTGGGTATTTAAAGAGAGGTTGCAGAAACTTCAGGGTTCAACCTGTAATAAAAAAGCGTCATGTACAGGTGCTGGTCATATAATTAGAATACCATCAAAAAGTTGATTTCACCAATTCCATTCAAAAAGTGAAACTGGTATATTACATTCATTACACAGACTGATACATCTCATTTTTAATTTTGATGATTATAACTGACAACTAAGGAAAAACCCAACTTCAGCATCTCAGAAAATTAGAATATTGTGAAAAGGTTGAATACTGAAGACACGTGGTGCCACACTCTCAGCCAATGAACTCAAAACACCTGCAAAGGCCTTTCAATGCTCTCAGTCTAGTTCTGTAGGACAAACAATCATGGGGAAGACTGCTGACCTGACCGTTGTCCAAAAGACGACCATTGACACCTTGCAGGAGGGAAAGACACAAGGTCACTGCAAAAGAGGCTGGCTGTGCACAGAGCTCTGCGTCCAAGCACATTAATAGAGAGGCCAAGGGAAGGAAGAGATGTGGTAGAAAAAAAAAAAAAAAAAAAAAAGGTGTACAAGCTATAGGAATAACCACACCCTGGAGAGGATTATGAACCAAAACCCATTCAAAAATGTGGGGGAGATTCACAAAGAGTGGACTGCAGCTGGAGTCAGTGCTTCAAGAACCACTACGCACAGACGTATGCAAGACATGGGTTTCAGCTGTTGCATTCCTTGCGTCAAGCCACTCTTGAACAGACAGCGTCAGAAGAGTCTCTCCTGGGCTAAAGACAAAAAGTACTGGACAGCTGCTGAGTGCTCCACATTGCTTGAGGTCCAGTGTAAAGTTTCCAGTCAGTGATGGTTTGGGGTGCCATGTCATCTGCTGGTGTTGGTCCACTGTGTTTTGAGGTCCAAGGTCAACGCAGCCGTATACCAGGAAGTTTTAGAGCACTTCATGCTTCCTGCTGCATCTCCATAAAGCTGGTCAGCAGATTTCATTTTCCAACAGGACTTGGCACCTGCACACAGTGCCAAAGCAACCAGTACCTGGTTTAAGGACCTTTCAATTACACATGATTTGCTAACCATTTGAGATTTGGTATTGACTTAGTTCTACCTATTGCAACACAAGCGTCACAACACAGCAACACTCTCCCACATATTTTGCTATTGTAACTGGTATAAGCTGCAGTGGGTGGTACAGATGAGAAATGTACAATGACGGAGAGCACAGTTTATCATTTTGCTGATAACGTTTCTTTAGTCATTCAGCAACCTGAACCACTGTAGGTGTCCCACCCTTACGAATATAAATGACCAAAAATGGCATTCTAACCTAAATTCGAGGTTGACAAAATGGAATCAGATACAATGAATTGGAATAAAATCCTTTTGCCCAACTAAATATTGCAGCGACCGTCACCCGCAGATCAGAATCAGCCTCCATTGGAACGATGTTAGCAGGCCCTACAACCATTAGTGGCGTCACCTGATAAGCAGAATCGCTAAAGAGAAACAGAAAACTGACTTCCAGCCATTACACAGCAACCAGTTGGACATTCTATAACCTACAAAAGGTCTTATTGAGAATTAACAGAAGTTCAGATGTTAGTGTTTCCTGGAGCGTTTTGCTTCAAGTCTCCATTATGTGATCAGTGTTTCCTTTAGTTGAGCTCTTGACCCTTAACTACAGTTGACTGACCCCCTGGGTGCTTGATTGCACTCTTCTGATTTGTGAAGACTTTCATAACGCAGTTTGGGTCAGTAAACCCTTCCCAGGGTCGTTAACAGAATAGTTAAGTTAATGACACAGAATGGTTAAATAACCCAAACTGCACTGTGAAACCTTTCACAAATCAGAATAGTCTATTGAGTCACATGACAGCAGTTTAAACGATAAACTCATCTAATGGCTTGGAGATGGCTATTGGCCATTCATGAGATTACACAAGAGGACAGAGCAATGAGAAAACAAAATGTGGCTCAAACTAAAGGGGATTGTATTCTAGCAGTCTTAAACACCTCTCTTTCCATGTCCAGCAGCTTGGTCAGTATGCAGGTTGGAAAAGAGCTTACTTTGATTTGTGAATTTCTCACAGCAAGCAGGTTAAAGAGGACACGGTTTCAGGCCAAGATATCCAACTTGGAGCAAAACGCATTGAAAAGAAAAGTAGTCACTATAAAAAAAGCTCTCAAATTATGAAGAATGACATGCAATGCCTGATGTTTGCATCAGTGCGACAGCACGCTTGAGATTTAGGACCAAACAAACTCTGGATATCAAATCTCGAGCTCTTTACTGCAGTCCTTCCTCCCACTTCAAAGCGCATGGTACTTACGGTCCTGATGTCTGTCCATCAACAGCAAAGAGGAAAAGGGCTAAAATGATCCCTTTCCAAACACAAATCTCCATCACAGCCATGAAGAACAATCATCCAAGATTAGACAGAACTCGAGCGTCTCTTTCAGAACCCTATGGCACTTCTGTACAGATCCACACTGCTCTACAGCTGAACTCTCAATCGCCTACGCTGATGCCAGCGTTATTTAAACGCTCTTAATAATTGGGATCAGGTTGATTTAGCACTCACAGGCAATCAGGACACCTTCAGGGCGGAGCCCCGGTAGCCTAATCACTGGGTTGCCAAAGTGACACACACTCTTAAGAAAGGCACACACTGCGATTTCTGTGCGATTTCAGCAAGGTTACTACTCACACTGCAGAGTAGATCGCATACGATGTAAAGCCAAAGCTCACGATTTATGTACCCAGCAAGCAATTTTGCGTCTAATAGCCATCAAAACACAGCCCCGACGTCTAGGCTAAAACAAAGCTAAATTTGGGCTGTCCGTGAAAATCTAATAGATGTCTAACCACAGCCCAAAAATAGACTAGTCATAAATTAGACAGCTATTGAACGACTACATGTATACGTTTAATAGACATATATATATATATATATATATATATACAGGTTCTCATAAATGACAATCCACCCAAACACATTAAATATAAAGGTTTTATTTAGAAAAAGAACATAGACAACTTAAGATAATACAAAAAGATCAAAACACAAAAATTACTAAATAAAATATTAAAAATACAATAAAATATAAAGATTATGATTCAAATATGGAACATTAACTACGTAAGATAATACAAATATAAAGAATGACAAAATAAAAAGTTAAAAGTGAACTTTTAAGTTAAAAAAAAAGGTTAACCCTTTTGTTGGTTTATAAAACAACATGATTAATTGTTGGCTTCATATCCATTGTTTAAAATCCCCCCCAGTTGCTTAACTCAAACTGTGCTGCCGATGGGAAGTCGGTCATCACGGCATCTACCAAATAAGAAAAAAACATTGCTCGAGAAAAGCATTGTCTCATCATCATGTTTTACTTTATTTACAGTAATTGTGACAAAGTCACTACATTATTTAAAAACATTTCATTCATTTATTAATGAATTACAGGCCTATCATTAAAATTATTAACAGTCTATAATATGTCAGAACACTGCAAGAATATCAGTCTCAATGAAAAGTAGAGCAGATTTATTCATAGTATTAGCTCGTGCCAACAGCTCTGCCCTTTCAACTTCCAATTTTCAGCCCAGAAGAAGCTGTAGATGAAACACCTGAGGCCACCTGACTACCAGATTTTTTCGGAAAGAGAGGCAGTTGTGAAGAAGAAATAACCATTGAGGCACTGTCAGTACATTCAACCTCTGCATCACATTGCTCTGCCTCTTTGGATTGGAGATTTACTCTTTCGATCCAATCTTTAACCTTGTGTACAAAGTGCTTAACTGCTTGAGACTTGGGTTCAAACCAGTGTAACTGATCTAAAGATGCCTCGTCAATGGACATAAGTTCTCTGGTTACATTATTAATGTCTTGGAATGCAATAAAGGACTGTGCAAACTCACCATTTATGCATTCAAAAACAGTGTCAACATTACCAGAGTCCTCAAGCAAAGTTTAAATTTCTCTCATTTGCCTTGTTAAATGTCCCAGTTTGGCTCTTCTACTTCCCATTAACTGGTTAAGCCATTCCTCTTGTGCTTTAACAGTCATCTCCGGCACTCTTTTAGAGTCGCGTTCAATTCCTCTGTTTCCATAGTAATCAATGCTCGCGTTCAAAGCGCACATTGCGTTCATCACCAAAGCGGATGAGATCGCCCTCTTGCGACGTTGTTTGACGGCTCAAACATGGCGGGTCCATGACGCAGCAAAGTTCAATAACATCCGAAGTCCAATAATATCCCTAAAACATCCAACATATTGTGAAAGTTCACCAAAATCTGATCAGCCAAATCCGTAGTGTGTGTAATCCAAATGCCATAGGACAATCTCAGCCGCAATAGTGCATAATATCGTTTGATGATGGTCTCTGACGATGCGCGAATCACTCGATAATCCTCTCGTTAAAAACAAAAATATTACTTGTTTCAGACGAAAAGAGTTCTTATTTTAATATTGACGCAAAGTCCTAGGTTAACTTCACTTGTGCTGTAGTGACAGGAAAAAAGGGGTTCTTACTCGTCAAAAAAGTCAGTCAAAAAATCCGTAAACAAGTGCGAGTTTAATCAAACACAAAAATTTACAAAATCCTTTTGTTTCCTGTATCCTAAGACACTTGTCAAACCTTTATCTTGTGTTACCTTAAACGTTTAAACAAGATTTATCCATAAATTATCTGGGATACCTTGGATTCAAAATATCAGAATTATATCCTAATCCCAGCAGAAGGTAGGATTCAGGATGGATTTTCTATCACAATTTATTTTTTTATAATGTTTTTTATGTGTGGGGGAGCACTTTGGCATGCCTAACTCCGAAAGGTTTAGAGTCTGGTTCTTAAACTTCTTTTGGCATCTTCATTTTAAAAAGTTCTAAATGGTTCAATCCTGGAGATATGAAAATATTAATGTGGTCAAACCAAATGTTGATCACTGCACAGTGGATACTTTTAAAGAGCAATGTCTGAAGAACTAATGTTGAAACCAAGGTTTCCCTCTATTAAAATTATTGTATAGAACTCAAATATACACTGGATATTAGCGTCTGTAACGGAATGCCTTCATAAATTAAGAGGCTTGAAAAGCAAACTTTAAATTTGAAAGCAAAATGTCACCCGCAAGCAAAACAAGGAACCAGTTTACACAGATTAGTCTCTTAAGGAGACTAGATTACTGCATCTAGGTCAGAAGGTACAGTATTGATACTGGTCCAAAACAAAAAGTTCAACTGCAGTGGCTCAAGAAAAAAAAAAGTTGCAATCTAAAGTCCAACTCGCTTCACTTGTTTGAGCTTTCACTTTGAGTTAACAGCCACTGCCTGAGAGAACTAAATTTCAGTCATGCTGTAAGGATATGAAGTCATAAGACAAACTCACGAACACCAACTTCCTACTTCAAACAAAGTGTCAGACAAATAAAACAGAAAAGAGGACTGACGTATAAAAGCAGTTTTATTCAAGTCACATGTCTGGCAGTCAGTACTGAATCAAATCATGGACAGGATGACGTGTAGGTGGTCTCAAACGAGTCACCTGAAAGAGGAACATGAAATGAGCTGGAGCATGGTCGGTGAATTCAGTCAGAGCAAAGCATGATTAGGGATGAAGGCGTACTTGTCTGATAGTAGTCATAAACGTTGATGACCGCTGGCTTGAGATTTCTCACTGCAAGAACCTGTTTCAGCTTAAGAGTGTAACTCATGGGGACCCCTTTGGGAACCTGCGAGACGGAAAGGATAAACAGCAGCACATACAGGACACGAGAAGATGGTCTCACGCGGTCTCACCTCTCTCAGATACACTAGCACATGGTCCTCTTCAACGTCAACTCGCTCCACTAGCGGGGCAAACGATTGGGGTGGAGATCCAAGCTGAAGGGGAAAAGACCATTGTTTACAGACAATTACATCTGAAGGAGCTTCAAGCATCTTGGGACTAAATCTTAAACAAACCGGTGAGGTATCTGCTGTGAAGCCTGACAGGAGTTTAATGTCCACGATAACCATGTTAGTGCTTTCTTTTACGCCACTGTATCTGAGTGTGTGATGGGAAAATAAAGGGGTTTAGTCAACAGGATCAAGAACACGGCTTCCTTTTGTAAGAGGGACAAACAAGAGCTGGTTTCAGGACAAAGGCAAAGCCGTTCTTACTTCACCGTGAAGTTCAACATGAGATTGGCTCCAAGCGGTCGGCAGTCTCCAGTCACCTTTGCGTTTACGCTCAGTGTTTTGGTATCTTTAACGGGTGTTGGGATGTTGTAGAAACATGCAACCTATAGCACAAGTAAAGCACAGTAAGATTTCGATGTGCGCAACAAACCGTAAGAGGAGCTGAAGATACAGACCTGCACGGACACACAAGTGGATCCTGACACTTTAACACTATATTTGCCAGGAATGTTCTTCAGCGGCTTCTCCTGATACAGCAGCCGGTTGTCCCGATTCACGTTGAAGCTATAAGAGTTTCCTCCTACCACTGAGGACTGTACAGTAACGGTGCTGGAGCCGGCCAAGCTGAAGACTTGAGCAGCGTACACCGACAGGGCATGAAGAGCCACCACCGTGTCCTGAGAACAAGTACCAGATTAAAAACTCCACTCATAAATGATCGTGCTCATGTTTGGTAGTCAGAGGCACCTGGGTGGAGGAGAAGCCTCCATAGGGATTCTGCTGGATCACCAGCCAGTTGACAATGCGGTTAGCATAGCCCAGAGTAGCCGTCGCAAGAGGCCGTTCAGTGAGAACCGCTAGCAGAACGTAAGAGCTGATCTCCACCGCCAGAGTATCACCAGATGTTGTCTGAGACCAATGGAGCTTAATGCCTTAGGATGAGACAGGGGATAAAAGAACCTGAATTATCAAATAAAAAGAGGCTGGTAAATGGCTTACCTTCAGAAATGGCACGGTTGTTCAAGGCAGATAAAAGCTGAGATCGAGTGGTGGTCTCTCCTGCCAGACTGAAGGTGTAGGCCAGCAGAGCCATGGCGTAAGTGTTTCCCAGGTTCCCAACAACAGGCCTCAAGCATGACAGAGCATTGGTAATGACGGGATCCTGAAAGCAAAGCAGATATCAGACAACAGCTAGAACAGGAAGGTCATCTGCAAGGAGCTCATACAACTACTGGAGAGGTTTTTACTGTAACAGGGACGCCTAGCTCAAGCAGCGATGCAACAGTGTAGGCAGTCATGGTCACGCCATCACCAACTCCACCCTGAAACACCAGCAGATTTGATTTAGAAGCATGGTCTCACCAAGTCTATTGTTAGAGCTGCACGATTCTGGATAAACTGAGAATCAGGATTTCCCAGGATTCTGAATCATCCCAGTACACGTTTGTCCAAATAACATTGTGTGGTTTAAAAGACAGAAGCTGTCTATCCGTGCATTTACATGGCAGCTGCTCTCTCTGGATCAGTGGCAGCGTGAAAGCAGATTTGAATGTTGCAGTGTGACGATCGCTCTTTAAAGTCTACGGTTTAAAGCCAGTTTCACGGCACAAGTGTCAGCGGAGCAGCCCGTGTTGTCGCTGCCCAGATCAATGAATGAGCGGGACTGCGGCCTCGCTCATTCATGAACATGGGCTGCAACAAAATATGCGCCGCTCATGCTCCAGACGTGAAACAGCCATGGTAATAGACAGCAGAATCATTGTCATTTAGAAATAAGATTGCATGGGTGTTTGAAATCGAGGTTGTGAGCTTTTAGCGATTAATCGTGCAGCTCTAGTTAGAGCACATTAAGAAACATGAGATGTACCTTCATGTCATTGTGGTGCAGAGTTCCCTGCTGCAGGAAACAGCCGTCTGAACCCTGCGTGCCGATCAACCAGTCCTTTGCACTCTGCAGGACATTTGGATCAATGAAGATAAATTGTCTCGCTAGACCAAAAGACCTCAGGACAAAGGCAGTCAACCTGGCCATGGGGATAACATGTAGAGTCACAAACTGAACTTCGATTATAGACCGCAGTAGAACAGCATGAAACTCACCATGTATTGGAGTCATCATTACCAAAGGTGCTGTATGAACCATCATTGTGTCTGTAGTTCAGCTCTCGTTGGTATCCTGATTAGGTCAAAATCCACATGTAAATTGATCAGGAAAGGAGTTACAGTCTGACAACTCCAATAAGAGCAGGACTAAACCCTCTTTGGAATTTAGTCTCCTACATATTTAGTGGATTTGGTCATCCATACCACTCTGAAGGTAGCCCGTGGCGGTCTCTCGAATGGCTGCGGTGAGTTGCCCCGTGACCTTCAGGTACAGCAGGATGTAGATATTGGGAGCAAGAATGATCATATTCTGTTCTCCACAGCCATACGGCATCTGTAACAACCCATCTAGATTCTTCAGTGCACGACCCATTATGTCCCCTACAAGAGGACAAGCATAAAACCCACATCAGAAACAGTCATTCTGCCAAACATCACCTGTCAGTTTCTACTCAAACACTTTACCAAGGACCGAAACGGAGCATCTGGCTGATCCCTGAATCACATTTTTCGGAAAAGTCAGAGTCACATCTTCAGAAAGAACGTTTCCTGCAGACCAAACAGAAAGGATCAGTATTGAGCGCTGGGCTAATGTTTGGCTATACAGGGAGAATGCGTTTAGGAATTATTGAGTGCAAACAAACCCTTTGGACACAGTAACCAACTCTGGGTGTTTGTCCTTTCAACTCCTTCAGGCTTTAAAAAGCAATAAAACAGGACATCAGTAAAGCAGCATGAGCTCCGTGAGCAAACTCCAGAAGGCTGGTTAACACTTACCAGGACAAGTAGACTTCGAGTGACTACGTCAACGCGTCCCTCTCGCCGGCACGGTCACAGCCTCAGTGCCACATCGAGTCCGGGATGCCTCAGCTGAAGCACTGACAGTCACATTGACAGCTCCTGCAGTGACAGACAGGAAGTGAGCAACACCACATACACTCAAATTTAAAAGTGTCCAAAACTGACCAAGAACAGAAGCCGAGAACCCATTTGAAGGTCTTTCTCCCATTGGCACAAAGACAGGATGAGTAGAGACCAGGATATGGTTTAAGAGTGAAGTTTGTGGACGAAGCTGGAGTCACTTTAACCTGCCAATGAAACAGCACATGGAGCAAAGACACATGACCTTCTCTATACAGACCCATTTGTAGGATTTGAGGGCAAACCAGACACAAATTAACCTTCCATCCAAACAATGCCACACAAACTCACTCCAGACCCAAAACGACAATCTAGGACCATAAATTAAGTGGGCTCCATACAGTGTGAGGCCAGGTAACTATCAAATGGTTGATCGGTACCAAGCAAGACACTTTCATTGTATGAATCCGTCCAAAATTCAGAAGGTGACAATACATCTTACACAGATTTCAATCATGTAGAAACGGTTCTCTGTGGTCTCAACTTCCCACTCTAGGCAGATTGCAGATAACGCGCAATTTATTGTGAGACACCTCTGAACCCAAAGACAATACCCAGTTGATCAGAACATGTCAAAGAGACTGGATAAACATGGACTGAAAAGAGAACCCCCATTCAAAGAATTCATGATTAACTGGTGCATTGATACAAGAGTGCTAGAAACATGGGATTTCACTTAACTCATCCTTTCCTTTTTCTTTCTGCAACTTCTGTAAATGTGCACGCCTGTCTGTGTTAGATATTAGTTGTTAGGATGAAGCAAAGTTACGTTACCTTGCTATTAAATAGTTTTCACCATCGTTTGGATATTGCAGAGTTGATAGTTATGCCCCGTTCAGATGAGCACTGGACGAGTCATTTGCTCAGCTGTAAAAGTGACCCTTTCAAAATTCCCTATAAACAACTCCCTTTGAGCTACATTGACCCGTTTCCCTTACATCAGGGATGTCCAACCCTGCTCCTGGAGGGCCAATGTCCTGCAAGGTTTAGCTCCAACCCCAATTAAACATTTGAACCAGCTAATCAAGGTCTTACCAGGCATTAGGGCTGTCACACCACGGTTAGTGGCTAAAAGACTACACGATAGCGATAGAAATTGTGGATCTCTATAGAAACCTCGAAAGAAAAGGCACACGCATCTTTGAAGCTCCACGAAATAAATGGTCAAGCTCAGTTTTGAGGTTAATATTCAGTCACACTGATACTTTAACCCGTTAACGTCACAAGTAATATCACAAGTTAACTTGTGTAAAATATTGCGCTGGCGCCAACGAAGGTCATACAGCAAGCGCGCTGCCAATTCAGTTTTAATGTGCACCTACAATGGCCACAGAGACATTAAGTGCATGGCACTGCAACCAACGTAACATTTACAGAGTTTAATGTAGCAATGCGGACAGTTTTCCTGGATCAGTTATAATTGTAACGGATTTAAAAAAAGCTACGAAGAGGCTGTATTGGCAAGGACTGGATTGCAAATACAAAAATATACATCATGTAATAGACTGATTAATTAAAAGAAACTGAGATGTGCTGCACTGGTAGGAACACGAGACCATGCCAATCACGACTGGCTCCGACTGGTGTTTGGAGTCCCTGCCAGCAGTGCACGTTCCTTCAGTGCAGCTATAAGAGTTAACTGCCTTTACAACTGGTCACTTCATTCGTTTTCTCTGCTCAGATATTTATCATGTTGTGAAAAGATGAGTCAAGTCTTCCGAAATTCTTTTGAGGCGGATTTAAATCGGATCACTCAAATCAATTCAGAAGGTGGTATGGGACACATTTCAGACAAAACTGGACAAGTGTGAATACATCTGGTTGTTTAAACCACATACATTTTACTCCTGGCAAATCGTTAAATTAAACGTGCAAGAGCGTTATAGGCTATATGACAGTCAGCAATGACTACACTACTGCAACGCGCATCACCACAAATGAGTAGCCCGTCACTGAAGCATTAAGCCAACATGCAAACGGCCAGTGAAACTGAAAGTAGCTACAGCTCAGATGCGCAAAACCACAATCATCTTCATTAAAACTGAGACTAACAATCTTTTCCTATCGCGGCCTTTGAGCTTGAAATGAGCAGCTCAAATCTTTTGCTTTCGTTGACGAAATTTGCATAGCCCATAGCGCGGGAATTGAAGAGCGGATTTATATTCATTTTGTGGAGAGGTGTAAGGCAAGACAACCTGCATGTTTTTTATTAGCTTAGCTTGTGTAACCAGTGTCGCTTGAGTGCCGTCACGAGCACAATCAGCCTGGCTATCAGCTTGTCAAATGCCTTTTTACTGTGGTGGTGACCGTAAACATTTAGACTAACATAGATGTAAAACACTTCAAGCATATCAATGGATTTTATCAGGCAAGAGAAGTCAAGTGTTGCTTTGAGGGGCTAAAGCGTTGGGTTAACCCATTCAGCCGCTGGGTCATTACTTTTAAACCCCCCCAAAAAAAAAAAAACTTCTGAAATGGCTCTAATCGGTCCACGGACTGAGCGGTGTTGAGAGATACGGCTACACGAATTCTGAGCTACAATACAAAAATGTAAAGATTTCAAATGATAGACTTGGACGCAAAATGTAGCCCTTTATTATACAGAAATTTGCTGTTGGTGTATTGCCTAAAACAAGCTCGCCAGATTGTGTATCTAAATAGTCCTATGTTGTTAGAAATGCATCCCATGCAACAAGAGATTAACACGGTTGCCAAATTGCTTCAGGTTACACTTGCAGCCATTGTGTAAAGTCACATTTAACTTCTTACCCACATCATGCAGCATGACTGCCTAAAGCCTTGTTTATGCTGTCGCCTGACACCGCAGTGCGAGCATCTCCCCAAACGGACGAGGCATTTACTTGACGCTACAGTTTTAGACTGAAAACCAGATCTACTGATTTAGACGCGCAAACTGGTTGCCTGTGTGACGAGATGTACTAATATCAGTCTGCTCGGGCAAATTCGGCTCAAAGTCGTGCATCTTCGGATGCGGACGCGCTCGCGCTGTTGCAATGACATCATTCGCCGCGCACACCGCACTCATGCAGACGCACGACTAGGTCTAGCTAACGTCATGGGTATGACGACAATACAATATTATTGTAGATTGTCACATTAAAAAAAGCGGTAGCTAACGTTAATTCAATCAAGCAAACAAATAGCTGTTATTTTTGCACCTAAAAGCTTGACTTTAACAATAGGCTTCCTTCCAGACTCGCATGGTAGCCAGGCGTCTCATTCAATGGGGAGCGCAGTTGAAAACTTTCCTTCCCCAGAAGAAAAACCTCTACGGTTCTACGCGATTCACGTAAATGACCCAATTGACCAAGAAAACGGTGATTGTCGGCGAAAAAGCGACAAGTTTGCAGGTGTGCATATTAGAAACTTCCAGGGTAGGTGTATTAAAGTCAGAACGAAATCTCATTCGGCCCTCCAGGACCGAGTTTGGACACCCCTGCCTTACATCCTACACAGAAATAAATCCATCCATGACGGACCATGATGCATTTGGACAGATAGCTGAAGACCGTGGCCTTCAGATCAAAAGACTCCCCACGGACGATGGAGTACGGCAGGGAGAGCTCCAGGAAGAAGGGCTGGAAGACTGTCAGCAGAGCAGGAGGAGCCAGACCGAAACCTTTGGAGGACAGGCAAAACGCCTCCGTCTCCCATGTGGTGATTGTGTCAGGAACAGTGAGGGGAACTTGTGTGGATCCAGTGGCTCTGAAGGACAGCAGAAGAGAGTTGTAAAAAAATACCCACACTGGATGAGTAGTTTTAGAAGGAACAAGACGCTTCACTAACCCGACTTGAGCAAGCTGCCAGAGCCAGGTTTCTGGAAAGTAAGTCCTGATGGTCACTTCAGAAGCAGAAAGTGGAGGAGGTGTTGTCTCCATTTCTGCTACTGTAGCAGCCATTCCTTCCACTTCTGCCATCGTGTCTACATTAGGACCACGAAAACGCGCCATTGAAAGACAAGCGATTTTTACACTGATTTTCTCTGAACTATCATAGTGTCTGCAGAATAAACATGGGGTTCGTAACCACCCTCTTGTTGCATTTATATGTAAAGAAAGCCAAGCCACAAAGAAAGAGGAATAACTTCCCTTAAGTCAAGGCCAGTTCAACAAGTTTATGGAAATGCATGTCTGCATAGACCTACTTTCAAGGAGGCTGGGATACCACTGGCACGGAGGGGCTTGTACAGCGAGATTTGTTGCGACCTTCATTCCCAGGCTCTGTCAGAGTGCCAAGTCAAAAACAAGACAGTTATTGTATTAGCGACTCCATATCATTCAGTGACTACGTGGTCATGAGTGGTTTTGTACCTTGAAGGTTGTGTAGGCTTGATTTGTAGGATCAGTGTAGGGACCTATAGGAATACTTCGACTGAGTCGAAAACCTAGACACTCTGGTTCATCCTCAACGCTGTATGGGTAACCCGATAGCAAGCGCACTGGGAGCAAGTCAAACACCTGGGACCATGAAACAGTATTTATATTTATGTCGCTTCTTTCTGGAAAATTGTTGAACTAAATGCATCGTTTGGCATGTTATGGTCAGAAAGAGTTTGTGTTACTACACCAAGACTGCTATAATCAGCCAAATCATAATAGGATAGGCATGTCAAATTGATTGACCGCATTACTCCTTTTCTAAAAAAAAAAAAAAAAGTTAAACCTAAATGTCAATCAAAACAAATCAGGATAACAGATACCATTTCAGCACTCAGACGCCTTTCCTGGCTCCATGATCCGGATGCTCTGATCTACAGCACTGATGCCACACAGAGATCCTGCTTGAGCAGAGACAGTCAAAACATTTCCCTCAGCAGGAACAGCCGTAGCAGGAGAAAACTGTAGAGACACCTGAAACAAGGACCAACACGCTGTAGGGCACATTACCATTCCCCACTTAAAGCCAAAAGATGCCAGTGCACGTCACACCTGGTTTTGGAAACACATTTCAGTGTCAAAGGACACACCAGCAACAACTACATTCTCACTGGGCAGAACACAGTAGACCAGAATCTGCACTGCTGGAGCCATAGCGACACCGACAGACAGTTGGAACGACACAGAGCCACTTGTGACGGTATTAGAAGCGCTCGCTGTGACCGTCTGAAATCCATGGAGGGCGATCACTCCTCTGGACAAGACCTGACAGAAGACAAACCGGTGGATACAAGGTGCTGAACAAACAGACCAGCACACAAGTTAAATGTCCACTCACCATATAGATGATATCAGCACTGTAGTCGCCCGTCTCGCCAACAAAAGAATACTTCACGGTCACTGGAAACACAGCGCCACATTTGAGCGGCTGCTCAAGCTTCACTATAGTCAGTTCACTAAATGATGGGCTGTCAGGAGAAGCTGCTTGGAGAAGCTGAACAACCCTCATATCTGTAGTGAAGTATGGTGATTTGTAACTATAAACAACCTCCTCTGGAGTCGCACTTGCCTGGGGAACAATGACCGGAATCAGTTTCTTGCGAGAGAGAAATCTTCATGTCACAAAATATAAAGAGCAAATCGTACCACCAGATTGAGAGCAACTTTAGGAAGATTAGCAGTGTTGAGGGAGAACGTGGCCAGTCCATTCAGGTTTGTGGTCAGATTCAGCAGCAGTTTTTTTGGCCAGCTGTTGCCATCCAGGAGATACACCGCTTTCTTCGCGATTGGAGTATCATTGAAACGAGACACGGATATCTGTTGGGAATGATCAAGGTTAAATCAAAGCACCTTTATTTATATAGTCCAATTGTTTCAAAAGCAGCTTCACATTGTTACAGGAAGATGCAACAGAATTTGTATAGCCGTTCTGGTGAAACGGTGATGTTATCCAGCTAGTTTCAAGTATCATCGTGTCAATGCGGGCAGATCGGTAATATAGATGAAATTTAGGTGTCCCCCAACTGAGCAAGCCAAAAGCCAGAGGCAACGGTGGCAAGGAACCAAAACTCCTTCAGGGTCAGAATGGAGAAATAACCTTGGGAGAAACCAGGCTCAGTCGGGGTGCCAGTTCTCCTCTGGCCGACGAACAAACAGTGTATGATTATAATTCTGGCAACAACTTGATTCATATTAGGCAAATAGACAATCGTAAGATTTTTTGAAAGATCGGAGTCGTCGTAGTCACGCCGAAGACGGGTTTAATGAGGATGTCGCGTCGATGCGGCATTTACGGGGGGAGTTTGACACGCTCTCTGCAGACATTTCAGGGATGCACTGGTCATGTCCAGGCGCAGGTCCACCATCTGATCTGGAGATGACTCGGATACGGCTGACTGCAGTAGACCTCGGGATAAGTGACTGGCATCTACGCTAATGTTATTCTTGTGTTGTAACGAGTACATCAGGTGTTATGGGAAGTGTTCCCGGTTCCGGCTGACCTAGTTAATGCAGCCCAACAATCATTTACTGATTTGAATAGAAATTGATAATGTTTTATGTGCAAGCCATAGTAAAGAGATGCGTTTTTAGTCTAGATTTAAACCGACAGAGTGTGTCTGCTTCCCGAACAATGCTAGGAAGACCGTTCCAGAGTTTAGGCGCTAGGAAAAGGGATCGACTGCCTGCAGTTGATTGATATTCTAGGCATTATCAACTGGCCAGAGTTTTGAGACCGCAATAGACGTGATGGAGTATAATGCGTTAAGAGTTCGCTCAAGTACTGGGGCGCTAAACCATTTAGTGCTTTGCAAGTAATAAGCAAGATTTTAAAATTTATAAAGTGTTGACAGAACCGGGCTAATATGGTCATACTTCCTTGTTCTAGCAAGAGCTCGAGCTGCTGCGTTTTGGACCAGCTGGAGTTTGTTTATTAAGCGAGCAGGTAAAAGCGCAACCACCCAGTAAAAACATTACAATAATCTAGCCTTGGGTCATGAGCATGAATTAGCTGTTCAGCATTTTTGCGTCGAAAGGATGTGCCGTAATTTAGATGCATTAAGATG
>CM031945.1:32166949-32211908 GCA_018749465.1 Paracanthobrama guichenoti
TGCCCAACCACAAGACCAGAAAATAAAAGCCTCACTCACTTGGCACAAGCCTCAACTTTCAGTCCCACAGCGGCAACGCTGTACGTCTGTGGAGCGTTTACGGTCACGTCAAACTTGGGCAAAACTAAACCAGAAACAAGACTCTTTAGATTAAGACCTCAGATCTGTCGTTGAACTGCTGCACAGCAACTTACCGTATTTCTTCACCTCAAAATCTTGGGAGATCATTCGGTCACCAATAAAAGCCTTTAGGGTGTACATGCCCAGCTGAGCCTCTGGGTTTAACTCGTGAGAAAGCTGCAAGAGCCACCCCGTTGAGGAAACGTTTGTCCACTGACCAATCCGGTTATTATGAAGGTCCTATTAAAACAATTAACAGCTCACAGAAAAACTGCAAACAAAGAGTACAAAGCTTAAATCTGCTCCATTCAAAGACTTGCACTGAAGCAAATGCTCACCTCCACCAGCACCAGATTGTACTGCAAGACAAACACAGGAATATTCGGCATTTAAAAGCAAACATTGAAGTTGTCATTGAAAAGCACAAAACCGCTAATTTATTGCACGTCATTCTTTGTGCGCACAATTTGATGGTCAGGTCTTACCGTCTGATCAAAAGGCACAAATCTGGGATCCATGGTGACAACTCTGAAATTCACTGCAAAAAACAGCAATGAACTCACATTAATTGCATCATGCATTTGAAGACCAGAACTTGTACCGTAATGGACGGTCTACAGCTCTAATGTTCAACCAAGGGTCATGAACAGCTCACCCGTTTGTCCTGGATTGTAGAGGGGTTTGTCAGTTTGGATGAAGGTCAAAGGTAGATATGGTCTGAACAAGACATTCCTCTCTTCGGTTGCGCTGAAGACCGTTCCTTGAACTTCCACCTTCAGCTTCTGCACAGAATCTCCAGCTACTCGAGGAGCCTGTAGAGAAAGTCAGTTAACATACAAACCAGACAAGAAAAAGCCACACGTCTCATGATAACAGACCTGGAAACTAAAGCAGCGATGCAACGGCCTAGAAGAAACCTCCTGCACAAGCTGAGTCATCCTGTTTGTGTCATCAAGCAGCGAAACTGTCATCGTGAGACTCTCTTGGGGTTTCAGAAGAGTTATGCATAATTTGGCATCAGATCCAGACTCAATCACGGCAGGGAACGTCACCATGAATAACCTGTGGAAACATGAAGTTTAGATTCAGAGACCTAAAGGAATCAGATCAAAACATTTACATGGTTGAACATTCACAGAAAGTGGCTGCCAGCAGTGGAGGGGAGGGGGTAAATGGGTGTTGGCATGGGCAGGTGGGGCATTAGAGCTGCACGATTCTGGATAAACTGAGAAAGAATTGCTCCTGATATAGAGCACGACATGCAGTTTATTAGAGGTTCTGACAAAATTAGTTGTGGCAGTGCATTTAAGAGCGTTCAATATGAATTACTTTAACAAAAAAAAAAAAAGATATATATATATATATATATATATACACACATATATACACTTAAAAGTTTGAAATGGGGACGCGAGTGAGGAAATTCCCACCAGTTAAAGCGACGTGACAACACTTGTAGTGCCAGCGTCAACGACGGGGCTTTTAAAACATGCCAATTCTAAAAAGCAAATAAAATGTGCACGACCACTCAGGCATTCATAACAGTGCCGAGCAGAGCGAGTGCTTTCAGTGAACTCTTATGGAAGTTGAGCTTCCAGAATGACCTGAAAACAGTCGACACATTATGACAGTGCAGCCGCGAATGAGTGACTTTACGTTCCGTTTTGAATTAGCACCAATTCGGGGGCGGGTTGCTTGAATTGTGGGTTCATTAGCCTATTATTCTTAGTGAAAAACAGTACAATGACAAAATCCCTTAAACAAGCACTGTTACATTGAAACCAAACCTTCCGTCATCATCTCAGTCAGCTCAGTCACATTATAAATTAAATCTGACTCCTGCTGCGACTCAGCTCACACATTCAGTTAACATCTGTCACCAGCCATTACACATTAACCAGTTTGACTGTCAGCAACAAAAGTTCTTATTGAGAATTAACAGAAGTTCAGATGTTAGTGTTTCCTGGAGCGTTTTGCTTCAAGTCTCCATTATGTGATCAGCGTTTGCTTTAGTTGAGCTCTTGACCCTTAACTACAGTTGACTGACCCCCTGGGTGCTTGATTGCACTCTTCTGATTTGTGAAGACTTTCATAGCGTAGTTTGGGTCAGGAAACTCTTCCCAGGGCCATTAACAGAATAGTTAAGTCAGACGCAAGAGGGTTGACTGAATAATTAGCATGAACTCAGACGGTATAGGACTCATTGACCCAAACTGCAATGTGAAATCTTTAAGTCTACTCATATGAGATTACACTAAAGAGGACAGAGCAATGAAAAACAATAAAATGTGGCTCAAACTAAAGGGGATTGTATTCTAGCAGTCTTAAACACCTCTCTTTCCACTTCCAACCTGCATACTTACCAAGCTGCTGGACTAGAGCTTCATTTGGTGTAAGAAATTCACAAATCAAGCAGGTTAAAGGAGGACACGTTTCAGGCCAAGATATCCAACTCAGAGCAATACGCATTTAAAAAAAAAAAAAAAAAAAAAAAAAAAAGTCACTACGAAAAGCTCTCAAATTATGAAGAACGACATGAGATGCCTGATATTTGATTTATGGCCAAACGAACTCTGGACGTCGAATCTCGAGCTCTTTACTGCAGTCCTTCCTCCCACTTCAAAGCGCATGGTACTTACGGTCCTGATGTCTGTCCATCAACAGCAAAGAGGAAAAGGGTTAAAATGAGCCCTTTCCAAACACAAATCTCCATCACAGCCATGAAGAACAATCATCCAAGATTAGACAGAACTCGAGCGTCTCTTTCAGAACCCTATGGCACTTCTGTACAGATCCACACTGCTCTACAGCTGAACTCTCAATCGCCTACGCTGATGCCAGCGTTATTTAAACGCTCTTAATAATTGGGATCAGGTTGATTTAGCACTCACAGGCAATCAGGACACCTTCAGGGCGGAGCCCCGGTAGCCTAATCACTGGGTTGCCAAAGTGACACACACTCTTAAGAAAGGCACACACTGCGATTTCTGTGCGATTTCAGCAAGGTTACTACTCACACTGTAGAGTAGATCGCATACGATGTAAAGCCAAAGCTCACGATTTATGTGCTCACGCTGTGCGGTCCGATCGCCGAGCGCGACTATAGCTCACACTATACGAGTGAAATATGCGCGATAAATCCCGGTACAGGTTTGCGCCGATAGACCATGATTTGCTGTATTAATAGAGAGATATCCTATACGGTCAAACGCATCAGCTATCGACATCAAGAGGATTTAGCATTTCCAATATCTGTACTAAATTATTATTATTAATATTATTATTATTATTAATATTATTATTATTATTAACTGACACGCTGCATAATAAAATATTAGATAGATTAGCTTACTCCTCATTACTTTTATTTAAAAACATTTAGGCCAATTATATAATGAATTATAGGCCTATCATTAAAATTATTAACAGTCTATAATATGTCAGAACACTGCAAGAATATCAGTCTCAGTGAAAAGTAAGAGCAGATTTATTTCAAAAACAACACGAAATGGGCTTAGCTACTTCTCTTTTTTTTTCTTTTCACTAGGCAATATGGGCCACAAGAGAAATATTAAGAAAATAAATGAAGTTATACGTTTTCAGCATATGTTGAAGTAGTTTATCTCTCGTTGTCTCTGAGTATTTGCGCCGAAAGCTCGTCACATTTTACTTTCACTTTCTGTAGTGAATAATTGACTGGGTTTGAGAAAGGCCTGCACGATTCTGGGAAAAATATGAATCACGATTTTTTAGCTTAGAATTGATATCACGATTCTCTGCAACGATTTTCTTTCCCGGTTGCATAAAGCACATTAAGTTTTTCCCTTAAGTATGAGACTTAAGGGATGATTTCCACTTAACTAAGGGAATAATTTAAGAGTGTTGCATATATGTTAAGTGTTTCACGACAGCAATCCAGGTTTTGACAATTATATTGTTGCCATGGACACGTTATTTGTTAATACAGATAGCGGTACGTTTTCACAGAAAACAACATAACACGGATAAGGAAAACAAAAAAAGAAAACCAAATATGAAAGAAAATACCAGATGAGAAAAGGAGGATAGTTTAGAGAAATTATGCCATCATTTACTCACCCTCATGTCGTTCAAAACCCATTAGACTTTCGTCCATCTTTGGAAAACAAATAAATAAATAAATAAATATATATATATATATATTAATATTCTCTTTTTACTTATGTCCATTCAAAATAAAGGCCGATATATTTATTTTTTTAATCATTCAAAGTCATTTAAAAATTAAATCGTGAACAGGGTGAATCGAGATCGCGATTTTATAACGGTTTATCGTGCAGGCCTAGCTTGAGACTTCATCGACATTGCACATCGCGTGATATCCACTCGCCTTCCTGATTTAAAACAATCATGCCTTCAGCGACGTGACATTTTTCTTTATCACCAATTGTCAAATGATGGACAACGGTTCACATTTCCCATGATAATAAAATTAAGTAAATATTAAATAAATGAGAAAATAAAGTGAAAAGTGAAACAAGTAAATTAATGATCAAGTACCTAAATTATTACAATAGGTGCTGACTACTACGCTGTGGTTTGGAAGACTTGGATTATCTATTTTACCACACAAACTGTCTGGAGGCATGCAACAGTTTCCCAAACTGCTGCTATTTGATAGCTGCCAGCAGAACTTAAAGATCTCCCTCTTTTCGTTTTCTTTCTTGCTGCATTAAAGATGAAATGGTTCAACTTCTGATTTCGCGCAGGCGCAGTGAGGGGAAATATTATGGCAACTAGTTCGTAGCTCTGCTTCAACACAGCATGCAAAACATTGTATGCACTGTGAGTATAGTATCGCACTGAATATTACTGAATGTCTGTATATTCACTTTCACTCTGTAAAAATACAGTCGTCCAACAGCAAAAGCCACAAAGGTTAACAACTCTGAATGAAAGCATGTTTCTGTGCACTCAGAGAAAGAGTTGTGCAACTGCAAAATCAAGGCCAATGAGAGACTGATTCTGCCTCAGCATCACGTCTTCATGTGCCGGATCCACACCTTCATCTTTCCTCACACACTCTTCCTCCTCTCACTCTTATAATGTTTCCATCATTGTTGGTTTCAACATTCAGCGCAACATTTTGAGTTTTGGCACCCTGAACTGACTTGTGTTGTGCACAGATCACATCATTAGAAATAAGTGTGAGCAATGTGTGTAAATGATGACAAATGTGTTGTAGTTGTGTTTAACTGTTGCCCGCCTGTGTTTAGCATTTGGAAACATAAATGGATCACAGTGCAAAATGTGTTTTAGTGAGTGAGAATGTTTTGTCTTTCAATAGAGCAGTTTATAGACTTTTCTCATATATATCTAGGATCTAGAGTCGTGATGTCTGTCTCGGAGGATGATGTTCGGAGGGCACTCAAGCGTGTGGACGTCAGGAAAGCTGCTGGGCCGGATGGCACTTCAGGCCGTGTTCTGCGGTCCTGTGCTGATCAGCTAGCCGGGTTGTTTACATCCATCTTTAATGAGTCCCTCGCTACATCTGTGGTCCCCACCTCCTTCAAAAAATCCACCATCATCCCTGTCCCTAAGAACAGTAAACCCTCTTGCCTAAATGACTATCGTCCAGTGGCTCTCACGTCTATAGTCATGAAGGTCTTTGAGAGACTCGTTAAAAACACCATTTGCTCCTTCATTCCTGACACTTTGGACCCTCTTCAGTTTGCCTATCGTCCCAATAGATCTACCTCACTCACATCAACAGCAAAAGTGGGAACTACGTAAGGCTGCTATTTATTGACTATAGCTCAGCCTTTAACACCATAGTTCCCATTAAGCTAACCGCCAAACTCCTGGATCTCGGCCTGAATTCTTCTCTCTGCCACTGGATTGAAGACTTCCTCACTGACAGGCCTCAGGTGGTGAGAATAGGCCAGTTCACCTCCACCTCCATCACCCTGAGTGTGGGAGCTCCACAGGGCTGTGTCCTGGGTCCCCTGCTCTACTCTCTCTACACGCATGACTGGGCCTCATTTCCAACAACAATGAGACAGCATACTTGGACGAGGTGGAGCAACTAACATCATGGTGCCAGGACAACTGTCTCTCTCTGAATGTTGGCAAGACCAAAGAACTGATTGTGGACTTCAGGAAGAGACAGCAACGGACATACTCCCCCCTCGTGATCAGCGGGTCACCAAAACTGAGAGACTCAGGAGGAGCTTCTTCCCCCAGGCCATCAGACTTCTGAACTCAGTCACGTAACATCACGTGACCATCGATATACTGACATTGCACTGCACTTTCTGTTCTCGTTGTTACTGTGTAACAACCTATTATAAACCTGTTTGCACATTATACTTCTTTGTACATTTCTGTTAACCACATATTTATAAGTCTACAGTTTACTCACTGCACAGTTTATTTAACTTATTTTATTCCACTTTTTTTCTACTTGATTTATTTATAATTCTATATATATATATATATATATATATATATATATATATAGTACTTTTTTATTCTATTTCTATTATAATTTCCTCCTTGTATGTCCATGGAGCGGACCTGTTTACATTTCACTGCCGTTTGTATATTCTGTATATAATCGTATATGTGACAAATAGAACTCTTGAATCTTGAATCTTGATGGGACGACTATTGATTATTGCCTCCACCTCACATAAGAGCGTTTGAAGACTTTCTTCATCAAGAGACTGCTGTTTTACAATGGAGTAGAGAAGTTTTCTGGTGGTCCGTATTTGTCGTTCCCAAACTCCTCCATGGTGGGATGCAGTTGGGGGGTTGAAAATCCACTGTACACCTTTTGCGAGCAATGTGGTTTGAATCCTATCATTATTCAAACTTTGTATGGCCTTTCGCAACTCCCTTTCTGCCCCAATGAAATTCGTTCCATTGTCAGACCTGATTGTTTGAACCTGATCCCTTCTAGAAACGAATCTTCTTAGTGCATGAATGCACGAGTCAGTATCCAAAGAGCTAGCAATCTCAATGTGAACAGCTCTTAACGTCAGGCAAGTAAAGATTACCCCATATCTTTTAATCAATGTCCTTCCTCTTTTGATTTCAAATGGGCCAAAATATTCAATGCCTACATTTGTGAATGGGGGTTCATCTGGCAAAAGTCTGTCACGGGGAAGATCAGCCATGAATTGTTTGCCTGTAATGCTGTGCTGGCGTTTACAAACTGTGCATTGAGACAGGAATTTTCTGATGGCCGTTTGCGCTTTTGGAATCCAGTATTTCTCGCAAATTTGACAACATGTGATTACGGCCACTATGACCTGCATCTACAAGAATCGATCCTAAGATCAGATGTGAAACATGATGGTCCTTTGCTAAAATAGCAGGATGCTTGGACTCCTCAGGCATAGCTGATCTGCTTAGTCTGCCACCTACTCTTAGGATTTTGTCTTGCAAAACTGGTGACAACCTGCAGAGAGCGCTACTGCGTTTCACAGTTTTACCTTGCTGGAGGGTTTTGATTTCCTCAGAGAAACATGATTGTTTGGCTGTAGCGAATGATCTCTTTCTCAGCTTTTACAACATCACTTACAGTCAATGTAACACCTGACAGTGAAGCTTTGAAGTTTTCCATTTACTTTTCAAGATCAGAATTCACTGTCACATTGTGTCTTAGACTGTGCCACAGCTCTTTTCTTTTTTCCATCAGTGCCTTCAGAATATTTTTAAATTTGAGGAACCATGCAGTGGCTTTTCTCAAACGGTACCAATCTGAGTAGTGTGAAAAGAACTGAGAAGTATAGTCATAATTATCTGCACACACTGCATTGACAGAGACTTCCTTTACTTCCAGATCATTGCCAGTTATCTTAAGAGTGTGACTTGGCATTTTTGGCCATTCTGACTCTGGCTTTGTCAGAAGGATGAACCTGTGAGCCATGAATTTGCTTTAAGGAAAGCATGTACAGTGAGTCCTCTTGAAGCAATGTCAGCTGGGTTGTAAGAAGATCTCACATACCTCAATTGTGACACCTTTGAGAGCTCTCTGATGGCAGTTACCCTGTTGGCCACGAAAGTACGGAACTGTGTGCTTTCATTGTTGAGATACTTCAGGACTGAAGTGCTATCGGTCCAAAATACAGACTCCTGAAGAATCAAGTCCAATTCAGATTTCGGCATATTATCCATTGTAGCTGCAGTGAGCTCAAGACGTGGCACGGTAACTGATTTTACTGGAGCAACCCTTGCTTTACCAATAACAAAGGCACAATGTTGGTCACCTCTGCGGTTCTCCATGAGCAAGTAAGATACCGTGCCATAACCTAGTTCACTGGCGTCCGCAAAATGACGCAGCTGCGCTGAGGTGACTTCTCCAAAGTTAAGTGGCTTTATGCATCCCTCAACTTGAAAGTCATTTAAGTTCTGAAGACTAGCCAACCACAGGTTCCACTGATGTCTGAGCGTTTCTGGAATACTGTCATCCCGTTCATGTTTTGTTCTACAAAGCTCTTGCAGTATTTGTTTTGCAGGAAGAATGACTGGAGAAAGTATTCCAAGGGGATCATAAATGGAGCTGACCATGGACAAGATACCACTCCTTGTAAGCGGCTTTTCCTGTAGAGTTACTTTTGAACTGCAAAGTGTCTGTCTCTACACACCACTGAACCCCTAGGGCTCTTTCCAATGGTAACTTTTCTTTCTCCAGATCCAAGTCCTTCACTGTCTTTGCTTTGCTCTCCTCACTTATGGATGCAAGTACAGTGCGACTGTTGGACATCCCACTTGGTCAAGTTAAATCCTCCTGATGCGCACACTTTCCTTAATTCATGCATTAGAGCAATACCCTGCTGTTCAGTAGCCACAGACGTCAAACAGTCGTCCACATAGAAATTCCTAAGGACTGTCTGAGTCACCTCTGATCTGTGATGTGCACTTTTGTCTTTAGCACACTGATGCAGAGCATAGATTGCACAACTTGGGGAGGATGTAGCACCAAATAAGTGCACAGTCATTCTGTATTCCTAATTTTCCTGCAAAGTGTCCCCTTTAGGCCACCAAAGGAATCTTAACAGGTCTTTGTCTTTGGCAGGCACTCTGACCTGATGAAACATCCCTTCTACATCTGCTGCAAGAGCAATCAGCTCGAGTCTGGATCTCGTCAGCACACCAATGAGAGAATTATTTAAGTTGGTCCTTGTTGAGAGTTGAGAGTTGAGTGATTTTCCTTAGTAGGCAGCTGCGCAGTCAAACACCACCACCAAAGTTTGTGTTTCTGTGGGTGATACACCCTGTGGTGTGGAATGTACCAGATTCTGCCAGAGTTTCCTTTAAATTCACTTGCAGGGATCTTCTCAGCATGACCTTTGAGTAACATGTCATCCATGAAACTACAATAGTCATTGTGGAAAGCTGAATTTCTTTTGAATTTCCTTTTCAGAAATTGAGCGGGCAGAGAAGCAACAACATAGTTGTTTGGAAACACTACATCCTTTTTTCTCAAAGGAAGGTCAATGCAGTAATGTCCATCAATAAGCTCTATGGACTGTGATAGACTCCATAAACTGTCTATCCTCTATAGACATTTCCAAATTTCCAGCTTGTTTATATTCAGGAAAATCATAACTCATTTGCTGTTGAATTAGGTTCTCCAAGCTTACCATTGAAATCCTGTTTGCCATCACCTGTGGCCATCCTGTGTTTGTCAGTTTGGATGTTCTCTCTCTCCAAAGGTCCATTTACAAGCCAGCCCAGGATGGTCTTGACAGCATAAGTCAAAGTCAAAGTCAGCTTTACTGTCAATTCTGCCATACATGCATGTACAGTACATACATACAGAGAATTGAAATTCTATGACTCTCAGACCCTAGGTGCCTAACAACAACAAAACAATAACAACAAAAGTTTAACAGTAACAACAACAGAAGAAAGACTAAAAAAAAAGATGGATAAAGTGAATTATAGAGGTAAAGTGGCGATGGCAAATAGTGCAAACAATAGTAACGATAGTGCAATTTCAGATTTAAGTCAGTGCAGGTATAAAATTATAAGAGTGTATGCAAAAAGAGTCTGTAAGAGGGGAGACCAATTCCTCAGAGAGACAATATAGTGAGGATTCATGATTCACAGATCAGGTGCGTGGGGCAGAAGAGGGTGAGAGTCGGCAGAGTCGGGAGGGAGTTCAATGCCCTGACAGCTTGGGGAATGAAGCTGTCCTTCAGTCTGCTGGTCCTTGCTTGGAGACTGCGTAGCCTCCTCCCTGATGGCAGCAGACTGAAGAGGCTGTGCGATGGGTGGGTGGGGTCTCTCGCAATGATGAGGGCTTTGCGGGAGAGGTGGGAGTTATAAATGTCCTGGAGGGGTGGGAGAGAGACACCGACGATCTTCTCAGCTGCTCTCACTATGCGCTGAAGTGCTTTACGGCAGGATGCGTTGCAGGCGCCGTACCACACAGTGATGCAGCTGGTCAGAATGCTCTCGATGGTGCCTCTGTAGAAGGTGCGCATGATGGGGGCTGGGGCTCCGGCTCTTCTCAGCTTACGGAGAAAGTAGAGTCGCTGCTGTGCTTTCTTGGTCAGTGCTTTCTTGGTCAGTGCTGTGGTGTTGGCGGTCCAGGAGAGGTCTTCTGTGATATGTACACCCAGAAATTTGGTGCTCCTCACCCTTTCCACGGTCGCACCGTTGATGGTGCTGTGTCCTGAAGTTTGTCTCATCATTGTTGCTAATGAGACCAACTACAGTCGTGTCGTCCGCAAACTTGATGAAGAGATTGCTGTTGCGTATGGGTGTGCAGTCATGTGTCAGCAGAGTGAAAAGGAGGGGGCTCAACACACATCCCTGAGGGGCTCCAGTGTTCATGATGATGGAGCTGGATGAGTTACTGCCGACCCGAACTGCCTGAGGTCTTCCCGTCAGGAAGTCCAGCAACCAGTTGCACATCGATGTGCTGAGTCCCAGCTGTGACAGTTTTTGAGTGAGCTGTAGAGGGATGATTGTATTGAATGCTGAACTAAAGTCTATGAACAGCATTCTGACATAAGTGTCTTTATTTTCCAGGTGTGTGAGTGCTGAATGGACGGTAGTGGCGATGGCGTCGTCGGTCGAGCGTTTAGACCGATATGCAAATTGGTAGGGGTCCAGGGAGGGGGGGGCAGACTTAATGTGGTGCATGACTAGCCGCTCAAAGCACTTCATAAGGATGGGGGTAAGTGCGACTGGACGGTAGTCGTTGAAGCAGGATGGAGATGATTTCTTAGGGACTGAAATGATGGTGGTTGCTTTGAAGCATGTGGGGACGACAGCTTGACTCAGTGAGATGTTGAAGATGTCTGTGAAGACATCAGTGAGTTCCTCTGCACAGTCTCTCAATACACGTCCAGGAATGTTGTCAGGACCTGGAGCTTTGCGTGCATTGACCCTGCTGAGGGATCTTCTCACGCTGTCCCTGGGCAGTGACAACATCTGGTCATCGGGAGGAGGTGGTGACTTCTGTGCAGTGGTGCTGTTGTGTGCTTCAAAGCGAGCAAAGAAAGTGTTCAGCTCATTCAGCAGGGGGGTGGAGCTGTCACATGTCCGTGCAGAGGGCTTGTAGTCTGTGATGGTCTGAATCCCTTGCCACAGGCTCCTTGTGTCTCTGCTGTCGCTGAAACGGTGGGCTATCCTCCTGGAGTACTGTCTCTTAGCCTTCCTGATGCCACGTGACAGGTTGGCCCTTGCTCTCCTCAGGCCCACCTCATCTCCAGCTCTGAAGGCAGCATTACGCGTCTTCAGAAGTCTGTAGACATTCCCTGTCAGCCACGGTTTTTGGTTGGGCCAGACGGTGATGGGGGGTGTATACAGCAGCAAGTATAATAGCTGAATATTCCCGCGGTAGATAAAACGGCCGACATTTAATAATCATAAACTCCACCAGGGGTGAGCAGTGTTTGCAGACCACAACAGCATCGGCGGCCACGCATCATTGGTGTGTAAACAGAGTCCGCCGCCGTGGGTCTTACCTCCCTCGACGGGCACTCTGTCCGCCCGATGGCATGTGCGCCGATCGAGCTGAATGGCGCGGTCCGGAACGCTGTTGTTGAGCCATGTTTCCGTGAACACAAAAACACAACAGTCTCTTACAGTCTTCCGAGTAGAGCAAAGAAAGCGAAGATCATCCAGTTTATTGTCCAACGAGCGACACGTTAGCGAGAATGATGGTGGGGATAGACGGCTTGTGTGGTTTAGCCGCTAGCCTGACACGGATACCTCCGCGCTTCCCCCTCTTCTGTTTCCTCTCACCCCGTTTGTGGCGCCTCCACTGTGGGAGAGGTGCAGTAGTGGGGGACGGTGATGGGGTAGGCCATGATCCCGCAGATCTTGAGCGAGCGCCGAGCTTGGATTGAAGACTGTAGTTGTTCCAACCTCGAGCAGAAACTCACGTCTGTAGCTGAGTTTGCAGATGAACGGACGCGACAAGGACGTACAAAAACACTGTGATTTACACGACGAAAAACACAAAAACACCGGTCCGTCGGGAGAGAGAGAAGCCGCTGCGTGTGCACGCGCCGCCATCTTGTATGTACTAATTGCCTAACCTTGCCATAGTGAAATAACAAGAGTTCAGTACATGGGAAAAAAAAAACCCACATACAATCACAATAGTCTCAAACACCATAGCCTGCTCATGTAAATCTCATTTGTGAAAAACATGGAAAAAAATAAAATAGGCAAATCTCAACAGAACACCAACTGTGACACAATCGCTGGGATCATTAATATGTACATTTCACAAGCATAAAAACAGAATACATTTTATCGACTGTGTAGTTGTAAGAAAGAAATCAGCAATACAATGTCACAGAATATGGTGTGAAGGTTTCATCACTGATATTGAGGATACGCTAATTTAAAATGACACGTCTTAACCTGCCTTTTAAAATACGAATGCTTGGAGTCTCTTTAGGTAGAGAATTCAAAATATTGGAGCATACTGGCTAAAAAAAAAAAAAAAAACCCCAACAACCAGATAGTTTATGATTCACTGTATAATGTGCCAGAAGATTAGAGCTAGAGGATCTCAAACTATGATTTGGGACACATCTAGTCAGAAAACGTATAGAGGTGCCAGATTATGCAGTGTTTTATAAACCAATAAAATAAGCTTAAACTCAATCCTTTGGTTTTAATGGATTTACATTGGTTACCAGCTCAGAGGAATATGCCGTCTCCTTTTTAATTTCATTAGTACTCTGGCTGCTGTGTTTTGTATCAGTTGTAACGTTGCTATAGAGCCCTTAGGTAAGCCAGTGTATATAGCATTACAGTAATCAAGAGAAGATAAAAGCATGAATGGGTTTAGCACCATCCAGGGATTAAAAAAAAACCTCTAATACAACAGTGTCTCTGAACTCAAATGAAATGTATAACATCAGCATAAAAATGCTAGTTCAGGTCATATTCCTGAATTATGCTACCTAAAAGGTAGCAGATAATGAAAATAAGATAGGCCCAAGGAGTAACTTGTGGAACACCATGCAATATTTCATGCGTTTTTGATATACAATCACCTATATTAGCTAAAGTTCCTTTCTGTAATGTACATTGAACCAATTTAAAACGTTACCAGAGAGACCTACAAGCTTTTCCAGTCAGTTTAACAGAATACAGGGTGCCACCATGTCGAATGCAGCCCTAAGAGCCAAGAGATTAAAAGTGAAGCCATACCTTTATCTGCATTTAAGATCACCTTCTACCTTTAATGAGGTTTCAGTATTATGACCTTGTCTGAAACCTGACTGATATTTCTCCAGAATATTAGGTTCAGCCTAACTGATTAAGCCGTTGCAATACAACTAAAATCTTACTCAAATGTTAGAAATTGGTCTGTAGCTTGAGGAGAGAAACTAGAAGTTAGAGGGGAAAAAAATAAAATAAGCAATAAGACAACTGTCTATTTCTAGTTTACTTCAAGATGAGGTCACAGAAGGGTAGTCAACATTTTAGCTCACTCTGAGGTTAAGGCACTTGACAAATTTTTGTTTGATAACCCAGAGATGAATAGGAATATGACAGTTGAGTATACCTTTTTCGGACAAGTATAAATCAAATAATCCGAAATAGGATCTCAACACTGTTTTAAACAACCAATGAAAATCAATTTAAATATATATAAAAAGCAATGCCCTTTTCAGAAAAAAAAAAAAACCCTAGCCACCTGACCTTTACACGCGCACACCCCTCATTGCAGGCCTGTATTGCCGCTTGCGTGTTGTGGCAACACCAAACACAGTTCGTCACAGATGGTGCGTCCGTCCAATCCCTCGTGGCAGTCCAACACTCCAATAATCAGAATACTCACCGTTTCATTTACCACTCATCCAAAGCTCACACGAGTGGTCGATGACAAACTAAGATGACTGACTCCTCCACGAGGCCATACAAAACACTTGGGAAAGTAGCTAATGTTAAACTGTGATCTGCCAAATACACTCACACTGCGTTAAACCAAAAAAATTAAATAACTCATTAAATCGGATTAAATCGAGAGTTCTTACACATGCAGTGGTGCACTTCAACACTCCACTTTTCCCAGTCGCTTAATTCCTCTTTGCCCCTCCCCCAAACTCATAAGAACCAAATCACACCACCTCTACCTACGTAACAGGCGGGCTACAATTACACACCAATGAGTAAAAGATCAACGCCAACTTGCAAAACCCACATTTCCCCCATGCAAATTACAACCAAACATCACAGAACAACTCAAAGGGGCAGGTCTCCATATCCACATCATAACGAATCAATCAAAATGGCGCCGCTGTGTTTGGTCGCCATTCAGGTCGCTCCGCGAAGACTGTGCTTTTATTTACTATTTTACTTTCTTTTACTCTCAGTTTTTACAAACTTATCATCTGCACTGATCTACTATGACAGCAAAACTCTTTTGGACATTGGTTACCTCTACACTGGACTGCTTCAGGACACTTTCACCGATCCCCTGTGGCCATCTGAGATTCTTCGCAACGCCGAGTTGAACAATGGACAGACGAGTCAACGGCAAAGAATCAAGAAACACCGCGGGAAACGCGCTGGTATCCGTAACAGACTGAGGAAAAGGGCATTCAGTCCTCCTCTCCCGAGCATTCTTCTAGCAAATGTTCAATCCTTGGATAATAAGATGGACGATCTTAGAGCCAGGATAAGTTTTCAACGGGACATGAGAGACTGTAATATCTACTGTTTGTCCGAAACATGGCTCACGCCCGCGGTCCCGGACACAGCTGTGACGCCGTCTGAGAACTTCTCTGTTTTTCGGATGGACAGAACAGCCGAGGCCGGTAAATCCAAAGGCGGTGGAGTATGCTTCATGATCAACAAGAAATGGTGCGATCCCAGGAACATCACCATTCTCTCATCTGGAACATTTAACAATCATCTGCCGCCCATTCTATCTGCCGAGGGAGTTTTCTGCGGTTGTCGCGACCGCCGTTTACATCCCACCGCAGGCAGACACAGCGCTGGCTTTATCTGGCCTTCATGATGTTGCCAGCGGCATCATAAACCAACATCCCGACGCGGCATTCATTGTCGCGGGCGATTTTAACAAAGCAAACCTAAAGAAAGTCCTGCCAAACTTTCATCAGCACGTCTCCTGCCCCACACGAGGAGCAAACACACTGGATCATTGCTACTCTCCGTTTAAGAACGCCTATAAAGCACGGTCACTTCCAGCGTTTGGCAAATCGGATCATGCCGCCATTTTCCTCACTCCCGAATACAAACAAAAGCTCCTCCAGGAACCCCCGGGGAGGCGGGAAGTTAAGCGCTGGTCGCCCCACTCAGAGACCGAGCTTCAGGCAGCTCTTGATGACGTTGACTGGGACATGTTCCGAGCGAGTTCAGCTGACGTCAGTGAGTTCACAGATGTGGCGCTTTGCTTCATCGACACGCTTACAGAGCAAGCCACGCAAACAACAACAATAACGGCCTTCTCAAATCAGAAACCGTGGGTGGACAATTCAATCCGCGCGGCAGTGAACGCACGCACTGCTGCTTACAACGCCGGTCTCCATTCGGGGAATATGACTGAATACAGAACTTCCTGTTATGCTCTGCGACGTGCAGTTAAAGCCACAAAGCTCCGATATGAAGACCGAGTGGAGTCTCATTTCCAACTCAAGGACTCGCGGCGCATGTGGCAAGGTCTGAGGTCCATCTGCTCCTTTGGATCTAAATCCTCTGCAGAGGTGAACGCTGACCCGTTGCTCGTGAACGAGTTAAACTCTTTCTACACTCGCTTTGACTGTAACCGCGGCAACGCGACTCCGCCAAGTGGCGCGTTAGAGGAAATTACTCAGAGCAGCAACAACCACGTGATCTCTGTCTCAGAGGATGAAGTTCGGAGAGCACTCAAGTGTGTGGACGTCAGGAAAGCTGCCGGGCCGGATGGTATTTCAGGTCGTGTTCTGCGGTCCTGTGCTGATCAGCTCGCCGGGTTGTTTACATCTATCTTTAATGAGTCCCTCGCTACATCTGTGGTCCCCACCTCCTTCAAAAAAAAAAAAAAAAAAAATCCACCATCATCCCTGTCCCTAAGAACAGCAAACCCTCTTGCCTAAATGACTATCGTCCAGTGGCTCTCACGTCTATAGTCATGAAGGTCTTTGAGAGACTCATTAAAAACACCATTTGCTCCTTCATTCCTGACACTTTGGACCCTCTTCAGTTTGCCTATCGTCCCAATAGATCGACTGAAGATGCCATCTCTCATGTCCTCCACTCCTCCCTCACATCGACAGCAAAAGTGGGAACTACGTAAGGCTGCTATTTATTGACTATAGCTCAGCCTTTAACACCATAGTTCCCACCAAGCTAACCTCCAAACTCCTGGATCTCGGCCTGAATCCTTCTCTCTGCCACTGGATTGAGGACTTCCTCACTGGCAGGCAGAATAGGCCAGTTCACCTCCTCCATCACCCTGAGTGTGGGAGCTCCACAGGGCTGTGTCCTGAGCCCCCTGCTCTACACGCATGACTGTTTGTCCACACACCGCTCCACCTCTATCATCAAATTTGCTGATGATACTGTTGTCCTGGGCCTCATTTCAAACAACGAGACGGCATACTTGGACGAGGTGGAGCATCTAACATCATGGTGCCAGGACAACTGTCTCTCTCTGAATGTTGGCAAGACCAAAGAAATGATTGTGGACTTCAGGAAGAGACCGCAACGGACATACTCCCCCCTCATGATCAGCGGGTCACCAGTAGAGAGAGTGAGCAGCTTCAAGTACCTGGGAGTAAACCTCTCCGAGGACCTGACCTGGACTGCTCACATTCAGACACAGGTGAAAAAAAGCCAGGCAAAGACTGTACCACCTGCGCCAGCTGAGGAAATTCAGGGTTTCACCAGCTATCCTGAAAACTCTCCATTTAGGGGCGATAGAAAGTGTATTAACTCAGTGCATCACAGCGTGGTATGGGAACAGCACCAGTCATGACCGCAAAGCCCTGCAAAGAGTCGTGCGCTTATCCGAGCGCATCTCAGGGTTAGCTCTCCCGTCTCTGCAGGACGTCTACACCAAACGCTGCAAAGGTAGAGCTACTAAGATAATCAAGGACTCCAATCACCCTGCAAACCCTCATTTCACGCTGCTGCCATCTGGTAAGCGCTTCCAAGCCTGATGGCCAAAACTGAGAGACTCAGGAGGAGCTTCTTCCCCCAGGCCAGACTCCTGAACTTAACGTCACGATAAACAGATACTGTCATTGCACTGCACTCTCTGTTCTCGTTGTTACTGTGTAACAACCTGTTTGCACATTATACTCTTATACATTTGTTAACCACATATTTATAAGTCTAGTTTACTCACTGCACAGTCTACTTCAATTATTTTATTTACCTTTTTTTCTCTTGACTTGATTCTATACACACATTTATAATTCTACAGATATATATAGTACTTTTTTATCCTTTCTATATAATTTTCCTCGTGTTTTTAACTGTGAATTTGCACTGTCCATGGAGCGGACCTGTTTACATTTCACTGCCGGTTGTATATTCTGTATATAACTATGTGACAGACAAAACTCTTGAATCCTGAAGTCAGTACTCAAACACTTTAGTAAGCACTTTTAAATAGTCCCTGCTAACTTTGGGGAAAACCTCCCTGGGTTACATAAGGATATGAAGTCATAAGAAACTCATGAACACCAACTTCCTTCAAACAAAGTGCCATAAATAAAACAGAAAATGGACTATTAAAGCGGTTTTATTCAAGTCATGTTTCTTGCAGTCAGTACTGAATCAAATCATGGAACAGGGAGATGTGTAGGTGGTCTCAAACGAGTCACCTGAAAGAGGAACATGAAATGAGCTGGATCATGGTCAGTGAATTCAGTCAGAGCAAAGCATGATTAGGGATGAAAGCGTACTTGTCTGATAGTAGTCATAAACATTGACGACCGCTGGCTTGAGATTTTTCACTGCAAGAACCTGTTTCAGCTGAAGAGTGTAACTCATGGGGACGCCTTTGGGAACCTGCGAGACAGAAAGAGATGAACAGCAGCACACGAGAAGATGGCAGCTAGTGATTATACCCAGTGTACGCGGACTCACCTCTTTCAGATACACTAGCACATGGTCCTCTTCAACATCAACTCGCTCCACTAGCGGGCAAACGATTGTGGTGGAGATCCAAGCTGAAGGGGAAGAGACCATTGTTTACAGACAATTACATCTGAAGGAGCTTCAAGCATCTTGGGACTAAACCTTAAACACGAACCGGTGACGCATCAGCTATGAAGCCTGACAGGAGCTTAATGTCCACGATAACCATGTTAGTGCTTGCTTTTACGCCGTTGTATCTGAGTGTGATGGGGTAAATAAAGCAGTTTAGTCAACAGGATCAGGAACACTGCTTCCTTTTGTAAGAGCAAACAAGAGCTGGGTTTCAGGACAAAGTCAAAGCTGTTCTTACGTCACTGTGAAGTTCAACATGAGATTGGCTCCAAGCGGTCGGCAGTCTCCAGTCACCGTTGCTGCGACACTCAGTGTTTTGGTATCTTTAACGGGTGTTGGGATGTTGTAGAAACATGCAACCTATAGCACAAGTAAAGCACAGTAAGATTGTGCAACAAACTGTAAGAGGAGCTGAAGATACGGACCTGCACGGACACACAAGTGGATCCTGACGCTTTAACACTATATTTGCCAGGAACGTTTCTCAGTGGCTTCTCCTGATACAACAGCCGGTTGTCCCGATTCACATTGAAGCGATAAGAGTCTACCACTGAGGACTGTACAGTAACAGTGCTGGAGCCATCCAAGCTGAAGACTTGAGCAGCGTACACAGACAGGGCATGAAGAGCCACCACTGTGTCCTGAAAACAAGTACCAGATTAAAAACTCCACTCATAAATGATCGTGCTCATGTTTGGTAGTCAGAGGCACCTGGGTGGAGGAGAAGCCTCCATAGGGATTCTGCTGGGTCACCAGCCAGTTGACAATGCGGTTAGCATAGCCCAGAGTAGCCGTCGTAAGAGGCCGTTCAGTGAGAACCGCTAGCAGAACGTAAGAGCTGATCTCCACCGCCAGAGTATCACCAGATGTCGTCTGAGACCAATGGAGCTTAATGCCTTAGGATGAGACGGGGGGATAAAAGTACCCGATTTATATATATAAAAAAAAAAAATTATATAAAAGGCTGGTACATCTTACCTTCAGAAATGGCACGGTTGTTCAAGGCAGTTAAAAGCTGAGATCGAGTGGTGGTCTCTCCAGCCAGACTGAAGGTGTAGGCCAGCAGAGCCATGGCGTAAGTGTTTCCCAGGTTCCCAACAACAGGCCTCAAGCATGACAGAGCATTGGTAATGACGGGATCCTGAAAGCAGAGCAGATCTCAGACAACAGCAAGAACAGGAAGGTCATCTGCAAGGAGCTCATACAACTACTGGAGGGGTTTTTAACTGTAACAGGGACGCCTAGTTCAAGCAGCGATGCAACAGTGTAGGCAGTCATGGTCACGCCGTCACCAACTCCACCCTGAAACACACCAGCAAATTTGATTCAGAAGAATGTCTCACCAAGTCTATTGTTAGAGCTGCATGATTCTGGATAAACTGAGAATCATGTTTTTCCCATGATTCTGAATTATCCCAGTACACATTTGTCCAGATAACATTGTACAGATAAGCAGCTTCAGTCTTTTAAAACCACACAATTACATGGCAGCTGCTCTCTCTGGATCAGTGGCAGCGCAAACGCAGATTGTTGAATGAATGTTGCAGTGTGATGATCGTACTTTAAGGTCTTCTGTTTAAAGCCCGTTTCATGGCACAAGTGTCAGCGGAGCAGCCCGTGTTTTCACTGCCCATATCAATGAATGAGTTCACAGCAGGAATGACGGCCGACTCTCATTCATTAACATTCAGCTCATGCTCCTGACGTGAAGGCCGTTGTAATAGACAGCAGCATCGTTGTCACTTAGAAATAAGATTGCGTGGGTGTTTGAATTGAGATCGCTATCTTTTAACGATTAATCGTGCAGCTCTAGTTAGAGCACATTAAGAAACATGAAAATGTACCTTCATGTCATTGTGGTGCAGAGTTCCCTGCTGCAGGAAACAGCCGTCTGAACCCTGCGTGCTGACCAACCAATCCTTTGCACTCTGCAGGACATTTGGATCAATGAAGATAAATTGCCTCGCTAGACCAAAAGACCTCAGGACAAAGGCAGTCAACCTGGCCATGGGGATAACGCGCAGAGAGTCACAAACTGAACATACAGATTATACACCGCAGTAGAACAGCAAGAAACTCACCATGTATTGGATTCATCATTACCAAAGGTGCTGTATGAGCCATCATTGTGTCTGTAGTTCAGTTCTCGTTGGTATCCTATTATTAGGTCAAAAGCCACATGTAAATTGATCAGGAAAGGAGTTAGACAGTCTGACACTCCAATGAGAAGAGCAGGACTAAACCCTCTTTGGAATTTAGTCTCCAACATATTTAGAGTGGATTTGGTCAGCCATACCACTCTGAAGGTAGCCTGTGGCGGTCTCTCGAATGGCTGCGGTGAGTTGCCCCGTGACCTTCAGGTACAGCAGGATGTAGATATTGGGAGCAAGAATGATCATATTCTGTTCTCCACAGCCATACGGCATCTGTAACAACCCATCTAGATTCTTCAGTGCACGACCCATTATGTCCCCTACAAGAGGGGAAGCATAAAACCCACATCAGTTATTCTGCCAAGCATCACGCACCACTTTCTACTCAATGAAATGCTTTACCAAGGACTGAAATGGAGCATCTGGCTGATCCCTGAACCACATTTTTTGGAAAAGTCAAAGTCACATCTTCAGAAAGAACGTTTCCTGCAGACCGAACAGAAAAGATCAGTATTGAGCGCTGGGCTAATGTCTGGCTATACAGGGAGAATGCATTTAGGAATCATTGAGTCCAAACAAACCCTTTGGACACAGTAACCAACTCTGGGTGTTTGTCCTTTCAACTCCTTCAGGCTTTAAAAGGCAATAAAAGACCACATCAGTAAAGCAGAATGAGCGCCATGATCAAATGCCAGAAGAATGGTTAACACTTACCAGGACAAGTAGACTTCGAGTGACTACATCAATGCGTCCTCTTGTCGGCACGGTCACAGCCTCAGTGCCACATCGAGTCCAGGATGCCTCAGCTGAAGCACTGACAGTCACATTGACAGCTCCTGCAGTGACAGACAGGAAGTGAGCAACACCACATACATTCCAAATTTAAAGAGATGGTCCAAAACTGACCAAGAACAGAAGCGGAGAGAACCCATTTGAAGGTCTTTCTCCCATTGGCACAAAGACAGGATGAGTACGGATCAGGATATGGTTTAAGAGTGAAGTTTGTGGATGAAGCTGGAGTCACTTTAACCTGCCAATGAAACCGCACATGGAACAAAGACACATGACCTTCTCTATACAGATCAATTTGTAGGATTTGGGGGCAAATCAGACACAAATTAACCTTCCATCCAATTAAAATATAATTCCACAAACACTCCAGCTCCAAATTGGGAATCTAGGAGCATAAATGAAGTGGGCTCCATATAGTCTGAGACCAAGTAACTATTGAATTGTTGACTGGTACCAAGCAAAGCACACTTTTCATTGTATGCATCAGTTCATAATTCAAAAGAGGACTTGATTGAATAAGAACACGATACGATCTTACAGATTTCAAGCATGTCTAAACTGTTCCCTGTACTCTCTGCTTCGAGTGGGAAGTTCAGACCAGAGAACGTGCAATTTATGGTGAAAAGAAACAGCCACCTCTTCCCAGAGACAATCAACAAGAAAAAGGACCATGAAAAGAATCCCCATTCAAATCTTGTTAGGATAAATCAATAAAGTCTCCCTTGCATTTAAAGAAAAGGGTTATGCGTTCATGAATTTTAAGTGTCTTAAACCGCTGATTTATGTTACCTTGCTATTAGTGTTTTCAATATTGTTTGGATATTAATATCCAGTTGATAGTTACGCCTTGTTCAAATGAGCACTGGACGAGTCATTTGCTCAGCTGGAAAAGGGACCCTTTCCAAATTCCATAAACAAAATAATTCCTTGAGCCAAATTGCCCCATTTCCCTTACATCAAGGCTATCCAGCCCTGCTCCTGGAGGGCCACTGTCCTCCAAGGTTTAGCTCCAACCCCAATTAAACCCATCTGAACCAGCTAAAAGTCTTACTAGGCATATTACAAACTTCCAGGATAGGTGTATTGAGGCAAGTTGGACCTAAACTCTGCAAGACAGTGGTCCTCCAGGACCAAGTTGACACCCCAGCCTTACATTATAGAAGAGGAAGGTATATTAAAAAAAAACCCAACATGACAGACCATGATGCATTTGGACAGATAGCTGAAGACTGTGGCTTTCAGATCAAAAGACTCCCCACGGACAATGGAGTACGGCAGGGAGAGCTCCAGGAAGAAGGGCTGGAAGACTGTCAGCAGAGCAGGAGGAGCCAGACCGAAACCTTTGGAGGACAGGCAGAACACTTCCGTCTCCCATGTGGTGATTGTGTCAGGAACAGTGAGGGGAACTTGTGTGGATCCAGTGGCTCTGAAGGACAGCAGAAGAGAGAAAATAAGGGCGAAGTATTTATATAAAAAAATAATAATTTGATTAGTAGCTTTAGAAGGAACACAAGATGCTTCACTAACCCGACTTGAGCAAGCTGCCAAAGCCAGGTTTCTGGAAAGTAAGTCCTGACGGTCACTTCAGAAGCCGAAAGTGTAGGCTCCTCCAAACGAGGAAGAGTCATCTCCATTGCTGCTACTGGAGCAGCAGGCATTTCTGCCATCATGTCTACATGAGGACCACGAAAAAGCACCACTGAAAGAGACAAGCGATTTTACACTGTCATGGTGTTTCTCTGAACCATCATAGTGTCTGCAACAAACAGTTCGTAACCACCCTCGTTGCATTTATATATAAAAAAAGCCAGTCCAAAGAAAGAGGAATAACTTCCCTCAAGTCAAGGCCAGTTCGCCACATCATGCAGAATGAGTATGGAAATGGCATGTCTGCTTAGACCTACTTTCAGGGAAGCTGGGATACCACTGGCACGGAGGGGCTCGTACAGCAAGATTTGTTGCGACCTTCATTCCCAGGCTCTGTCAGAGTAACAAGTCAGTATTGTATTAGTAACTCCGTATTATTCATTGACTACATGGTCATGAATGGATTTGTACCTTGAAGGTTGCATAGGCTTGATTTGTAGGATCAGTGTAGTGACCTATATGAATACTTCGACTGAGTCGAAAACCTAGACACTGTGGTTCATCCTCAACACTGTATGGGTAACCCGATAGCAAGCGCACTGGGAGCAAGTCAAACACCTGGGACCATGAAACAAAAACGTTTATACGTCGCTTGTTTCTGGAAAAATTGTTGAACTAAATGCATTGTTTGGCATGTTATGGTCAGAGAGTTTATAATGTTATGTTAGAAGTACACCAAGCCTGCTATAATCAGATCAGTCAAATCATAATAGGATGGGCATGTCAAATTGATCTGTCAGAATTACTCGTACTAAAGCTAAACCTGAATGTCATGCAAAAAAAGGATAACTTTTCCACGATTTAAAACTGGCACACTGATACCATTTCAGCACTCAGACGTCTTCCTGGCTCCATGATCCGGATGCTCTGATCTACAGCACTGATGCCACACAGAGATCCTGCTTGAGCAGAGACAGTTAAAATATTATCCTCAGCAGGAACAGCCGTAGCAGGAGAAAACTGTAGAGACACCTGAAACAAGGACCAACACGCTGTAGGGCACATTACCATTCCCCACTTAAAGCCAAAAGATGCCAGTGCACATCACACCTGGTTTTGGAAACATGTTTCCGTCTCAACAGACACACTAGCAGCAACTACATTCTCACTGGGCAGAACACAGTAGACCAGAATCTGCACCGCTGGAGCCATATCGACACTGACAGACAGTTGGAATGACACAGAGCCGCTCGTGACAGTATCAGAAGCACTTGCTGTGACTGTCTGAAATCCATGGAGGACGATCACCCCTCTGGACAAGACCTGAAAAGAAACGGGTGTATGAAATGTGCTGAGAGAAGCAAGCAATCATTTCTTTAAATCTGATGTCCACTCACCATATAGATGATGTCAGCCCTGTAGTCGCCAGTCTCACCAACAAAAGAATACTCCACGGTCACTGGAAACACAGCGCCACATTTCAGCGGCTGCTCGAGCTTCACTATAGTCAGTTCACTAAATGATGGGCTGTCAGGAGAAGCTGCTTGGAGAAGCTGAACAACCCTTGTATCTGTAGTGAAGTATGGTGATTTGTAACTATAAACAACCTCTGGAGTCACACTTGCCTGGGGAACAATGAGTGGAATCATTTTCTTGCGAAAAAAAAAAAAAAAAAAAGTCACAAAATGAGAAATCGTACCACCAGATTGAGAGCAGCTTTAGGAAGATCAGCAGTGTTGAGGGAGAACGTGGCCAGTCCATTCTGGTTTGTGGTCAGATTCAGCAGCAGCTTTTTGGCCAGCTGTTGCCATCCAGGAGATAGACTGCTGTGTTTGCAATTGGCGTCCCATCGAAATGAGACACGGATATCTGTTAGGAATGAGCAAGGTTAGGATAGGGAACCAATGTAAAGGCTTCTGCGGCCAAGGATATACTTTTACTTGCCTTTCCATCAATCATTGATCCAGGTTCAAAATAATCCGGGAGGTCCACAAGCGTAACCTTGCCGACTTCAAAAGTAATGGACACAGTTGCAGATTTTGACATCACTACATCTGGGGAAAGAAACAAACACCAGATAACCACGTCAACGTCATTCATACACATACCGGTGGTTCAGATCAACCAATGGCTCACCTGTTCCCTCCTCAGTGACGGTCACATTTACAAGTAAAGTATCTTGCATATCATTTTCAAATTTGGTGTTGAAAAACTCTGCCACGTCAACGGTAAGGGAGGCACAGCCTGTGGCATTCATCTGGTAGAAGAGGAGTCAAATTAAAGAGTCAAGCACAAGCAGAAGACAAACCCTCAGCAGTAAGGCAGGAGTCACACCTTTGCTGTTTTATTCAGGCACCGACGGGTCAAATCAGGAACCACAACATATGGAGATGGATCACGGCACACTTCCACCAATGCTTGACCAGGTACAGGTTGGCCATACGTGTATCTAGGAAAGAGTCACAGGGAACAAGATCAAGAATGGACCAACCACAAGACGAGATGATAAAAGCCTCACTCACTTGGCACAAGCCTCAACTTTCAGTCCCACATCTTCAACGCTGTACATCTGTGGAGTGTTTACGGTCACGTCAAACTTGGGCAAAACTAAACCAGAAACAAGGCTCTTTAGATCAAAGCCTCAGATCTGTCGTTGAACTGCTGCACATATGCACAACGACTTACCGTATTTTTGCACCTCAAAAACTTGGGAGATCATTCGGTCACCAATAAAAGCCTTTAGTGTGTACATCCCCAGCTGAGCCTCTGGGTTTAACTCGTGAGAAAGCTGCAAGATCCACCCCGTTGAGGAAACGTTTATCCACTGACCAATCCGGTTATTATGATTGTCCTATTAAAACAGATAACAGCTCAGGGGAACTACAAACAAAGTAAAAGTACAAAAAGCTTGAATCTGCTCCATTCAAAGACTTGCACCGAAGCAAATGCTCACCTCCACCACCACCAGATTGTACTGCAAGACAAAAGACAAGAATATTGGGCATTTAAAAAGCACAAAACTGCTCGTTTATTGCGCACCATTTTATGTGCACAGTGTGATGGTCAGGTCTTACCATCTGATCAAAAGGCACAAATCTGGGATCCATGGTGACAATTCTGAAATTCACTGCAAAAGACAGCAGTAAATGCTCACATTAATTGCATCATGAACTTGAAGACCAGAACTTGTACCATAATGGACAGTCTACATCTCTAATATTCAACCAAGGGTCATGAACAGCTCACCCGTTTGTCCTGGATTGTAGATGGGTTTGTCAGTTTGGATGAAAGTCAAAGGTAGATATGGTCTGAACAGGACATTCCTCTCTTCGGTCGCTCTGAAGACCCTCCCTTGAACTTCCACCTTCAGCACCTGCACAGATTCTCCAGCGACTCGAGGAGCCTGTAAAGAAACTCAGTTAACATACAAACCAAACAAGAAAAAGCCATGCGTCTAATGATAACAGACCTGGAAACTAAAGCAGCGATGAAATGGCCTAGAAGAAACCTGCTGCACAAGTTGAGTCATTCCGTTTGTCTCGTCAAGCAGAGAAACGGTCAGCGTGAGACTCTCTTGGGGTTTCAGAAGACTTGCACACAATTTGGTATCAGATCCAGACTCAATCACTGCAGGGAACGTCACCATGAATAACCTGTGGAAACATCATGAAGTTTACATTCAGAGACCTAAAAGGAATCAGGTCAAAACATTTACATGGTTGAAGTCACAGAAAGGGACATTGAAGTTAATGAGATAAGTGATAGGCCAGACGTCCTGGCATCTGCCTCACATGGTCAGAAAAATTACTTTCCTAAGGATTAACATTTGAACACTCCTGCAGCACCAGCCAAGACACAATACGGATACTCACACCTCATCTCACCTTCCCATCACCCTCTGTACTCGTCTTTTCTGAAAACCCATACAACAGGAAACTATACATGTTTAGGATCACCTGGAATGTCTGCATCTGGTAAAACGGTCTCATTCTGCCAAACACCACAAACATCCAAGAAGTTGGCATTAAAAAGGTGACCTCCCCACAGATCTATGATTCAGGATGCCTCCTGCATGTAAATAAGTGCCCTCCTTCACAGATGTTGAGAACCCATGCAAACAAATTGATTGCCCATTTGTGACCTCCTGAATAAGGGGCCAAAATGTAATTATAAACCGTAACCATTTGGGGAGTCTATTGAATCACCTGGGTATTTAAAGAGAGGTTGCAGAAACTTCAGGGTTCAACCTGTAATAAAAAAGCGTCATGTACAGGTGCTGGTCATATAATTAGAATACCATCAAAAAGTTGATTTCACCAATTCCATTCAAAAAGTGAAACTGGTATATTACATTCATTACACAGACTGATACATCTCATTTTTAATTTTGATGATTATAACTGACAACTAAGGAAAAACCCAACTTCAGCATCTCAGAAAATTAGAATATTGTGAAAAGGTTGAATACTGAAGACACGTGGTGCCACACTCTCAGCCAATGAACTCAAAACACCTGCAAAGGCCTTTCAATGCTCTCAGTCTAGTTCTGTAGGACAAACAATCATGGGGAAGACTGCTGACCTGACCGTTGTCCAAAAGACGACCATTGACACCTTGCAGGAGGGAAAGACACAAGGTCACTGCAAAAGAGGCTGGCTGTGCACAGAGCTCTGCGTCCAAGCACATTAATAGAGAGGCCAAGGGAAGGAAGAGATGTGGGTAAAAAAAAAAAAAAAAAAAAAAAAAGGTGTACAAGCTATAGGAATAACCACACCCTGGAGAGGATTATGAACCAAAACCCATTCAAAAATGTGGGGGAGATTCACAAAGAGTGGACTGCAGCTGGAGTCAGTGCTTCAAGAACCACTACGCACAGACGTATGCAAGACATGGGTTTCAGCTGTTGCATTCCTTGCGTCAAGCCACTCTTGAACAGACAGCGTCAGAAGAGTCTCTCCTGGGCTAAAGACAAAAAGTACTGGACAGCTGCTGAGTGCTCCACATTGCTTGAGGTCCAGTGTAAAGTTTCCAGTCAGTGATGGTTTGGGGTGCCATGTCATCTGCTGGTGTTGGTCCACTGTGTTTTGAGGTCCAAGGTCAACGCAGCCGTATACCAGGAAGTTTTAGAGCACTTCATGCTTCCTGCTGCATCTCCATAAAGCTGGTCAGCAGATTTCATTTTCCAACAGGACTTGGCACCTGCACACAGTGCCAAAGCAACCAGTACCTGGTTTAAGGACCTTTCAATTACACATGATTTGCTAACCATTTGAGATTTGGTATTGACTTAGTTCTACCTATTGCAACACAAGCGTCACAACACAGCAACACTCTCCCACATATTTTGCTATTGTAACTGGTATAAGCTGCAGTGGGTGGTACAGATGAGAAATGTACAATGACGGAGAGCACAGTTTATCATTTTGCTGATAACGTTTCTTTAGTCATTCAGCAACCTGAACCACTGTAGGTGTCCCACCCTTACGAATATAAATGACCAAAAATGGCATTCTAACCTAAATTCGAGGTTGACAAAATGGAATCAGATACAATGAATTGGAATAAAATCCTTTTGCCCAACTAAATATTGCAGCGACCGTCACCCGCAGATCAGAATCAGCCTCCATTGGAACGATGTTAGCAGGCCCTACAACCATTAGTGGCGTCACCTGATAAGCAGAATCGCTAAAGAGAAACAGAAAACTGACTTCCAGCCATTACACAGCAACCAGTTGGACATTCTATAACCTACAAAAGGTCTTATTGAGAATTAACAGAAGTTCAGATGTTAGTGTTTCCTGGAGCGTTTTGCTTCAAGTCTCCATTATGTGATCAGTGTTTCCTTTAGTTGAGCTCTTGACCCTTAACTACAGTTGACTGACCCCCTGGGTGCTTGATTGCACTCTTCTGATTTGTGAAGACTTTCATAACGCAGTTTGGGTCAGTAAACCCTTCCCAGGGTCGTTAACAGAATAGTTAAGTTAATGACACAGAATGGTTAAATAACCCAAACTGCACTGTGAAACCTTTCACAAATCAGAATAGTCTATTGAGTCACATGACAGCAGTTTAAACGATAAACTCATCTAATGGCTTGGAGATGGCTATTGGCCATTCATGAGATTACACAAGAGGACAGAGCAATGAGAAAACAAAATGTGGCTCAAACTAAAGGGGATTGTATTCTAGCAGTCTTAAACACCTCTCTTTCCATGTCCAGCAGCTTGGTCAGTATGCAGGTTGGAAAAGAGCTTACTTTGATTTGTGAATTTCTCACAGCAAGCAGGTTAAAGAGGACACGGTTTCAGGCCAAGATATCCAACTTGGAGCAAAACGCATTGAAAAGAAAAGTAGTCACTATAAAAAAAGCTCTCAAATTATGAAGAATGACATGCAATGCCTGATGTTTGCATCAGTGCGACAGCACGCTTGAGATTTAGGACCAAACAAACTCTGGATATCAAATCTCGAGCTCTTTACTGCAGTCCTTCCTCCCACTTCAAAGCGCATGGTACTTACGGTCCTGATGTCTGTCCATCAACAGCAAAGAGGAAAAGGGCTAAAATGATCCCTTTCCAAACACAAATCTCCATCACAGCCATGAAGAACAATCATCCAAGATTAGACAGAACTCGAGCGTCTCTTTCAGAACCCTATGGCACTTCTGTACAGATCCACACTGCTCTACAGCTGAACTCTCAATCGCCTACGCTGATGCCAGCGTTATTTAAACGCTCTTAATAATTGGGATCAGGTTGATTTAGCACTCACAGGCAATCAGGACACCTTCAGGGCGGAGCCCCGGTAGCCTAATCACTGGGTTGCCAAAGTGACACACACTCTTAAGAAAGGCACACACTGCGATTTCAGCAAGGTTACTACTCACACTGCAGAGTAGATCGCATACGATGTAAAGCCAAAGCTCACGATTTATGTACCCAGCAAGCAATTTTGCGTCTAATAGCCATCAAAACACAGCCCCGACGTCTAGGCTAAAACAAAGCTAAATTTGGGCTGTCCGTGAAAATCTAATAGATGTCTAACCACAGCCCAAAAATAGACTAGTCATAAATTAGACAGCTATTGAACGACTACATGTATACGTTTAATAGACATATATATATATATATATATATATAACAGGTTCTCATAAATGACAATCCACCCAAACACATTAAATATAAAGGTTTTATTTAGAAAAGAACATAGACAACTTAAGATAATAAAAAAGATCAAAACACAAAAATTACTAAATAAAATATTAAAAATACAATAAAATATAAAGATTATGATTCAAATATGGAACATTAACTACGTAAGATAATACAAATATAAAGAATGACAAAATAAAAAGTTAAAAGTGAACTTTTAAGTTAAAAAAAGGTTAACCCTTTTGTTGGTTTATAAAACAACATGATTAATTGTTGGCTTCATATCCATTGTTTAAAATCCCCCCCAGTTGCTTAACTCAAACTGTGCTGCCGATGGGAAGTCGGTCATCACGGCATCTACCAAATAAGAAAAAAACATTGCTCGAGAAAAGCATTGTCTCATCATCATGTTTTACTTTATTTACAGTAATTGTGACAAAGTCACTACATTATTTAAAAACATTTCATTCATTTATTAATGAATTACAGGCCTATCATTAAAATTATTAACAGTCTATAATATGTCAGAACACTGCAAGAATATCAGTCTCAATGAAAAGTAGAGCAGATTTATTCATAGTATTAGCTCGTGCCAACAGCTCTGCCCTTTCAACTTCCAATTTTCAGCCCAGAAGAAGCTGTAGATGAAACACCTGAGGCCACCTGACTACCAGATTTTTTCGGAAAGAGAGGCAGTTGTGAAGAAGAAATAACCATTGAGGCACTGTCAGTACATTCAACCTCTGCATCACATTGCTCTGCCTCTTTGGATTGGAGATTTACTCTTTCGATCCAATCTTTAACCTTGTGTACAAAGTGCTTAACTGCTTGAGACTTGGGTTCAAACCAGTGTAACTGATCTAAAGATGCCTCGTCAATGGACATAAGTTCTCTGGTTACATTATTAATGTCTTGGAATGCAATAAAGGACTGTGCAAACTCACCATTTATGCATTCAAAAACAGTGTCAACATTACCAGAGTCCTCAAGCAAAGTTTAAATTTCTCTCATTTGCCTTGTTAAATGTCCCAGTTTGGCTCTTCTACTTCCCATTAACTGGTTAAGCCATTCCTCTTGTGCTTTAACAGTCATCTCCGGCACTCTTTTAGAGGTCGCGTTCAATTCCTCTGTTTCCATAGTAATCAATGCTCGCGTTCAAAGCGCACATTGCGTTCATCACCAAAGCGGATGAGATCGCCCTCTTGCGACGTTGTTTGACGGCTCAAACATGGCGGGTCCATGACGCAGCAAAGTTCAATAACATCCGAAGTCCAATAATATCCCTAAAACATCCAACATATTGTGAAAGTTCACCAAAATCTGATCAGCCAAATCCGTAGTGTGTGTAATCCAAATGCCATAGGACAATCTCAGCCGCAATAGTGCATAATATCGTTTGATGATGGTCTCTGACGATGCGCGAATCACTCGATAATCCTCTCGTTAAAAACAAAAATATTACTTGTTTCAGACGAAAAGAGTTCTTATTTTAATATTGACGCAAAGTCCTAGGTTAACTTCACTTGTGCTGTAGTGACAGGAAAAAAGGGGTTCTTACTCGTCAAAAAAGTCAGTCAAAAAATCCGTAAACAAGTGCGAGTTTAATCAAACACAAAAATTTACAAAATCCTTTTGTTTCCTGTATCCTAAGACACTTGTCAAACCTTTATCTTGTGTTACCTTAAACGTTTAAACAAGATTTATCCATAAATTATCTGGGATACCTTGGATTCAAAATATCAGAATTATATCCTAATCCCAGCAGAAGGTAGGATTCAGGATGGATTTTCTATCACAATTTATTTTTTTATAATGTTTTTATGTGTGGGGAGCACTTTGGCATGCCTAACTCCGAAAGGTTTAGAGTCTGGTTCTTAAACTTCTTTTGGCATCTTCATTTTAAAAAGTTCTAAATGGTTCAATCCTGGAGATATGAAAATATTAATGTGGTCAAACCAAATGTTGATCACTGCACAGTGGATACTTTTAAAGAGCAATGTCTGAAGAACTAATGTTGAAACCAAGGTTCCCTCTATTAAAATTATTGTATAGAACTCAAATATACACTGGATATTAGCGTGTAACGGAATGCCTTCATAAATTAAGAGGCTTGAAAAGCAAACTTTAAATTTGAAAGCAAAATGTCACCCATAAGCAAAACAAGGAACCAGTTTACACAGATTAGTCTCTTAAGGAGACTAGATTACTGCATCTAGGTCAGAAGGTACAGTATTGATACTGGTCCAAAACAAAAAGTTCAACTGCAGTGGCTCAAGAAAAAAAAAAGTTGCAATCTAAAGTCCAACTCGCTTCACTTGTTTGAGCTTTCACTTTGAGTTAACAGCCACTGCCTGAGAGAACTAAATTTCAGTCATGCTGTAAGGATATGAAGTCATAAGACAAACTCACGAACACCAACTTCCTACTTCAAACAAAGTGTCAGACAAATAAAACAGAAAAGAGGACTGACGTATAAAAGCAGTTTTATTCAAGTCACATGTCTGGCAGTCAGTACTGAATCAAATCATGGACAGGATGACGTGTAGGTGGTCTCAAACGAGTCACCTGAAAGAGGAACATGAAATGAGCTGGAGCATGGTCGGTGAATTCAGTCAGAGCAAAGCATGATTAGGGATGAAGGCGTACTTGTCTGATAGTAGTCATAAACGTTGATGACCGCTGGCTTGAGATTTCTCACTGCAAGAACCTGTTTCAGCTTAAGAGTGTAACTCATGGGGACCCCTTTGGGAACCTGCGAGACGGAAAGGATAAACAGCAGCACATACAGGACACGAGAAGATGGTCTCACGCGGTCTCACCTCTCTCAGATACACTAGCACATGGTCCTCTTCAACGTCAACTCGCTCCACTAGCGGGGCAAACGATTGGGGTGGAGATCCAAGCTGAAGGGGAAAAGACCATTGTTTACAGACAATTACATCTGAAGGAGCTTCAAGCATCTTGGGACTAAATCTTAAACAAACCGGTGAGGTATCTGCTGTGAAGCCTGACAGGAGTTTAATGTCCACGATAACCATGTTAGTGCCTTCTTTTACGCCACTGTATCTGAGTGTGATGGGGAAAATAAAGGGGTTTAGTCAACAGGATCAAGAACACGGCTTCCTTTTGTAAGAGGGACAAACAAGAGCTGGTTTCAGGACAAAGGCAAAGCCGTTCTTACTTCACCGTGAAGTTCAACATGAGATTGGCTCCAAGCGGTCGGCAGTCTCCAGTCACCTTTGCGTTTACGCTCAGTGTTTTGGTATCTTTAACGGGTGTTGGGATGTTGTAGAAACATGCAACCTATAGCACAAGTAAAGCACAGTAAGATTTCGATGTGCGCAACAAACCGTAAGAGGAGCTGAAGATACAGACCTGCACGGACACACAAGTGGATCCTGACACTTTAACACTATATTTGCCAGGAATGTTCTTCAGCGGCTTCTCCTGATACAGCAGCCGGTTGTCCCGATTCACGTTGAAGCTATAAGAGTTTCCTCCTACCACTGAGGACTGTACAGTAACGGTGCTGGAGCCGGCCAAGCTGAAGACTTGAGCAGCGTACACCGACAGGGCATGAAGAGCCACCACCGTGTCCTGAGAACAAGTACCAGATTAAAAACTCCACTCATAAATGATCGTGCTCATGTTTGGTAGTCAGAGGCACCTGGGTGGAGGAGAAGCCTCCATAGGGATTCTGCTGGATCACCAGCCAGTTGACAATGCGGTTAGCATAGCCCAGAGTAGCCGTCGCAAGAGGCCGTTCAGTGAGAACCGCTAGCAGAACGTAAGAGCTGATCTCCACCGCCAGAGTATCACCAGATGTTGTCTGAGACCAATGGAGCTTAATGCCTTAGGATGAGACAGGGGATAAAAGAACCTGAATTATCAAATAAAAAGAGGCTGGTAAATGGCTTACCTTCAGAAATGGCACGGTTGTTCAAGGCAGATAAAAGCTGAGATCGAGTGGTGGTCTCTCCTGCCAGACTGAAGGTGTAGGCCAGCAGAGCCATGGCGTAAGTGTTTCCCAGGTTCCCAACAACAGGCCTCAAGCATGACAGAGCATTGGTAATGACGGGATCCTGAAAGCAAAGCAGATATCAGACAACAGCTAGAACAGGAAGGTCATCTGCAAGGAGCTCATACAACTACTGGAGAGGTTTTTACTGTAACAGGGACGCCTAGCTCAAGCAGCGATGCAACAGTGTAGGCAGTCATGGTCACGCCATCACCAACTCCACCCTGAAACACCAGCAGATTTGATTTAGAAGCATGGTCTCACCAAGTCTATTGTTAGAGCTGCACGATTCTGGATAAACTGAGAATCAGGATTTCCCAGGATTCTGAATCATCCCAGTACACGTTTGTCCAAATAACATTGTGTGGTTTAAAAGACAGAAGCTGTCTATCCGTGCATTTACATGGCAGCTGCTCTCTCTGGATCAGTGGCAGCGTGAAAGCAGATTTGAATGTTGCAGTGTGACGATCGCTCTTTAAAGTCTACGGTTTAAAGCCAGTTTCACGGCACAAGTGTCAGCGGAGCAGCCCGTGTTGTCGCTGCCCAGATCAATGAATGAGCGGGACTGCGGCCTCGCTCATTCATGAACATGGGCTGCAACAAAATATGCGCGCTCATGCTCCAGGCGTGAAACAGCCATGGTAATAGACAGCAGAATCATTGTCATTTAGAAATAAGATTGCATGGGTGTTTGAAATCGAGGTTGTGAGCTTTTAGCGATTAATCGTGCAGCTCTAGTTAGAGCACATTAAGAAACATGAGATGTACCTTCATGTCATTGTGGTGCAGAGTTCCCTGCTGCAGGAAACAGCCGTCTGAACCCTGCGTGCCGATCAACCAGTCCTTTGCACTCTGCAGGACATTTGGATCAATGAAGATAAATTGTCTCGCTAGACCAAAAGACCTCAGGACAAAGGCAGTCAACCTGGCCATGGGGATAACATGTAGAGTCACAAACTGAACTTCGATTATAGACCGCAGTAGAACAGCATGAAACTCACCATGTATTGGAGTCATCATTACCAAAGGTGCTGTATGAACCATCATTGTGTCTGTAGTTCAGCTCTCGTTGGTATCCTGATTAGGTCAAAATCCACATGTAAATTGATCAGGAAAGGAGTTACAGTCTGACAACTCCAATAAGAGCAGGACTAAACCCTCTTTGGAATTTAGTCTCCTACATATTTAGTGGATTTGGTCATCCATACCACTCTGAAGGTAGCCCGTGGCGGTCTCTCGAATGGCTGCGGTGAGTTGCCCGTGACCTTCAGGTACAGCAGGATGTAGATATTGGGAGCAAGAATGATCATATTCTGTTCTCCACAGCCATACGGCATCTGTAACAACCCATCTAGATTCTTCAGTGCACGACCCATTATGTCCCCTACAAGAGGACAAGCATAAAACCCACATCAGAAACAGTCATTCTGCCAAACATCACCTGTCAGTTTCTACTCAAACACTTTACCAAGGACCGAAACGGAGCATCTGGCTGATCCCTGAATCACATTTTTCGGAAAAGTCAGAGTCACATCTTCAGAAAGAACGTTTCCTGCAGACCAAACAGAAAGGATCAGTATTGAGCGCTGGGCTAATGTTTGGCTATACAGGGAGAATGCGTTTAGGAATTATTGAGTGCAAACAAACCCTTTGGACACAGTAACCAACTCTGGGTGTTTGTCCTTTCAACTCCTTCAGGCTTTAAAAAGCAATAAAACAGGACATCAGTAAAGCAGCATGAGCTCCGTGAGCAAACTCCAGAAGGCTGGTTAACACTTACCAGGACAAGTAGACTTCGAGTGACTACGTCAACGCGTCCTCTCGTCGGCACGGTCACAGCCTCAGTGCCACATCGAGTCCGGGATGCCTCAGCTGAAGCACTGACAGTCACATTGACAGCTCCTGCAGTGACAGACAGGAAGTGAGCAACACCACATACACTCAAATTTAAAAGTGTCCAAAACTGACCAAGAACAGAAGCCGAGAGAACCCATTTGAAGGTCTTTCTCCCATTGGCACAAAGACAGGATGAGTAGAGACCAGGATATGGTTTAAGAGTGAAGTTTGTGGACGAAGCTGGAGTCACTTTAACCTGCCAATGAAACAGCACATGGAGCAAAGACACATGACCTTCTCTATACAGACCCATTTGTAGGATTTGAGGGCAAACCAGACACAAATTAACCTTCCATCCAAACAATGCCACACAAACTCACTCCAGACCCAAAACGACAATCTAGGACCATAAATTAAGTGGGCTCCATACAGTGTGAGGCCAGGTAACTATCAAATGGTTGATCGGTACCAAGCAAGACACTTTCATTGTATGAATCCGTCCAAAATTCAGAAGGTGACAATACATCTTACACAGATTTCAATCATGTAGAAACGGTTCTCTGTGGTCTCAACTTCCCACTCTAGGCAGATTGCAGATAACGCGCAATTTATTGTGAGACACCTCTGAACCCAAAGACAATACCCAGTTGATCAGAACATGTCAAAGAGACTGGATAAACATGGACTGAAAAGAGAACCCCCATTCAAAGAATTCATGATTAACTGGTGCATTGATACAAGAGTGCTAGAAACATGGGATTTCACTTAACTCATCCTTTCCTTTTTCTTTCTGCAACTTCTGTAAATGTGCACGCCTGTCTGTGTTAGATATTAGTTGTTAGGATGAAGCAAAGTTACGTTACCTTGCTATTAAATAGTTTTCACCATCGTTTGGATATTGCAGAGTTGATAGTTATGCCCCGTTCAGATGAGCACTGGACGAGTCATTTGCTCAGCTGTAAAAGTGACCCTTTCAAAATTCCCTATAAACAACTCCCTTTGAGCTACATTGACCCGTTTCCCTTACATCAGGGATGTCCAACCCTGCTCCTGGAGGGCCAATGTCCTGCAAGGTTTAGCTCCAACCCCAATTAAACATTTGAACCAGCTAATCAAGGTCTTACCAGGCATTAGGGCTGTCACACCACGGTTAGTGGCTAAAAGACTACACGATAGCGATAGAAATTGTGGATCTCTATAGAAACCTCGAAAGAAAAGGCACACGCATCTTTGAAGCTCCACGAAATAAATGGTCAAGCTCAGTTTTGAGGTTAATATTCAGTCACACTGATACTTTAACCCGTTAACGTCACAAGTAATATCACAAGTTAACTTGTGTAAAATATTGCGCTGGCGCCAACGAAGGTCATACAGCAAGCGCTGCCAATTCAGTTTTAATGTGCACCTACAATGGCCACAGAGACATTAAGTGCATGGCACTGCAACCAACGTAACATTTACAGAGTTTAATGTAGCAATGCGGACAGTTTTCCTGGATCAGTTATAATTGTAACGGATTTAAAAAAAGCTACGAAGAGGCTGTATTGGCAAGGACTGGATTGCAAATACAAAAATATACATCATGTAAATAGACTGATTAATTAAAAGAAACTGAGATGTGCTGCACTGGTAGGAACACGAGACCATGCCAATCACGACTGGCTCCGACTGGTGTTTGGAGTCCCTGCCAGCAGTGCACGTTCCTTCAGTGCAGCTATAAGAGTTAACTGCCTTTACAACTGGTCACTTCATTCGTTTTCTCTGCTCAGATATTTATCATGTTGTGAAAAGATGAGTCAAGTCTTCCGAAATTCTTTTGAGGCGGATTTAAATCGGATCACTCAAATCAATTCAGAAGGTGGTATGGGACACATTTCAGACAAAACTGGACAAGTGTGAATACATCTGGTTGTTTAAACCACATACATTTTACTCCTGGCAAATCGTTAAATTAAACGTGCAAGAGCGTTATAGGCTATATGACAGTCAGCAATGACTACACTACTGCAACGCGCATCACCACAAATGAGTAGCCCGTCACTGAAGCATTAAGCCAACATGCAAACGGCCAGTGAAACTGAAAGTAGCTACAGCTCAGATGCGCAAAACCACAATCATCTTCATTAAAACTGAGACTAACAATCTTTTCCTATCGCGGCCTTTGAGCTTGAAATGAGCAGCTCAAATCTTTTGCTTTCGTTGACGAAATTTGCATAGCCCATAGCGCGGGAATTGAAGAGCGGATTTATATTCATTTTGTGGAGAGGTGTAAGGCAAGACAACCTGCATGTTTTTTATTAGCTTAGCTTGTGTAACCAGTGTCGCTTGAGTGCCGTCACGAGCACAATCAGCCTGGCTATCAGCTTGTCAAATGCCTTTTTACTGTGGTGGTGACCGTAAACATTTAGACTAACATAGATGTAAAACACTTCAAGCATATCAATGGATTTTATCAGGCAAGAGAAGTCAAGTGTTGCTTTGAGGGGCTAAAGCGTTGGGTTAACCCATTCAGCCGCTGGGTCATTACTTTTAAACCCCCCAAAAAAAAAAAACTTCTGAAATGGCTCTAATCGGTCCACGGACTGAGCGGTGTTGAGAGATACGGCTACACGAATTCTGAGCTACAATACAAAAATGTAAAGATTTCAAATGATAGACTTGGACGCAAAATGTAGCCCTTTATTATACAGAAATTTGCTGTTGGTGTATTGCCTAAAACAAGCTCGCCAGATTGTGTATCTAAATAGTCCTATGTTGTTAGAAATGCATCCCATGCAACAAGAGATTAACACGGTTGCCAAATTGCTTCAGGTTACACTTGCAGCCATTGTGTAAAGTCACATTTAACTTCTTACCCACATCATGCAGCATGACTGCCTAAAGCCTTGTTTATGCTGTCGCCTGACACCGCAGTGCGAGCATCTCCCCAAACGGACGAGGCATTTACTTGACGCTACAGTTTTAGACTGAAAACCAGATCTACTGATTTAGACGCGCAAACTGGTTGCCTGTGTGACGAGATGTACTAATATCAGTCTGCTCGGGCAAATTCGGCTCAAAGTCGTGCATCTTCGGATGCGGACGCGCTCGCGCTGTTGCAATGACATCATTCGCCGCGCACACCGCACTCATGCAGACGCACGACTAGGTCTAGCTAACGTCATGGGTATGACGACAATACAATATTATTGTAGATTGTCACATTAAAAAAAGCGGTAGCTAACGTTAATTCAATCAAGCAAACAAATAGCTGTTATTTTTGCACCTAAAAGCTTGACTTTAACAATAGGCTTCCTTCCAGACTCGCATGGTAGCCAGGCGTCTCATTCAATGGGGAGCGCAGTTGAAAACTTTCCTTCCCCAGAAGAAAAACCTCTACGGTTCTACGCGATTCACGTAAATGACCCAATTGACCAAGAAAGCGGTGATTGTCGCGAAAAAGCGACAAGTTTGCAGGTGTGCATATTAGAAACTTCCAGGGTAGGTGTATTAAAGTCAGAACGAAATCTCATTCGGCCCTCCAGGACCGAGTTTGGACACCCCTGCCTTACATCCTACACAGAAATAAATCCATCCATGACGGACCATGATGCATTTGGACAGATAGCTGAAGACCGTGGCCTTCAGATCAAAAGACTCCCCACGGACGATGGAGTACGGCAGGGAGAGCTCCAGGAAGAAGGGCTGGAAGACTGTCAGCAGAGCAGGAGGAGCCAGACCGAAACCTTTGGAGGACAGGCAAAACGCCTCCGTCTCCCATGTGGTGATTGTGTCAGGAACAGTGAGGGGAACTTGTGTGGATCCAGTGGCTCTGAAGGACAGCAGAAGAGAGTTGTAAAAAAATACCCACACTGGATGAGTAGTTTTAGAAGGAACAAGACGCTTCACTAACCCGACTTGAGCAAGCTGCCAGAGCCAGGTTTCTGGAAAGTAAGTCCTGATGGTCACTTCAGAAGCAGAAAGTGGAGGAGGTGTTGTCTCCATTTCTGCTACTGTAGCAGCCATTCCTTCCACTTCTGCCATCGTGTCTACATTAGGACCACGAAAACGCGCCATTGAAAGACAAGCGATTTTTACACTGATTTTCTCTGAACTATCATAGTGTCTGCAGAATAAACATGGGGTTCGTAACCACCCTCTTGTTGCATTTATATGTAAAGAAAGCCAAGCCACAAAGAAAGAGGAATAACTTCCCTTAAGTCAAGGCCAGTTCAACAAGTTTATGGAAATGCATGTCTGCATAGACCTACTTTCAAGGAGGCTGGGATACCACTGGCACGGAGGGGCTTGTACAGCGAGATTTGTTGCGACCTTCATTCCCAGGCTCTGTCAGAGTGCCAAGTCAAAAACAAGACAGTTATTGTATTAGCGACTCCATATCATTCAGTGACTACGTGGTCATGAGTGGTTTTGTACCTTGAAGGTTGTGTAGGCTTGATTTGTAGGATCAGTGTAGGGACCTATAGGAATACTTCGACTGAGTCGAAAACCTAGACACTCTGGTTCATCCTCAACGCTGTATGGGTAACCCGATAGCAAGCGCACTGGGAGCAAGTCAAACACCTGGGACCATGAAACAGTATTTATATTTATGTCGCTTCTTTCTGGAAAATTGTTGAACTAAATGCATCGTTTGGCATGTTATGGTCAGAAAGAGTTTGTGTTACTACACCAAGACTGCTATAATCAGCCAAATCATAATAGGATAGGCATGTCAAATTGATTGACCGCATTACTCCTTAAAAAAAAAAAAAAAAAAAGTTAAACCTAAATGTCAATCAAAACAAATCAGGATAACAGATACCATTTCAGCACTCAGACGTCTTCCTGGCTCCATGATCCGGATGCTCTGATCTACAGCACTGATGCCACACAGAGATCCTGCTTGAGCAGAGACAGTCAAAACATTTCCCTCAGCAGGAACAGCCGTAGCAGGAGAAAACTGTAGAGACACCTGAAACAAGGACCAACACGCTGTAGGGCACATTACCATTCCCCACTTAAAGCCAAAAGATGCCAGTGCACGTCACACCTGGTTTTGGAAACACATTTCAGTGTCAAAGGACACACCAGCAACAACTACATTCTCACTGGGCAGAACACAGTAGACCAGAATCTGCACTGCTGGAGCCATAGCGACACCGACAGACAGTTGGAACGACACAGAGCCACTTGTGACGGTATTAGAAGCGCTCGCTGTGACCGTCTGAAATCCATGGAGGCGATCACTCCTCTGGACAAGACCTGACAGAAGACAAACCGGTGGATACAAGGTGCTGAACAAACAGACCAGCACACAAGTTAAATGTCCACTCACCATATAGATGATATCAGCACTGTAGTCGCCCGTCTCGCCAACAAAAGAATACTTCACGGTCACTGGAAACACAGCGCCACATTTGAGCGGCTGCTCAAGCTTCACTATAGTCAGTTCACTAAATGATGGGCTGTCAGGAGAAGCTGCTTGGAGAAGCTGAACAACCCTCATATCTGTAGTGAAGTATGGTGATTTGTAACTATAAACAACCTCCTCTGGAGTCGCACTTGCCTGGGGAACAATGACCGGAATCAGTTTCTTGCGAGAGAGAAATCTTCATGTCACAAAATATAAAGAGCAAATCGTACCACCAGATTGAGAGCAACTTTAGGAAGATTAGCAGTGTTGAGGGAGAACGTGGCCAGTCCATTCAGGTTTGTGGTCAGATTCAGCAGCAGTTTTTTTGGCCAGCTGTTGCCATCCAGGAGATACACCGCTTTCTTCGCGATTGGAGTATCATTGAAACGAGACACGGATATCTGTTGGGAATGATCAAGGTTAAATCAAAGCACCTTTATTTATATAGTCCAATTGTTTCAAAAGCAGCTTCACATTGTTACAGGAAGATGCAACAGAATTTGTATAGCCGTTCTGGTGAAACGGTGATGTTATCCAGCTAGTTTCAAGTATCATCGTGTCAATGCGGGCAGATCGGTAATATAGATGAAATTTAGGTGTCCCCCAACTGAGCAAGCCAAAAGCCAGAGGCAACGGTGGCAAGGAACCAAAACTCCTTCAGGGTCAGAATGGAGAAATAACCTTGGGAGAAACCAGGCTCAGTCGGGGTGCCAGTTCTCCTCTGGCCGACGAACAAACAGTGTATGATTATAATTCTGGCAACAACTTGATTCATATTAGGCAAATAGACAATCGTAAGATTTTTTGAAAGATCGGAGTCGTCGTAGTCACGCCGAAGACGGGTTTAATGAGGATGTCGCGTCGATGCGGCATTTACGGGGGGAGTTTGACACGCTCTCTGCAGACATTTCAGGGATGCACTGGTCATGTCCAGGCGCAGGTCCACCATCTGATCTGGAGATGACTCGGATACGGCTGACTGCAGTAGACCTCGGGATAAGTGACTGGCATCTACGCTAATGTTATTCTTGTGTTGTAACGAGTACATCAGGTGTTATGGGAAGTGTTCCCGGTTCCGGCTGACCTAGTTAATGCAGCCCAACAATCATTTACTGATTTGAATAGAAATTGATAATGTTTTATGTGCAAGCCATAGTAAAGAGATGCGTTTTTAGTCTAGATTTAAACCGACAGAGTGTGTCTGCTTCCCGAACAATGCTAGGAAGACCGTTCCAGAGTTTAGGCGCTAGGAAAAGGGATCGACTGCCTGCAGTTGATTGATATTCTAGGCATTATCAACTGGCCAGAGTTTTGAGACCGCAATAGACGTGATGGAGTATAATGCATTAAGAGTTCGCTCAAGTACTGGGGCGCTAAACCATTTAGTGCTTTGCAAGTAATAAGCAAGATTTTAAAATTTATAAAGTGTTGACAGAACCGGGCTAATATGGTCATACTTCCTTGTTCTAGCAAGAGCTCGAGCTGCTGCGTTTTGGACCAGCTGGAGTTTGTTTATTAAGCGAGCAGGTAAAAGCGCAACCACCCAGTAAAGCATTACAATAATCTAGCCTTGAGGTCATGAACGCATGAATTAGCTGTTCAGCATTTTGCGTCGAAAGGATGTGCCGTAATTTAGATGCATTAAGATGGTAGAATGCGGTTTTACAGATGTTTGATACCAATCTTTCATTTGAAAGCCACGTTTCTAAGAGCACACCCACATTCCTAACTGACGACGAGGACTCGACAGCAGCCAGTGATAGACAGTATTCTAGGTTACTACTTGCAGAGTTTGGCCAATAATCTGAATTAAGTTGCAGGAAATTACTAGACAGCCAATGTTTCATATCAGCTATGCATTCCGTTAATCTTGTGAATTGGCAAGTTTCGTCAGGGTGTGAAGAAATAGAGCCGAGCATCGTCAGCATAACAGTGAAAACTAATGCCATGCTTCCTAATGAGATCTCCCAGTGGTAGCATGTACAGGGTGAAGAGCAACGGACCTAGCACTGAGCCCTGCGGTACGCCATACTGAACTTGTGATCGGTGTGACATCTCTTCATTTACTCCTACAAACTGATAACGGTCAGATAAGTATAATTTAAACATGCCAATGCAGTTCCACTAATGCCAACATAATTTGAGTCTATTCAAAAGAAAGTTGTGGTCGATAGTATTGAATGCAGCGCTAAGATCGAGTAACACTAGAGAGCTACCACGATTGGATAAGAGCAAATCATTTCTAACTCTGAGAGCAGTCTCGGTATCTATGGATTTCCAGTCAGGATTTAGACCGTATCATAGTACTCTCTCTTTCTAAAAAGGAACATAATTGTGAAGACAATGCCTTTTCCAGTATTTGATAGAAAGGGTAGATTTGAGATCGGCCTGTAATTGACCAATTCTGTAGGATCAAGTTGAGGTTTTTTAATAAGTGGTTTGATAATAGCCAACTTAAGTTTTCGGTACATATCCTAATGACAAAGAGGAGTTAATGACGTCAAGAGGCTCTATGACCTCTGGTAGCATCTCTTTTAATAGCCTAGTCGGTATAGGGTTGAGCATACATGATTTAACGAGTTTAGCCAATTCTTCCTCTCCTATAGCAGTGAAGGAATGGAATTTCTCAGTGACAACAATGCTCCGTCTGATGTGATACTGTAGTAGACAGTTTTCTTCCTAATATTAATCGATCTTACACGTAAAGTTCATAAAGGTTAGGAAGAGGGAACCAATGTAAAGAGACAAGGGATCAACTTTTACTTGCCTTTCCATTAATCATTGATCCAGGTTCATAATAATCCAGTAGGTCCACAAACGTGACCTTGCCGACTTCAAACGTAATGGACACCGTTGCAGATTTTGACATCACTACATCTGGGGAAAAAAACAAAAACAAACACCACATCAACTTCATCCCTACACATACAGCTCATTGGTTCAGCGCAACCAACAGCTCACCTGTTCCCTCCTCAGTGACGGTCACATTTACAAGTAAAGTATCTTGCATATCGTTTTCAAATTTGGTGTTGAAAAACACTGACAAGTCAACGGTAAGGGAGGCACAGCCCGTGGCATTCACCTGGTAGAAGAGGAGTCAAATTAAAGTCAAGCACAAGCAGAAGACAAACCCTCAGCAGTAAGGCAGGAGTCACACCTTTGCGGTTTTATTCAGGCACCGACGGGTCAAATTAGGAACCACAGCATATGGAGATGGATC
>CM031945.1:32215074-32342909 GCA_018749465.1 Paracanthobrama guichenoti
TACTTGCAAAGCACTAAACGGTTTAGCGCTACGATCCCTTTCCTAGCGCCTAAACTCTGGAACGGTCTTCCTAGCATTGTTCGGGAAGCAGACACACTCTGTCGGTTTAAATCTAGACTAAAAACGCATCTCTTTACTATGGCTTGCACATAAAACATTATCAATTTCTATTCAAATCAGTAAATGATTGTTGGGCTGCATTAACTAGGTCAGCCGGAACCGGGAACACTTCCCATAACACCTGATGTACTCGTTACAACACAAGAATGGCATCTACGCTAATGTTAGTCACTTATCCCGAGGTCTACTGCAGTCAGCCGTATCCGAGTCATCTCCAGATCAGATGGTGGACCTGCGCCTGGACATGACCAGTGCATCCCTGAAATGTCTGCAGAGAGCGTGTCAAACTCCCCCCGTAAATGCCGCATCGACGCGACATCCTCATTAAACCCGTCTTCGGCGTGACTACGACGACTCCGATCTTTCAAAAAATCTTACGATTGTCTATTTGCCTAATATGAATCAAGTTGTTGCCAGAATTATAATCATACACTGTTTGTTCGTCGGCCAGAGGAGAACTGGCACCCCGACTGAGCCTGGTTTCTCCCAAGGTTATTTCTCCATTCTGACCCTGAAGGAGTTTTGGTTCCTTGCCACCGTTGCCTCTGGCTTTTGGCTTGCTCAGTTGGGGGACACCTAAATTTCATCTATATTACCGATCTGCCCGCATTGACACGATGATACTTGAAACTAGCTGGATAACATCACCGTTTCACCAGAACGGCTATACAAATTCTGTTGCATCTTCCTGTAACAATGTGAAGCTGCTTTTGAAACAATTGGACTATATAAATAAAGGTGCTTTGATTTAACCTTGATCATTCCCAACAGATATCCGTGTCTCGTTTCAATGATACTCCAATCGCGAAGAAAGCGGTGTATCTCCTGGATGGCAACAGCTGGCCAAAAAAACTGCTGCTGAATCTGACCACAAACCTGAATGGACTGGCCACGTTCTCCCTCAACACTGCTAATCTTCCTAAAGTTGCTCTCAATCTGGTGGTACGATTTGCTCTTTATATTTTGTGACATGAAGATTTCTCTCTCGCAAGAAACTGATTCCGGTCATTGTTCCCCAGGCAAGTGCGACTCCAGAGGAGGTTGTTTATAGTTACAAATCACCATACTTCACTACAGATATGAGGGTTGTTCAGCTTCTCCAAGCAGCTTCTCCTGACAGCCCATCATTTAGTGAACTGACTATAGTGAAGCTTGAGCAGCCGCTCAAATGTGGCGCTGTGTTTCCAGTGACCGTGAAGTATTCTTTTGTTGGCGAGACGGGCGACTACAGTGCTGATATCATCTATATGGTGAGTGGACATTTAACTTGTGTGCTGGTCTGTTTGTTCAGCACCTTGTATCCACCGGTTTGTCTTCTGTCAGGTCTTGTCCAGAGGAGTGATCGCCCTCCATGGATTTCAGACGGTCACAGCGAAGCGCTTCTAATACCGTCACAAGTGGCTCTGTGTCGCTCCAACTGTCTGTCGGTGTCGCTATGGCTCCAGCAGTGCAGATTCTGGTCTACTGTGTTCTGCCCAGTGAGAATGTAGTTGTTGCTGGTGTGTCCTTTGACACTGAAATGTGTTTCCAAAACCAGGTGTGACGTGCACTGGCATCTTTTGGCTTTAAGTGGGGAATGGTAATGTGCCCTACAGCGTGTTGGTCCTTGTTTCAGGTGTCTCTACAGTTTTCTCCTGCTACGGCTGTTCCTGCTGAGGGAAATGTTTTGACTGTCTCTGCTCAAGCAGGATCTCTGTGTGGCATCAGTGCTGTAGATCAGAGCATCCGGATCATGGAGCCAGGAAGACGTCTGAGTGCTGAAATGGTATCTGTTATCCTGATTTGTTTTGATTGACATTTAGGTTTAACTTTTTTTTTTTTTTTTTTTTTTTTTAGAAAAGGAGTAATGCGGTCAATCAATTTGACATGCCTATCCTATTATGATTTGGCTGATTATAGCAGTCTTGGTGTAGTAAAACAAACTCTTTCTGACCATAACATGCCAAACGATGCATTTAGTTCAACAATTTTCCAGAAAGAAGCGACATAAATATAAATACTGTTTCATGGTCCCAGGTGTTTGACTTGCTCCCAGTGCGCTTGCTATCGGGTTACCCATACAGCGTTGAGGATGAACCAGAGTGTCTAGGTTTTCGACTCAGTCGAAGTATTCCTATAGGTCCCTACACTGATCCTACAAATCAAGCCTACACAACCTTCAAGGTACAAAACCACTCATGACCACGTAGTCACTGAATGATATGGAGTCGCTAATACAATAACTGTCTTGTTTTTGACTTGGCACTCTGACAGAGCCTGGGAATGAAGGTCGCAACAAATCTCGCTGTACAAGCCCCTCCGTGCCAGTGGTATCCCAGCCTCCTTGAAAGTAGGTCTATGCAGACATGCATTTCCATAAACTTGTTGAACTGGCCTTGACTTAAGGGAAGTTATTCCTCTTTCTTTGTGGCTTGGCTTTCTTTACATATAAATGCAACAAGAGGGTGGTTACGAACCCCATGTTTATTCTGCAGACACTATGATAGTTCAGAGAAAATCAGTGTAAAAATCGCTTGTCTTTCAATGGCGCGCCTTTCGTGGTCCTAATGTAGACACGATGGCAGAAGTGGAAGGAATGGCTGCTACAGTAGCAGAAATGGAGACAACACCTCCTCCACTTTCTGCTTCTGAAGTGACCATCAGGACTTACTTTCCAGAAACCTGGCTCTGGCAGCTTGCTCAAGTCGGGTTAGTGAAGCGCCTTGTTCCTTCTAAAACTACTCATCCAGTGTGGGTATTTTTTTACAACTCTCTTCTGCTGTCCTTCAGAGCCACTGGATCCACACAAGTTCCCCTCACTGTTCCTGACACAATCACCACATGGGAGACGGAGGCGTTTTGCCTGTCCTCCAAAGGTTTCGGTCTGGCTCCTCCTGCTCTGCTGACAGTCTTCCAGCCCTTCTTCCTGGAGCTCTCCCTGCCGTACTCCATCGTCCGTGGGGAGTCTTTTGATCTGAAGGCCACGGTCTTCAGCTATCTGTCCAAATGCATCATGGTCCGTCATGGATGGATTTATTTCTGTGTAGGATGTAAGGCAGGGGTGTCCAAACTCGGTCCTGGAGGGCCGAATGATATTTCGTTCTGACTTTAATACACCTACCCTGGAAGTTTCTAATATGCACACCTGCAAACTTGTCGCTTTTTCGCCGACAATCACCGTTTTCTTGGTCAATTGGGTCATTTACGTGAATCGCGTAGAACCGTAGAGGTTTTTCTTCTGGGGAAGGAAAGTTTTCAACTGCGCTCCCCATTGAATGAGACGCCTGGCTACCATGCGAGTCTGGAAGGAAGCCTATTGTTAAAGTCAAGCTTTTAGGTGCAAAAATAACAGCTATTTGTTTGCTTGATTGAATTAACGTTAGCTACCGCTTTTTTTAATGTGACAATCTACAATAATATTGTATTGTCGTCATACCCATGACGTTAGCTAGACCTAGTCGTGCGTCTGCATGAGTGCGGTGTGCGCGGCGAATGATGTCATTGCAACAGCGCGAGCGCGTCCGCATCCGAAGATGCACGACTTTGAGCCGAATTTGCCCGAGCAGACTGATATTAGTACATCTCGCCACACAGGCAACCAGTTTGCGCGTCTAAATCAGTAGATCTGGTTTTCAGTCTAAAACTGTAGCGTCAAGTAAATGCCTCGTCCGTTTGGGGAGATGCGCGCACTGCGGTGTCAGGCGACAGCATAAACAAGGCTTTAGGCAGTCATGCTGCATGATGTGGGTAAGAAGTTAAATGTGACTTTACACAATGGCTGCAAGTGTAACCTGAAGCAATTTGGCAACCGTGTTAATCTCTTGTTGCATGGGATGCATTTCTAACAACATAGGACTATTTAGATACACAATCTGGCGAGCTTGTTTTAGGCAATACACCAACAGCAAATTTCTGTATAATAAAGGGCTACATTTTGCGTCCAAGTCTATCATTTGAAATCTTTACATTTTTGTATTGTAGCTCAGAATTCGTGTAGCCGTATCTCTCAACACCGCTCAGTCCGTGGACCGATTAGAGCCATTTCAGAAGTTTTTTTTTTTTTTTGGGGTTTAAAGTAATGACCCAGCGGCTGAATGGGTTAACCCAACGCTTTAGCCCCTCAAAGCAACACTTGACTTCTCTTGCCTGATAAAATCCATTGATATGCTTGAAGTGTTTTACATCTATGTTAGTCTAAATGTTTACGGTCACCACCACAGTAAAAAGGCATTTGACAAGCTGATAGCCAGGCTGATTGTGCTCGTGACGGCACTCAAGCGACACTGGTTACACAAGCTAAGCTAATAAAAACATGCAGGTTGTCTTGCCTTACACCTCTCCACAAAATGAATATAAATCCGCTCTTCAATTCCCGCGCTATGGGCTATGCAAATTTCGCCAACGAAAGCAAAAGATTTGAGCTGCTCATTTCAAGCTCAAAGGCCGCGATAGGAAAAGATTGTTAGTCTCAGTTTTAATGAAGATGATTGTGGTTTTGCGCATCTGAGCTGTAGCTACTTTCAGTTTCACTGGCCGTTTGCATGTTGGCTTAATGCTTCAGTGACGGGCTACTCATTTGTGGTGATGCGCGTTGCAGTAGTGTAGTCATTGCTGACTGTCATATAGCCTATAACGCTCTTGCACGTTTAATTTAACGATTTGCCAGGAGTAAAATGTATGTGGTTTAAACAACCAGATGTATTCACACTTGTCCAGTTTTGTCTGAAATGTGTCCCATACCACCTTCTGAATTGATTTGAGTGATCCGATTTAAATCCGCCTCAAAAGAATTTCGGAAGACTTGACTCATCTTTTCACAACATGATAAATATCTGAGCAGAGAAAACGAATGAAGTGACCAGTTGTAAAGGCAGTTAACTCTTATAGCTGCACTGAAGGAACGTGCACTGCTGGCAGGGACTCCAAACACCAGTCGGAGCCAGTCGTGATTGGCATGGTCTCGTGTTCCTACCAGTGCAGCACATCTCAGTTTCTTTTAATTAATCAGTCTATTTACATGATGTATATTTTTGTATTTGCAATCCAGTCCTTGCCAATACAGCCTCTTCGTAGCTTTTTTTAAATCCGTTACAATTATAACTGATCCAGGAAAACTGTCCGCATTGCTACATTAAACTCTGTAAATGTTACGTTGGTTGCAGTGCCATGCACTTAATGTCTCTGTGGCCATTGTAGGTGCACATTAAAACTGAATTGGCAGCGCGCTTGCTGTATGACCTTCGTTGGCGCCAGCGCAATATTTTACACAAGTTAACTTGTGATATTACTTGTGACGTTAACGGGTTAAAGTATCAGTGTGACTGAATATTAACCTCAAAACTGAGCTTGACCATTTATTTCGTGGAGCTTCAAAGATGCGTGTGCCTTTTCTTTCGAGGTTTCTATAGAGATCCACAATTTCTATCGCTATCGTGTAGTCTTTTAGCCACTAACCGTGGTGTGACAGCCCTAATGCCTGGTAAGACCTTGATTAGCTGGTTCAAATGTTTAATTGGGGTTGGAGCTAAACCTTGCAGGACATTGGCCCTCCAGGAGCAGGGTTGGACATCCCTGATGTAAGGGAAACGGGTCAATGTAGCTCAAAGGAGTTGTTTATAGGGAATTTTGAAAGGGTCACTTTTACAGCTGAGCAAATGACTCGTCCAGTGCTCATCTGAACGGGCATAACTATCAACTCTGCAATATCCAAACGATGGTGAAAACTATTTAATAGCAAGGTAACGTAACTTTGCTTCATCCTAACAACTAATATCTAACACAGACAGGCGTGCACATTTACAGAAGTTGCAGAAAGAAAAAGGAAAGGATGAGTTAAGTGAAATCCCATGTTTCTAGCACTCTTGTATCAATGCACCAGTTAATCATGAATTCTTTGAATGGGGGTTCTCTTTTCAGTCCATGTTTATCCAGTCTCTTTGACATGTTCTGATCAACTGGGTATTGTCTTTGGGTTCAGAGGTGTCTCACAATAAATTGCGCGTTATCTGCAATCTGCCTAGAGTGGGAAGTTGAGACCACAGAGAACCGTTTCTACATGATTGAAATCTGTGTAAGATGTATTGTCACCTTCTGAATTTTGGACGGATTCATACAATGAAAGTGTCTTGCTTGGTACCGATCAACCATTTGATAGTTACCTGGCCTCACACTGTATGGAGCCCACTTAATTTATGGTCCTAGATTGTCGTTTTGGGTCTGGAGTGAGTTTGTGTGGCATTGTTTGGATGGAAGGTTAATTTGTGTCTGGTTTGCCCTCAAATCCTACAAATGGGTCTGTATAGAGAAGGTCATGTGTCTTTGCTCCATGTGCTGTTTCATTGGCAGGTTAAAGTGACTCCAGCTTCGTCCACAAACTTCACTCTTAAACCATATCCTGGTCTCTACTCATCCTGTCTTTGTGCCAATGGGAGAAAGACCTTCAAATGGGTTCTCTCGGCTTCTGTTCTTGGTCAGTTTTGGACACTTTTAAATTTGAGTGTATGTGGTGTTGCTCACTTCCTGTCTGTCACTGCAGGAGCTGTCAATGTGACTGTCAGTGCTTCAGCTGAGGCATCCCGGACTCGATGTGGCACTGAGGCTGTGACCGTGCCGACGAGAGGACGCGTTGACGTAGTCACTCGAAGTCTACTTGTCCTGGTAAGTGTTAACCAGCCTTCTGGAGTTTGCTCACGGAGCTCATGCTGCTTTACTGATGTCCTGTTTTATTGCTTTTTAAAGCCTGAAGGAGTTGAAAGGACAAACACCCAGAGTTGGTTACTGTGTCCAAAGGGTTTGTTTGCACTCAATAATTCCTAAACGCATTCTCCCTGTATAGCCAAACATTAGCCCAGCGCTCAATACTGATCCTTTCTGTTTGGTCTGCAGGAAACGTTCTTTCTGAAGATGTGACTCTGACTTTTCCGAAAAATGTGATTCAGGGATCAGCCAGATGCTCCGTTTCGGTCCTTGGTAAAGTGTTTGAGTAGAAACTGACAGGTGATGTTTGGCAGAATGACTGTTTCTGATGTGGGTTTTATGCTTGTCCTCTTGTAGGGGACATAATGGGTCGTGCACTGAAGAATCTAGATGGGTTGTTACAGATGCCGTATGGCTGTGGAGAACAGAATATGATCATTCTTGCTCCCAATATCTACATCCTGCTGTACCTGAAGGTCACGGGGCAACTCACCGCAGCCATTCGAGAGACCGCCACGGGCTACCTTCAGAGTGGTATGGATGACCAAATCCACTAAATATGTAGGAGACTAAATTCCAAAGAGGGTTTAGTCCTGCTCTTATTGGAGTTGTCAGACTGTAACTCCTTTCCTGATCAATTTACATGTGGATTTTGACCTAATCAGGATACCAACGAGAGCTGAACTACAGACACAATGATGGTTCATACAGCACCTTTGGTAATGATGACTCCAATACATGGTGAGTTTCATGCTGTTCTACTGCGGTCTATAATCGAAGTTCAGTTTGTGACTCTACATGTTATCCCCATGGCCAGGTTGACTGCCTTTGTCCTGAGGTCTTTTGGTCTAGCGAGACAATTTATCTTCATTGATCCAAATGTCCTGCAGAGTGCAAAGGACTGGTTGATCGGCACGCAGGGTTCAGACGGCTGTTTCCTGCAGCAGGGAACTCTGCACCACAATGACATGAAGGTACATCTCATGTTTCTTAATGTGCTCTAACTAGAGCTGCACGATTAATCGCTAAAAGCTCACAACCTCGATTTCAAACACCCATGCAATCTTATTTCTAAATGACAATGATTCTGCTGTCTATTACCATGGCTGTTTCACGTCTGGAGCATGAGCGGCGCATATTTTGTTGCAGCCCATGTTCATGAATGAGCGAGGCCGCAGTCCCGCTCATTCATTGATCTGGGCAGCGACAACACGGGCTGCTCCGCTGACACTTGTGCCGTGAAACTGGCTTTAAACCGTAGACTTTAAAGAGCGATCGTCACACTGCAACATTCAAATCTGCTTTCACGCTGCCACTGATCCAGAGAGAGCAGCTGCCATGTAAATGCACGGATAGACAGCTTCTGTCTTTTAAACCACACAATGTTATTTGGACAAACGTGTACTGGGATGATTCAGAATCCTGGGGAAATCCTGATTCTCAGTTTATCCAGAATCGTGCAGCTCTAACAATAGACTTGGTGAGACCATGCTTCTAAATCAAATCTGCTGGTGTTTCAGGGTGGAGTTGGTGATGGCGTGACCATGACTGCCTACACTGTTGCATCGCTGCTTGAGCTAGGCGTCCCTGTTACAGTAAAAACCTCTCCAGTAGTTGTATGAGCTCCTTGCAGATGACCTTCCTGTTCTAGCTGTTGTCTGATATCTGCTTTGCTTTCAGGATCCCGTCATTACCAATGCTCTGTCATGCTTGAGGCCTGTTGTTGGGAACCTGGGAAACACTTACGCCATGGCTCTGCTGGCCTACACCTTCAGTCTGGCAGGAGAGACCACCACTCGATCTCAGCTTTTATCTGCCTTGAACAACCGTGCCATTTCTGAAGGTAAGCCATTTACCAGCCTCTTTTTATTTGATAATTCAGGTTCTTTTATCCCCCCTGTCTCATCCTAAGGCATTAAGCTCCATTGGTCTCAGACAACATCTGGTGATACTCTGGCGGTGGAGATCAGCTCTTACGTTCTGCTAGCGGTTCTCACTGAACGGCCTCTTGCGACGGCTACTCTGGGCTATGCTAACCGCATTGTCAACTGGCTGGTGATCCAGCAGAATCCCTATGGAGGCTTCTCCTCCACCCAGGTGCCTCTGACTACCAAACATGAGCACGATCATTTATGAGTGGAGTTTTTAATCTGGTACTTGTTCTCAGGACACGGTGGTGGCTCTTCATGCCCTGTCGGTGTACGCTGCTCAAGTCTTCAGCTTGGCCGGCTCCAGCACCGTTACTGTACAGTCCTCAGTGGTAGGAGGAAACTCTTATAGCTTCAACGTGAATCGGGACAACCGGCTGCTGTATCAGGAGAAGCCGCTGAAGAACATTCCTGGCAAATATAGTGTTAAAGTGTCAGGATCCACTTGTGTGTCCGTGCAGGTCTGTATCTTCAGCTCCTCTTACGGTTTGTTGCGCATCAAAATCTTACTGTGCTTTACTTGTGCTATAGGTTGCATGTTTCTACAACATCCCAACACCCGTTAAAGATACCAAAACACTGAGCGTAAACGCAAAGGTGACTGGAGACTGCCGACCGCTTGGAGCCAATCTCATGTTGAACTTCACGGTGAAGTAAGAACGGCTTTGCCTTTGTCCTGAAACCAGCTCTTGTTTGTCCCTCTTACAAAAGGAAGCCGTGTTCTTGATCCTGTTGACTAAACCCCTTTATTTTCCCCATCACACTCAGATACAGTGGCGTAAAAGAAAGCACTAACATGGTTATCGTGGACATTAAACTCCTGTCAGGCTTCACAGCAGATACCTCACCGGTTTGTTTAAGATTTAGTCCCAAGATGCTTGAAGCTCCTTCAGATGTAATTGTCTGTAAACAATGGTCTTTTCCCCTTCAGCTTGGATCTCCACCCCAATCGTTTGCCCCGCTAGTGGAGCGAGTTGACGTTGAAGAGGACCATGTGCTAGTGTATCTGAGAGAGGTGAGACCGCGTACACTGGGTATAAACGCTAGCTGCCATCTTCTCGTGTCCTGTATGTGCTGCTGTTTATCCTTTCCGTCTCGCAGGTTCCCAAAGGGGTCCCCATGAGTTACACTCTTAAGCTGAAACAGGTTCTTGCAGTGAGAAATCTCAAGCCAGCGGTCATCAACGTTTATGACTACTATCAGACAAGTACGCCTTCATCCCTAATCATGCTTTGCTCTGACTGAATTCACCGACCATGCTCCAGCTCATTTCATGTTCCTCTTTCAGGTGACTCGTTTGAGACCACCTACACGTCATCCTGTCCATGATTTGATTCAGTACTGACTGCCAGACATGTGACTTGAATAAAACTGCTTTTATACGTCAGTCCTCTTTTCTGTTTTATTTGTCTGACACTTTGTTTGAAGTAGGAAGTTGGTGTTCGTGAGTTTGTCTTATGACTTCACATCCTTACAGCATGACTGAAATTTAGTTCTCTCAGGCAGTGGCTGTTAACTCAAAGTGAAAGCTCAAACAAGTGAAGCGAGTTGGACTTTAGATTGCAACTTTTTTTTTCTTGAGCCACTGCAGTTGAGCTTTTTGTTTTGGACCAGTATCAATACTGTACCTTCTGACCTAGATGCAGTAATCTAGTCTCCTTAAGAGACTAATCTGTGTAAACTGGTTCCTTGTTTTGCTTGCAGGTGACATTTTGCTTTCAAATTTAAAGTTTGCTTTTCAAGCCTCTTAATTTATGAAGGCATTCCGTTACAGACGCTAATATCCAGTGTATATTTGAGTTGTTCTATACAATAATTTTAATAGAGGGAAACCTTGGTTTCAACATTAGTTCTTCAGACATTGCTCTTTAAAAGTATCCACTGTGCAGTGATCAACATTTTGGTTTGACCACATTAATATTTTCATATCTCCAGGATTGAACCATTTAGAACTTTTAAAATGAAGATGCCAAAAGAAGTTTAAGAACCAGACTCTAAACCTTTCGGAGTTAGGCATGCCAACTTTTGAAAACCAAAGTGCGTTGCTTTTGGCTTGCTCAGTTGGGGCCACCTAAATTTCATCTATTACCGATCTGCCCACATTGACACTATGATACTTGAAATTAACTGGATAGCATCAGTTTCACCAGAACAGCTGTACAAATTGTTGCATTTTTTTTTGTTAACAATGAAGCTGCTTTGAAATAATTGGACTTGTTCAAAGCGCTATATAAATGTGATTTGATTCTCCCTATTTTTGAACCATCACCAATGATGTATATAATGCAAAGTGGATTACTCAGTAAATATTTATCCATGGCATTTCATATTTGGCTTTGTTTGTCTGTCTTCAGAAAAAAATTGAGCCGGTTGAGTTGATGCAGAATGACCCTATAAATTATGATTATTTCACAATTATGGTGGCTGATTTGCCAGAAGTATGCCTTGAGTCAACTGCTGTTAAACATTTTAACAGTCTTCGGTTTTGTCTTTTAAAAGTGTTTAATGTTATCTAAATGTGTATTTGGTGGCATAGGTCTATACCAGGGGTGTCCAATTCTGATCCCGGAGGGCCACTCTCCTGCAAAGTTTAGCTCCAACCCCAATTAAACACGCCTGAACCAGCTAATCAAGGTCTTACTGGGATATGAGAAACTTCTAGGCAGGTGGTTTGAGGCAAGTTGGAGCTGAACTCTGCAGGACAGAGTTTGGACACCTTTGGTCTATACAGTACATGTGTAGCAGATCCAGTTCTGCATGTATGCATTGTTTATTTTCCTCTAGTTTTCAGAAACAATGGAGGAGACTTTGAATTTTTCATGTCATATTTGAGGCCAGTTTTGGAAATTTGTCCCAGTCATCATTTAAGCTTAAAGAAGCTGCTATGCGCCCTTGATGCACACTTCAGCTGAGCCCGCAAGTTTGCGAGCTACACAGAGGACTTCTAACCGGGGGTGCTATTTGGAACAGGGCCATAGTATGTACTCTTTTAGCGCTCAATAAGTACTTTATTGAAATTGAGTACCTACTCAATGAGTATGCAGTTTCGAATGTAGCCTTTTTTTTTTTTTTTTTTTTTTTTTTCCTCCAAACCAGGATGGCCAATGGCCAGTCAGAAATGCCAAGTTGCACCGGAATATCCATCCATACCTTATATCCTAGAAGAAAAATTTATTTATTTATATATTAGCATCAAGGAATATCTAATGAGTCACGTCACAGGTACATTTTCCAAGTATTGATTTTAGATTGAGACAATTCTGATTCTTCATCTGTCCACTATAGTGGACATCTTGCATCAATAGCTACAATTCATACTATTACTGTATGACCTGTATTGTTCTATCCTTAATAACTACAGACCGATTTCTAACATAACACTTTAAGATTTTAGAAAACGTTGTATTGCAGCAGTCACTTTCACCTTGGATGTATTACAGACCAAGATGCACTGTTAGTCCTCCTGAAAGGCTAATTGAAATTTGTTGACTGGCTTATGGTTTTGAAATGTGAGGAAAAGGATTTGACTGCGAACTCAAACAGTAACACAACACATTGATAGTATTAGTAGTATAATACTGATAGTATTTGTAGGTATTTAGTTTTGTTTGATTTTGTCTAGATTCAGTCACATAATATGCAGCAAGAGAATTCAGCCAGAGCTATCTCTATCCCATCTTTTTTTCCCCCCTCGTTTCAAGAAACATCCGCGTACACATGAGAGCACCGAAACCGACTCAAAACGATGTAGTACACATGCCAGGCCAGTGTGTGGCACTGTAATTCTGCCACAGAAATACACTAAAAATGGAGAAGAGTTGTGGCTAGAAGGGGTACAGCAATGGTAGGAAGTGAGGCAAAATCTCACAATAAAATAATAAATTTGCTACTTCTCAGATGTGTTTTATTAACGCCTCCACCCGAAACCTACCCTTACAATAATGCAAATACAGTAATTAAATGACGCAACATTGATGTGCGCAAGCCCAGTGCCCGTAGTTGTATCCCTTTCTAGTCTTTCTTACACGGGGCGTGGTGTGACTACATCACCATTTCACCACATATACGGATTGGCTGTACACACGAAAACGCAAGGGTGTCGTTTTCAAATTTATCCATTCTGGGACCCGGTTTCAAAAAATATCGGTTTCATGCTCCCAAAACGCTGGCTCCGTGTGGACGAAACGCTGATACAATACAACATTTTCACGTATACAGCTAAACGAGTCTCCGTGTGGACGGGGCCTGATACTATATGGATTTTATTTTCAGAGAGCCAAAGGCGGCAAAGTCTAAGTAATGAACATCCTAACAGTAAGTCATTTAAATTACAGATGGGCTACTGTAGGAGATGATTGTTCAAGGTTTTTACTTTACAGTGTAAGGTCCAGCTGATTGGCCCAACGTAGGAATCCAGCAGCTGGTCGAAGGACTTCTGCGTGTATGTCTTTTCTGGCGCTTCTAGAAAGATCACTTTAATTTATTAAAATGTGACTCCATGAATAATTTTATCTGACTCCAATTCTTTGTAACTTGGTTACATTTGTAACTTAACAGCTGATCATAAGTTTAGTTGTGATTTAATTTAGATCATTGATTTTCTTAGTATCTCTTAATTGCAAATACTCGTTCCTCCATGGGACCCGGAGTCGCTCAGAGGATAATGCTCGCGATTATAATTACATTACCTCACGGACGCAAATTAGTCAGTTCTGATATTACAGAGGATTACAGAGTGATTACAAACTCCTCATGCGACACTACTAAAATAAAGAATTCAGACTGATACAAGATAAATCAAGATTAATGTTTATTCTAGCCAGGTAAAAATATAAAATAAAGGAATTTAGAAAGAATCCATAATACACAACTGATCAGCATACAATATAAAACACCATTATAAAATAACATAAAAAATAGTTTCCAAGAGTCATTGTTACCTGGCAATAGAGACACACTTCAGCAGTGTGGGAAGTTCTGAATACAGATGCTTCCATGAGTGGTCTGCCCACTCCCTTTAAATACCCAACCAGAACAAAAGAACAATAAACATTTAGCACCCAAATATTTATGCAGCTTTTGGTTGAACTTTTCTCATGACCAAATGGTCACACCTATCTTTGGGGGATGACAGCAAATGTTTATCAAAAGATCTTTATGAGCATCTCCCACACCAGGGGAACAAGCTCTGTTGTCTTTATTATGACCTGTTCCTCTGATGTGGGAATGAAACCTGTTTACCAGCTGCACCAAAAGTCAAATAAACACCTTGTGGCAGTATCTGTGAGATTTGCATGATTGTGTGGGCTCCGAGGCAGGAAGGGTGAGAGGGTCAGGACTCGGCAGGGGAGGAGATAAGATTGAGTCTTGTTTTTTCTTATTCAGATGAGTGAAGTTTTATTGTCTTAGAGCAGCTTAGATCTCTTGAGTTCGTTCTCAGGTGAAATCCATTCTTACAACAGTATTTTGTTTTGTGTTTTCCAGTGTGTGATTTGAGGATTGTTCTTCTAGGGAAGAATGTATCAGAGAACTGCAAAGTTAGAAACTTAATCCTGGGAATAGATATGCGTGAGAATGAAGACCCAGCAGCTTTACTGAGGCACAATCTGATGATCAGTGGAACGGTGGAGAACAGACATGTCACAGTTATTAACTCTCTTCATCTGCTGAATCCAGATATCTCAGATCACCCAGACAGTGAGAGAGTGTGTGTATCTGTCTGATCCAGGACCTCATGTCTTTATACTCGTACTGCAATATAATGATTTTACTGAGGAGGACATGAGAAGAGTGAAACATGCGCTGAAACAATTCAGTAAAGAAGCAATAAAACACACCATCGTGTTCACGACTGATAAAGAGACACAACGATCGATGATTAGCTCTATAATCAGCCATGCTGAACAACCTATTGGAGGCAGCAAACTATTCATCAGCTGATTAAGGACTGTGGAGGTGGACAGCTGCAGCTGGATGGAAGAAAAACAGAATTGCAATCAGATATATTTAAATGGGTTGATAAGACAGTCAAGGGAAACCAGGAAGACTATCTCACATGTGGCGTATTTCATGATTTTAAAGGAATGTTTGTGGATGAAGAGCCAATCAATTCAGAGGACGAAAACACAAATTCTCACCACAATGCTTATGGAAAACCCAAAGAGAGACAAAAAAAGGGGAAGTGAAGAAGGAAGTCACTTTTGTAAGTTTTCAGACATGCTCTTTTAAGTTTGTGATTCGTTAACTACATTGTAAACAAAATACATTTGAGAAAGTTTAAACAACTTGTAAGGTTTCCTTAACGCTGGGTTATTTGGGAAGCTGCACGAGGTGATCTTTCCCTCACACCAGAAACACAGTTCTTTAGTGACATTGTTGATCTCGTGTCTAAAAACAAAATGTCAGCTCCGCCAATGGCTCCCGTAACCCAAACGAAGCTTGTTGATGGACACGCTCTTGCTCTCACTCTGTTTGATGTGCGGCTCATCCGGGAGAAGTGCCCATACAGGAATTCCACGTCATACATGGCCATACTCCAGAAAAAAAAAAAAAAAAAAAAAAAAAACACAAACATTTCTAAACTTGTTTAAATCCTGAAGGAGTGTTTTTGGCACAGAAATACACGTCATACGTCCAACTTCTTTTTTGAAATGTTGGCCATGTTTAGCATGAGAATCAACTCTTTAACAGTGTAAATAAGTCAGAATGCATATGTAATCAATATCATACATGCACGTTATTTGGGCAAAAATTACATGTAACCAAATTCAAGGTTATTTGGGCTAGAAGTGGGTTAGTCGGATTATGTCGGGTCTATGGTTATCTGAGACGGTGAAATGATGGCTATTGCTTTCTGGGTACTAACAGTGTTCCCCCAAAATCTGCCGTTTTTGTTACAAAAGTTTGGTTTAAACTTTTTAGTTTAAACTAAAGTGCCAGGTTTAAATCAAAGTGCCATCTTTAATATTTCCTAAACTCAAACTCATAGAATTCACAGGAACCATGTGACAAGTGACTAGGATACAAGTACTAAAACAGGAACAGGGAACTGTTGTTAACACTTTGGACAGAAAGAAGAACAGAAAACTAAAGCAGAAGAAAACAGAAAAAAGGACCCCATTGGTCACTTAAAGATCCTAACTGTTATACTTGTGAAGTAGGAATGGCAGTATGCCGTGCAAACATACTATGTGTACATTGTTGACATATACAGGTGTTGTTCAGCTCAATGATTTTTTTACACTTACAAAGCATAAAGTATATATTTTTTTTTTCAGATGATACAAGAAAGCAGTCAAAAATCGATTCGCCCCGATAATAAGTAATTCATTAACTGGAGTTAAGAAAGTTTTCTGTGAAAGTATGATTCTATGAATATGTTTTTTTTTTTCTGTTGTTTGTCTCAGATAATTTCTCTGGAAAACCGAAGCTGAACCTGGTGCTGTGTGGAAGCAACGGGTCACTGAAGGTCTCTGTGTCAAAACTTTTACGAGGGAAACGGATAAAATCTTCACATCACAGAGAGGGCAGTGGAGAGTGTGTGGAGAAAGAGGAGAGGATTCATGGACGTGTGATCAGTCTGGTGGAGCTTCCAGCTCTCAATCGGCTCTCAGAGGAGGAAGTGATGCGTCAGACTCTCCGCTGTGTGTCTCTACTTTCAGTTTCACTGGCCGTTTGCATGTTGGCTTAATGCTTCAGTGACGGGCTACTCATTTGTGGTGATGCGCGTTGCAGTAGTGTAGTCATTGCTGACTGTCATATAGCCTATAACGCTCTTGCACGTTTAATTTAACGATTTGCCAGGAGTAAAATGTATGTGGTTTAAACAACCAGATGCATTCACACTTGTCCAGTTTTGTCTGAAATGTGTCCCATACCACCTTCTGAATTGATTTGAGTGATCCGATTTAAATCCGCCTCAAAAGAATTTCGGAAGACTTGACTCATCTTTTCACAACATGATAAATATCTGAGCAGAGAAAACGAATGAAGTGACCAGTTGTAAAGGCAGTTAACTCTTATAGCTGCACTGAAGGAACGTGCACTGCTGGCAGGGACTCCAAACACCAGTCGGAGCCAGTCGTGATTGGCATGGTCTCGTGTTCCTACCAGTGCAGCACATCTCAGTTTCTTTTAATTAATCAGTCTATTTACATGATGTATATTTTTAAAACTGATCCAGGAAAACTGTCCGCATTGCTACATTAAACTCTGTAAATGTTACGTTGCTACATTGCACTCTGCCATGCACTTGCAATGTCTCTGTCTCTGTGCCATTGTAGGTGCACATTAAAACTGAATTATCAGCGCTCTTGCTGTATGACCTTCGTTGGCGCCAGCGCAATGATATTTTAAAAGCCTTAAAATATGGGTACACAAGTTAACGGGTTAAAGTATCAGTGTGACTAAATATTAACATCAAAACTGTTGAGCTTGACTATTTTCGTTATTTCGTGGAGCTTCAAAGATGCGTGTGCCTTTTCTTTCAAGGTTTCTATAGATATCCACATTTGTATTGCTATCATGTAATCTTTTAGCCACTAACCGTGGTGTGAAATCTAATATCGTGACAGCCCTAATGCCTGGTAAGACCTTGATTAGCTGGTTCAAATGTTTAATTGGGGTTGGAGCTAAACCTTGCAGGACATTGGCCCTCCAGGAGCAGGGTTGGACATCCCTGATGTAAGGGAAACGGGTCAATGTAGCTCAAAGGGAGTTGTTTATAGGGAATTTTGAAAGGGTCACTTTTACAGCTGAGCAAATGACTCATCCAGTGCTCATCTGAACGGGGCATAACTATCAACTCTGCAATATCCAAACGATGGTGAAAACTATTTAATAGCAAGGTAACGTAACTTTGCTTCATCCTAACAACTAATATCTAACACAGACAGGCGTGCACATTTACAGAAGTTGCAGAAAGGAAAAGGAAAGGATGAGTTAAGTGAAATCCCAAGTTTCTAGCACTATGCACTCTTGTATCAATGCACCAGTTAATCATGAATTCTTTGAATGGGGGTTCTCTTTTCAGTCCATGTTTATCCAGTCTCTTTGACATGTTCTGATCAACTGGGTATTGTCTTTGGGTTCAGAGGTGTCTCACAATAAATTGCACGTTATCTGCAATCTGCCTAGAGTGGGAAGTTGAGACCACAGAGAACCGTTTCTACATGATTGAAATCTGTGTAAGATGTATTGTCACCTTCTGAAGTTTGGACGGATTCATACAATGAAAGTGTCTTGCTTGGTACCGATCAACCATTTGATAGTTACCTGGCCTCACACTGTATGGAGCCCACTTAATTTATGGTCCTAGATTGTCGTTTTGGGTCTGGAGTGAGTTTGTGTGGCATTGTTTGGATGGAAGGTTAATTTGTGTCTGGTTTGCCCTCAAATCCTACAAATGGGTCTGTATAGAGAAGGTCATGTGTCTTTAACCATATCCTGATCTCTATTCATCCTGTCTTTGTGCCAATGGGAGAAAGACCTTCAAATGGGTTCTCTCGGCTTCTGTTCTTGGTCAGTTTTGGACACTTTTAAATTTGAGTGTATGTGGTGTTGCTCACTTCCTGTCTGTCACTGCAGGAGCTGTCAATGTGACTGTCAGCACTTCAGCTGAGGCATCCCGGACTTGATGTGGCACTGAGGCTGTGACCGTGCCGACGAGAGGACGCGTTGACGTAGTCACTCGAAGTCTACTTGTCCTGGTAAGTGTGCTCATGCTGCTTTACTGATGTCCTGTTTTATTGCTTTTTAAAGCCTGAAGGAGTTGAAAGGACAAACACCCAGAGTTGGTTACTGTGTCCAAAGGGTTTGTTTGCACTCAATAATTCCTAAACGCATTCTCCCTCTATAGCCAAACATTAGCCCAGCGCTCAATACTGATCCTTTCTGTTTGGTCTGCAGGAAACGTTCTTTCTGAAGATGTGACTCTGACTTTTCCAAAAAATGTGATTCAGGGATCAGCCAGATGCTCCGTTTCGGTCCTTGGTAAAGTGTTTGAGTAGAAACTGACAGGTGATGTTTGGCAGAATGACTGTTTCTGATGTGGGTTTTATGCTTGTCCTCTTGTAGGGGACATAATGGGTCGTGCACTGAAGAATCTAGATGGGTTGTTACAGATGCCGTATGGCTGTGGAGAACAGAATATGATCATTCTTGCTCCAAATATCTACATCCTGCTGTACCTGAAGGTCACGGGGCAACTCACCGCAGCCATTCGAGAGACCGCCACGGGCTACCTTCAGAGTGGTATGGATGACCAAATCCACTAAATATGTAGGAGACTAAATTCCAAAGAGGGTTTAGTCCTGCTCTTATTGGAGTTGTCAGACTGTAACTCCTTTCCTGATCAATTTACATGAGGCTTTTGACCTAATCAGGATACCAACGAGAACTGAACTACAGACACAATGATGGTTCATACAGCACCTTTATGTAGTGGGGCTCCCAGGCAATTAAGGGTTGGGTTTCACGTGCGCAACATCCAATCACGTAACTCTAGTGCAAACATAAAGAGGGTAACCAAGGTATCGCTCGTGCGTCACTGCTGGTGGACCGCCCCTTTCGGTTTTCCCTTCCGCTTCGTGGGTAAGTGGTTGGGCTGAAGAGTAAATAGTAAATGCATCAGTTTCTATATTTAGTTAATATCTTTGTCTAGAGCTTCTTGACCAACATCATAGTTTTGGTTGGCGGCTGCCTTCTCCTATCACCGCGCGTTCATATTCCCGGGCTGTATTGGCCGACAACGGTGTGACTTTGCGCGTGGTATCAACAACATAAAGGTATGTGTAGCCACCGCTGTTCGTGCAGTTTTTATTACTGTGATAACATTTTCTTTTAAATTTGTTTTAGGAGGAATGATCGGGCTCAGGCTCATTGTTTGTTAGACACAACTCAACGCTTAGAGGAAGAATCTACAGAGCCTGCATGGCAATATGTTGACACTGATGTTTTCTCCGTACTGACTTTTCCGAATATTACTCGACCCAGCGGGCAATCACCGCGTGCTGGTTCTCCCGGAGATCTTGTTCCTTCAGTAACTTAATTTGTTTGTTCTTTTTGGTTTGTTTGTTTAGCTTCACTTTGTGTTGATTTTATTTGGTTTGTCTAATTTATTGTTTATCTCTGTCTTGAACTTGTTTGTTTGTTCATTACTTTTTGTTGGTAATCATTCGTTAAGTGGTTGCTTTCGTTTGGTTTAGGTTTGTTTAATTTCTTTGGCTCTAGGGCTTTGTTTGTTTGGTTTCATTTGTTATCTCTGGTTGTCTTTGCTTTATTCAGATTCATTCGTTCCATTTATTTTGCCTGTATTTATTTGTTATATTGTTTATTTTCTTGATGGTGTTCAGTTGTCTCATTTCATTTTTCTGTCTGTATTTGCTATTGTTCGTCTTTGTCTTTTTGTTTTTGGTTTATTGTGTGAATATGTATTTTTGATTTCATTTAAGTATTGTTGAAAATATCATTTTGTAGTTACTTTGAGTTAAATGGTTAATTTCCCTTCTTCTGTTGTAGGAACCGAGGCTTCGGGGCAGGCCTTTAGTGGACTCTCATGTGCGGTGGTGGGCTTTTGTCACAGTGTGTGTGTGTGTTCCTGCATGGGATTATTTTTGTGTGCAGTGTAGTGAGACCTTGCACCTGGTGGTAAGATTTCTCCCTTTTGTAGCTACCTGTCATCGGTAAGCCTCGGTTCTTCAGATTGTTTTCTGGTATCAGGCTGGTGGCCAAGTCATTCCTAAATTGGTTTTAAGACTTTTCTATTGATAATAAAATTTTTGTATTTTCTTACATCCACGTCTCGGGTCCTTTTTCAAAACCACGTACCTGTGTCCAAGAAATATTCCCTGTTACAAGGGTGGCGTAGTCCGCTATAATTCAAAGTGTGTCTCTCCGACTCGAGCCCCGCTACATTCGGTAATGATGACTCCAATACATGGTGAGTTTCATGCTGTTCTACTGCGGTCTATAATCGAAGTTCAGTTTGTGACTCTACATGTTATCCCCATGGCCAGGTTGACTGCCTTTGTCCTGAGGTCTTTTGGTCTAGCGAGACAATTTATCTTCATTGATCCAAATGTCCTGCAGAGTGCAAAGGACTGGTTGATCAGCACGCAGGGTTCAGACGGCTGTTTCCTGCAGCAGGGAACGCTGCACCACAATGACATGAAGGTACACGGGCTGCTCCGCTGACACTTGTGATGTGAAACGGACTTTAAACCATAGACTTAAACCATAGACTTGAACCATAGAGCGATCGTCACACTGCAACATTCAAATCTGCTTGCACGCTGCCACTGATCCAGAGAGAGCAGCTGCCATGTAAATGTACGGATAGACAGCTTCTCTCTTTTAAACCACACAATGTTATTTGGGCAAATGTGTACTGGGATAATTCAGAATCATGGGAAAAACATGATTCTCAGTTTATCCAGAATCATGCAGCTCTAACAGACTGACTGTGACCATGACTGCCTACACTGTTGCATCGCTGCTTGAACTAGGCGTCCCTGTTACAGTAAAAACCTCTCCAGTAGTTGTATGAGCTCCTTCCTGTTCTAGCTGTTGTCTGATATCTGCTTTGCTTTCAGGATCCCGTCATTACCAATGCTCTGTCATGCTTGAGGCCTGTTGTTGGGAACCTAGGAAACACTTACGCCATGGCTCTGCTGGCCTACACCTTCAGTCTGGCAGGAGAGACCACCACTCGATCTCAGCTTTTCACTGCCTTGAACAACCGTGCCATTTCTGAAGGTAAGATATTTACCAGCCTCTTTTTATTTGCTAAATCAGGTTCTTTTATCCCCCCCTGTCTCATCCTAAGGCATTAAGCTCCATTGGTCTCAGACAACATCTGGTGATACTCTGGCGGTGGAGATCAGCTCTTACGTTCTGCTAACGGTTCTCACTGAACGGCCTCTTACGACGGCTACTCTGGGCTATGCTAACCGCATTGTCAACTGGCTGGTGATCCAGCAGAATCCCTATGGAGGCTTCTCCTCCACCCAGGTGCCTCTGACTACCAAACATGAGCACGATCCACTCGTTTGAGACCACCTACACGTCATCCTGTCCATGATTTGATTCAGTACTGGCTGCCAGACATGTGACTTGAATAATACTGCTTTTATACCATCATTTTTTTTTATTTTTGAAGTAGTTGGTGTTCATGAGTGTCTTATGACTTCATATCCTTACATGACTGAACTAACAGCCACTGCCTGAGTGAACTAAACTTCAGTGAAAACTCACTGCAAAATTGTTTGAGAGCCACTGCAGTTGCACTTTTGTTTTGGACCAGTAGCTATGTACTGTATCTTCTGGCCTACTTGACATCTCTTTCAGAGACTAATCTGTGTAAACAGAAGGTTCCTTTATGCATTTAAGATGGATGTGTTTTGCTTGCAGGTGCCATTGTTTTCAAATTTAAACTTTTCTTTTTGGACGTCTTAAACAAGCAGAGCGGTGTAACTGAATAGCGGTGGCCCCAACATGCACATTCCCATGTTAATCAGACATTCCTCTTTACACACAGGAAGTATCAGCTGTATGCAAATTCACCAACATTTGGTTTTGATGCCTGGAATGTGTACAATTCACGGTCTCTGGGAATAAACCATATAGGGCCTTAAACGATCCCAAAAGAAAAGTTTGAGAACCAGCATCTCAAAGGATATTAAGATATCTTTAACACTTCTTGAGTTAGTTACACAACCATTGGAAAAAATTTATATCTTTGAGGTCATGTTCTATACAATTATTTTAATAGAGGGAAACAAGATGCATTTCTGGTTTCAACATTATTTGCTCTTTAAAAAAGTATCCACTCTATGCAGAGTGATCAACGTTTGGTTTTTGACCACTGAATGTGTAGAATTTACTCATGGAGCCACATTGATTTTTCATATCTCTGGGCTTGAGCCATTTAGAACTTTGAATTGAATATTTTATTTGTCATTACACATGTACAAGTACAGTGTAACGAAATGAGTTTGGAGCAAGCCTCCGGGCCGCAGCCGATTAGTCAGGCGCCGCCACACGCTCTCCAGAAATACAAGAATGCAGTTTAGCAAGCATTACATAGCAAACACAACAAAACATAAACATAAACATAAACATAAACATGACACAGTACACGTGGTCACGTGATGGGATTTTTTGTATGGACTGGGGGAGGAGATAGATAACAGGCAGACGGTAGTAGTGATCAGGTTAGGTATTGTGTATGGTGCGAGTGAGTCTGTGAGAATGTTAGCCATAACTTCAGATGTTTTCGAGTTCAGTTCTATGGTTTGTCCTTGAAGGGAGATAAGACAGCTGCCCGGCTGCCCTGCTGGACTCCCAACCGAGAGAAAGGGACCAAGTGGGGATTAGGTCAGGCAAATACAATTTATTATTTTTTAATCCATTTGATGATCTTGATAATTTGTCCGGATCATACTCAATCAATCAGATCTGGTCCTCAGCGCGTTGCGTCCGGTCTGTGCAGTTTCCCTAGACATTACGTCCAGCCTCATGGCCAGACCGGTTACAGTCCGTAAAAGTTCACCGATCTGACCCCCAATGGAGCCCACTCTACCCTGCGTATCCGCAGTCCGGACTGCGTTGTTACGGTTCAGTTCCTCAATTCCTATCACTTTCTGATCTAATTCCTTCAAACGGTCACACACAGCCCCGAAGCATTCCTTAATTTCCACAGACAGCGGCTGGGTGAATTTGCTTGCAGCTGTCTTACCAATCTTCCGATAGGTCAGGGCAATCCCAAAGCCAAAGAATAGGAACCCCGCCATCAATAATCCAATCATGTATAAATCTTCTGCATCCTCCACGGACAGAGCCTCCAGGCACAGGACTTGCCAGTTGTTCCATGCGTCCCTCACGTACCCTGCGGCAAAGGTCCCGTCCGGGCAGGTGGGTTCTCCCGGGGCACCCTTCCTTAGTGAGAAAATCTTGTCGATCGCGCTGATTGACCAGTTAATCAATTCCATTTCAGTATTTTCAGGAGTCCAGCAAAGCAGCAGTCAGAGAGAAAGAGAAGAGACGAAACACTAGACAAAACAAAACAGCGCTAGAGCACAGCGGGGAGCAGAGAGAAGAAACACGTCTGCACGGATGATGAACTTTTAATGAAGATGCCAAAAGAACCAGACTCTAAAAACATTGAGAGATTTGTGTTACTTTCTGAGTTAAAGGCATGCCAGCTTTTGAAAACCAAACAAGTGTTTCTCCCTATTTGAACTGTCACCATTGGTATATAATGCAAATAGTGGATTACTCGGTAAATATTGATCCATGGTATTTCATATTTGGCTTTAATTACTATATGTTTGTATTCAGGAAAAAAAATAATAATTAAATTGAGCTGGTTGAGTTGACACAGAATGACCCTCTAAATTGTGTTATGATTATTCCACGATTATGGTGGTTGATTTGCCAGAAGTAGGCCTTGAGTCAACTGCTGTTAAATATTTTGACATTCTTCTGTTTTGTCTTTAAAAGTGTTTAATAATGTTATCTAAATGTGTATTTGTTGGCATAGGTCTATACCAGGGGTGTCCAATTCTGATCCCGGAGGGCCACTCTCCTGCAAAGTTTAGCTCCAACCCCAATTAAACACGCCTGAACCAGCTAATCAAGGTCTTACTGGGATGTGAGAAACTTCTAGGCAGGTGGTTTGAGGCAAGTTGGCGCTGAACTCTGCAGGACCGAGTTTGGACACCCTTGGTCTATACAGTACATGTAGGTCTATACAGTAGTATCCCAGATCAGAGGTATCCCAGATCAGATAGATAGATAGATAGATAGATAGATAGATAGATAGATAGATAGATAGATAGATAGATAGATAGATAGATAGATAGATAGATAGATAGATAGATAGATAGATAGATAGATAGATAGATAGATAGATATAGATAGATAGATACATACATACATACATACATACATACATACATACATACATACATACATACATACATACATACATACATAGATACATACATACATACATACATACATAGATACATACATACATACATACATAGATACATACATACATACATACATAGATACATACATACATACATAGATAGATAGATACATACATAGATAGATAGATACATACATACATACATACATACATAGATACATACATACATAGATAGATACATACATACATACATACATACATCCATAGATAGATAGATAGATAGATAGATAGATAGATAGATAGATAGATAGATAGATAGATAGATAGATAGATAGATAGATAGATAGATAGATAGATAGATAGATAGATACTTTATACATACATACATACATTTACTTTATTCATCCGCTTCAGTAGCAACATTTAAAAGAATAAACAATGATGTGGCGTTAAAGAGAAGCGTCAGGAGTAGTAGAAGTGTGAGTGTCAGAGAGTCAGAGTTGTCGTCTGTTGATGTCTCCTGTTCCCTGCTTCATGTGCCTGACCCTGGTATTTTTGTCTTTAGTTGAGTTTGGTTTTCCCCCTCGTGGGTGTTTTTGTTCATTTTTTGTTTAAATAAACCTCTTTCTTCCTGCAATTGAGTCCTCACTCCCTTTTCTGACAGATCTGTCCAGAAGTTATTAGTTTCTGTCTCAGAAACCAACAAAACACCACATGTGCTCAACAAGACAGGACAGAAATGTGACATATGTTATTACATGATGCTATTATACTACAGTATACTACATTATTACTACTATGTTAGATAGTTTTTCTCTAATAGAGTTTATTATTAGGTGTTCTTTGGCATCTGATGGATAGCACGGTTGATCACAGTATAAATAATTAATTGATAATGATGAATGAAGCTTCGGGTAAAGAACCTTTTGGTCATTTCACTTCCTCTCTTTCGGGGTAAATCAAGAAAACAGTATACACTGTATTAATGAAACAAAATCACGTAATTGTAGTAGACGTGTGAAATTAATGTGTGAAAAAATAAATACTCTGAACCCCAAGTGGAGTTGCACAAACTGAGAAAGTCAAAAAGCGTTAGGTTGTGCCCCGCTCTCCATAGCTAATGATTTATGGGTTCACAGAGACTGAATCCGAAATCGCCCACGATACCCTCAAATAGGGCACTGTTTGAGCAGACATCCATTTGTAGTGGTGTCCGAAACCACAATGGACATGTTCGAGTGCACTCATTCAATCCCACATTGCACCGCAATAACCAGTGGCTGTTCAACTGTTCAACTCCTCCAAGTGAACTGTAATAGTGGACTAACGTAGGGAATAGTGAATGAGGATTTAGGGGGTGATTTCGGATACAGCCAGAGATCATTGCTCCTCAGTGGTGAACCATGAAATGCTTCAAAACAGTGATGACGTAACGAAACCTCGTTTACTGAAATCACGTGACTTTGGCAGTTTGATACACTCGCAGTACCACTGATTCAAGAAAGGGTTCGAAGCTCCATGAAGCTGTAAGCGCTATAGGTACGTGTGTTCTCAATATTAGTTGTAGGCTACTTTATTCATATGGTTAATCTGTATAGGCCTACAATAGTGCAGTATTATAAAGTGAAACACAGTACATTAAGATTCCCGAACAGTGTGTTCTCTAACAGACCATACTACGTCATTGAAACTTTTTACTTTCGATTTCAGGGTGCGGCCGAAGAACAGGATGGGTAAGATTTAAGTTAATTGTGTAAACATTAAGATTTTATCGGAATAAAATAACCTACTATCACAGTGTATATCAGACTCGAACATAACCCAGATAACTTGCTGTATTTTCTCACATGCCATTTAAAATATGAAACCGTGTGCTACAAGTGTTTATTTTATGTTGTGCTTGGTTTTGTCTAGACTTGATCTCACGGCATTACGCGCAAAAGAGAGGGAGAGAGAGATTAGGCCCAAGTAAGTGTCAAATCATGAAAACAGTCGCTTAACTTTGAAAATAGTACGGGATGTTATCAAGAATGATGACGAATTATAGTACAACGTTACTTGACTGACCTTAATCACAACGATCTGTTGTCTGTCCCCCCCCAGAAAGACGCGATGAACGTCCTAACAGTAAGTTAATTCTACCTTCTTCTTCTTCTTTTTTTTTTTTTTTTTTTTATGTCTTTTCTTTTATACATCTGGTGAAAGTTTTAAACTTTGGCATTACTCTGCAAGTACCTCTCATGTTTTTGGACGGTAAGATTTTTAAAAATATTTTTAAAAGAAGTCTCTTCTGCTCACCCAGGCCGGATTTATGTTATTTACATTTATGCATTTGGCAGACGCTTTTATCCAAAGTGCCTTACATTGCATTCAAGGTACACATTTTTACATTTTGTCAGTTCTTGCTTTCCCTGGGAATCGAACCCATGATGCTCTTATTGTTTGAGCTACAGGAAAGCTTATTAAAACAGGAAATGTTATTAAAAATACAAAAAAGATGCAATTGTAAAACATTATTGAAATGTAAATTAACAGTTTTTTATGTGAATATATGGTAAAGTGTCATTTATTCCTGTGATCAGAGCTGAATTTATCATCATTACTCCAGTCTTCAGTGTCACATGATCCTTCACTAATCATTCTCATATGAGGATCTGATGCTGAATACACATTTATGATTGTTATCAATGCTGTAAAAACATTTTTTAGGATTCTTTGATGAATAGAAAGCTCAAAAGAACAGTGTTTATCTGAAATAGAAAGCTTTTTTTGAAAATAAATCACAAACCAGAGTGGCGATACACACTCACTTAAAGGATTATTAGGAACACCTGTTAAATTTCTCATTAATGCAATTATCTAATCAACCAATCACATGGCAGTTGCTTCAATGTATTGAGGTGTGGTCCTGGTCAAGACAATCTCCTGAACTCCAAACTGAATGTCAGAATGGGAAAGAAAGGTGATTTAAGCAATTTTGAGCGTGGCATGGTTGTTGGTGCCAGACGGGCCGGTCTGAGTATTTCACAATCTGCTCAGTTACTGGGATTTTCACGCACAACCATTTCTAGGGTTTACAAAGAATGGTGTGAAAAGGGAAAAACATCCAGTATGCGGCAGTCCTGTGGGCGGAAATGCCTTGTTGATGCTAGAGGTCAGAGGAGAATGGGCAGACTGATTCAAGCTGATAGAAGAGCAACTTTGACTGAAATAACCACTCGTTACAACCGAGGTATGCAGCAAAGCATTTGTGAAGCCACAACACGCACAACCTTGAGGCGGATGGGCTACAACAGCAGAAGACCCCACCGGTACCACTCATCTCCACTACAAATAGGAAAAAGAGGCTACAATTTGCACAAGCTCACCAAAATTGGACAGTTGAAGACTGGAAAAATGTTGCTTGGTCTGATGAGTCTCGACGATTTCTGTTGAGACATTCAGATGGTAGAGTCAGAATTTGGCGTAAACAGAATGAGAACATGGATCCATCATGCCTTGTTACCACTGTGCAGGCTGGTGGTGGTGGTGTAATGGTGTGGGGGATGTTTTCTTGGCACACTTTAGGCCCCTTAGTGCTAATTGGGCATCGTTTAAATGCCACGGCCTACCTGAGCATTGTTTCTGACCATGTCCATCCCTTTATGACCACCATGTACCCATTCTCTGATGGCTACTTCCAGCAGGATAATGCACCATGTCACAAAGCTCGAATCATTTCAAATTGGTTTCTTGAACATGACAATGAGTTCACTGTACTAAAATGGCCCCCACAGTCACCAGATCTCAACCCAATAGAGCATCTTTGGGATGTGGTGGAACGGGAGCTTCGTGCCCTGGATGTGCATCCCACAAATCTCCATCAACTGCAAGATGCTATCCTATCAATATGGGCCAACATTTCTAAAGAATGCTTTCAGCACCTTGTTGAATCAATGGCACGTAGAATTAAGGCAGTTCTGAAGGCGAAAGGGGGTCAAACACAGTATTAGTATGGTGTTCCTAATAATCCTTTAGGTGAGTGTATATCCTATATTGACTATTTTTGGCAGCTGTTATAGAAACATTTTTCCAATAAATATAACCTCTGGAGATTTGCTTTAGATTAGATCGCTTCGATTTTTGACAACTATTTTCAATGACACGAATAATTATTGATTTCTGATAGAAATGCAAAATTATGCAAAATCAAATTGGTAGTTATTGATATTCTGAATAGAATAATGACACAGACCTGTACATATTCGCGTTTGCTCCCATTTATTTTTGATCACAGTGCTTCGGTACACAATATAGGCTACAAACTAGTCCACAAGTGTGCACATTTGGAGAAATATGTATTCACACATTTACCCAATATTTCTTTAGATAGAATAGAACCATAATTTCTTGATGACTTGCAGACAGACGATTCTCTGCTGATCTATCAGTCAACATTGCGCAATAATAATTTACACCTTATGGTGACTGTAAACTTCTGCGTTCTCAGTTTATTATATATAATAGGCTATCTGCATTGGGTCACAATAGAGTGAGCAGAAACATTGTATTAATCTCATAGTGGCACTCTGAAATAGATTAATGGTGCACGAAAAGCTCCAAAATGGGTTTCCGAAAAGCTCTGAATGGATTGAGGCATGTGAAAGAGGTTCATGAATCCCAAACGCTCTCTAAGTGGGAGAAGTAATTTAATTTTGAATAACCAAAAGAACCCCACTTCCACTTCAATGTTTTCAAACACAATTTGTCGACTCGATTTGATATTTAGATATAGAACTAGTAAGAGTACCCAGAAGGGGCGGTGACATTAACAGAATCCTACTACAGAGGGAAGCCTTTTATTTATATATATATATATATATACATACACACACACACTAAGATCTGTGGACTTAAGGGACATTTTTAAGAAGCAGCTAAGAACTCACCTGTTTAAACGTGCTTTTGTCTAATTTGTTAGGGCTGGGCGATATGGCCATAAAATTATATCTCTGTATTTTTGGGTTAAATGTCGATACAGTATGTATCCCAGTATTTTCTACATTTTTCTATTTGGATAAAAAAAAAAAAAAAAAAAAAAAGTTATTTCACATCCATATTCTATATCCAATGTTGTCCTACAAACAATGTTGATATTCAGGGCTATGAAAACAAATATAGTGAATGTAATAAATGTAGGCTATGCAATATATTATGTGCAAAAAGGGTTAAAATCACATTACATTCTAACATTGTAAGGTTCTATTGTATTCTATCAGTCTAAAAACAATTAAATTCACTAAACTAAAAATGAAAATAAAAACAAACGCACAGAATAATTATAGTAGCCCACATTTTCTTACCCCATTATAATGGTCACTTTCATAAAATTACAAATACTTGTAGGTCCAACAACAAATATTTTAAAAATATGTATTTTTTAGTCAGAATTATTTACATTTACATTCATGCATTTGGCATACGCTTTTATCCAAAGCGACTTATATTGCATTCAAGGTACACATTTCTTGTCAGTTGTTGCGTTCCCTGGGAATCGAACCCATGATCTTTAATTATTGCATTCCTATTCTATTGTGCTGCGTCTGTTTGCTACGCATGCATGTGGCGGCATTCTTTCACAGAAGCCTGAATTTTAGCGGAGATTCACATGCAGAAAGCTTGTCCTCTTCGGACAGCAAAATGGACATATTTGCATGAATTTGTATAACATTTACAGATGGAGAATATTACATTTACATTTAGCAGACGCTTTTGTCCAAAGCGACTTACAACTGAGGAGTACAGGAAGTGGTCCGTCATGAGGAGGCAGAGAAACACAGAAAGTGCCTGAAGTGCTAAGTTATGGACATTGCCCCAGCTCCACCTCTCATCATCTGACTGTCAGCTGATCACGTCTACCTATAAGAATACGACGTCTATCTCAGCATACATATATAAGCTCCTTCAGTACTATCAGCAGCTATCACATTTCTCCAGAGCTAATTACCCTCCTCCATCCCCAGCTCCACCTCTCGTCAGTCAGGATTTGGTATTCTGATTCCCCCTGAATCAGACTAAATTATGTTGAACATGTAATATCAACATTAATGATATCTGCAATACATCATGTTGGTTCTGTTCTGTTTACCCTAAGGGGGGTTATCACTGCTCTCCCTGCTCTTATTCATGCTAGGCTGCATTGATGCGCATGGAGTTCTTGCCCAGAACAGAACCAGCACCTTTGGTTTTTTCTTGATTAAATATGGTCTAATTTTTTCTGCAAATCTTCTAAAACACCATTATTGGATGGGTGGATAGAAGTTAAACTTTAAAATGAGTGAAATTTTACATTTCTTTGATTATGTATTGAATACGTGTCCTTTTTTCATAACCAATTTTTCATCAAATTACAAATTTAGTGCACAAAAACAATTCATCAGCATTACTGAGACACACACAGACATTAAGAATCAGCGTATGAATCTCAACAATGGTGACGTTTCATGCTGCAGTGCATGCTGGGTACCACCAATCAAAACTCATCCAGCATGCATTGCAGCATCAATAAATTATACAGGTGGAAGGGAAGGGAGGAGGGAGAGGGGGAGAGGTTTGGGCAGGTCGGTGTTCTACACTCTTTCTGTGAGATCTTCTCTCCAGATTAGTGTGTTTTATTGTTTTATTGCAGTTGTCTTTGGAATGGGTGATTATCATCTGCTAAGACTGTACTTTCAAGTTTGCTTTTTAAAAGATTTAACACATGACAAGTCATCTCAAAGAGGATAGAAGAAAAACCCTATAGAGCGTTTCAACATGCGTCTATCTTGGCCGCCATCCTGTCTCGACCCCCTGGTCTATAGTAGGGCTGGAACGATTTGACCTAAAATTGTTCTACCTCGATTAAGATTAGTGTACGATTAGTTTGCTTTTATTTAAATCTGTTTTTTTTTTTTGCTTTAATTTTTTTGCCTTCATAGTTCACTGATAAGGTTTGTGCTGTAAATATGTGATTTTAAAGCTGCAGTCCGTAACTTTTGGCGCTTCAGCGGTTAATAAACAGAACTGCATGAGTCTTGCGGAAGAACATTGCAGCCGGAGCTACTTCTCTCTGTTTATGTCTATGGCGAGTCACGCAGGGACTGTGCTCCTCCGCTGCGGTTCTGGTGTGAAATAGTCCCAATATAAACACTTACTATAAGTGTACCAGAATGATTCAGAGTAAGACACAAACACGGTTTGGAAAATAGATTCATGGTGTACATTCTCATTATATCATTTTTGTAAATCTTGAACACAAAAAGGTTACGGACAGCAGCTTTAAAATACTTGAAGGAAACAGCTCACTTAAGCAGTTATTGTCTCTGGGTCGTAACATTTCTTACAGATTTCTGTTTGCTGTACATCAGATATAGATACATTAGCACAGTACATCACATTTATTTGAATGCTTTAATGAGAGAGAGATTGTGTGTGTGAATCAGTCATACCGTCTCTATTAATTATGAAGCTGTGGTTTGTAGTTACTTCAAAGGTAGACATATCTATGCTATAATGGTTGAGTTACTAAGCTACTTTAGTGAGAAATCACAGGACATTTACATTCAATCATTTAGCAGACGATTTATCCAAGGGCAGCGGAGATGTTTGCCATGTTGTTTTTAAATAGTACACAATCGCTTGAATGTTCAAATTGGCAGGCCTTAAAACACATACAAATGGCAAAGTTTTGTGAGGACGCAAGAGAAAGTGATCTGGCTTCGGGGCTTGCATGCTCTGTCTGTGTGTCCGTGTATCAGCGCATATAAGAACGGCGATTAACTTACCAAAATAACCGACATGGGAAAATTACAGCGATTAGAGGTTCTGAATTTCCGTTTCAATTACTTTCCGATTAGCCCTAGTCTATAGACATGTGCAAGTACGTGACAATCAAAACAACAATGGCGGATTACGTCCTGTAGTGTTTCTTTACAAACTAACATGGCTACTACATTGCCTACTACTGGCCTGGCAGCATAATGCAACATTTCAAGTTGTTCTGTTATCCATGTGAATGCATGGATGCAGTAAATTCCCCGGTGTTGAATTAACACCGCTCGGTGTTCATATGGGAACCACCAGCAGGGTGTTAGAGTAACACTGAAGCAGAGTTAGAGTTAATGAGATAATTAAGTTATTAATTGAGTGATGATTGTTTGATTATTGAAGACACCTGATGATAATGAGCAGAATCACTGAAGGACAGAGAAACACAAGAACTACACCAGACTTCAGCCACAGCCTTAGATCAAATCAACTGAAAAGACACTAAACATCTCTTATTACAAACCAGACTGACTTTATTTCTGTCAGACGTCTACAGAAGCTCTTATTGAGAATTAACAGAGGTTTAGAGGTTGATGTTTTATTGAAATGGTCACCATTATGGTGATCAGTGTTTCCTTTAGTTGGGCAGTTTGACTTGGCTTTTCATCAGGTGTCTTCAATAATCAAACAATCGTCACTCAATTAATCACTTAATTATCTCATTAACTCTAACTCTGCTTCAGTGTTATTGACAATATAACACTGAACATTTTGACAATATTTTGCCTGTACACAAAAAAAAACAAAAAACAATGCAAAGTATGTTTTTACTGTTGTGTTTCTAATACATTGTTGTCATGTAAACATACCCTTACTGAATATTAAGTCTTGAATATTAACTCTTATTTTTAAGATTTTTCAGTGTTTTTATCTTTAAATGGTGTTTTTTGTGTTTTTCAGTGTGTGGTCTGAGGATTGTTTTTCTGGGGAAGAATGTTTCAGAAAACAGTCGAGTGAGAAACTTAATCCTGGGAATTGATTTGCATGAGATTGAAGAACCTACATCTTCACAGCAGCACACAGCAATCCCAATTAGTGGAACGGTGAAGGATAGACACGTCATGGTCATAAACACTCATCTGCTGAATCCAAACATCTCCGATCATCAGATCACACAGACAGTGAGAGAGTGTGTGAATCTGTCTGCTCCAGGACCTCATGCGTTCATACTCATACTGCAGTCTAATGACTTCACTGAGGAGGACACGAGAAGAGTCAAATATGTGCTGAATAAATTCAGCGAAGAAGCGATTAAACGCACCATAGTGCTCACGACTGATACACACGCAGGTTCTGAAAAACAGAATACAGCTATTCATGAGCTAATAAAAGAGTGTGGAGGAGAACATCTGCAGTTCAATGAAAGAAAACCAGAATGGCAATCAGAGATATTCAAGACAGTTGACAAGATACTCAAGAGACACAATGAAGAATATCTCACATGTGATGTATATGAAGATGCAGAGCAGAGCAGATCTGATCATTCTTTCAGATCAGACGAAGAATATGAGGAAAGTTCTCAGCACAAAGTCTCTGGAAAACCCAAAGTGAGAAGTGAAGGTATTGTTCCAGTTTTTTTGTTATTTTTTTCTCAGAATTTATCTTCAATTGAACTATATTCATGTAAATTTAAATACGAAAAAAAAAACACATTCCAACACAATCCAGGCTTATTGGAAAAATTTACCTCTAGATTCATGATTCAAGAGTTTTATTTGTCACATACACAGTTATATACAGAATATACAACCGGCAGTGAAATGTAAACAGGTCCGCTCCATGGACAGTGCAAGTTCACAGTTAAAAACACAAGGAGGAAATTAATTATAATAGAAATAGGATATAAATATATATATATATATATATATATATATATATATATATATATATATATATATATATATATATATATATATCTATATCTGTAGAAAGTCAAGAGAAAAAAAGAAAAAAAAGTAAAAATAAGAATAAAGTGGAATAAAATAAGTGAAGTAGACTTTGCAGTGAGTAAACTGTAGACTTATAAATATGTGGTTAACAAATGTATAAAGAGTATAATGTGCAAACAGGTTTATAACAGGTTGTTACACAGTAACAACGAGAACAGAAAGTGCAGTGCAATGTCAGTGTATCGATGTTTATCCTGAAGTGAAGTCACGTGATGTTAAGTTCAGGAGTCTGATGGCCTGGGGGAAGAAGCTCCTCCTGAGTCTCTCAGTTTTGGCCATCAGGCTTCGGCGCTTACCAGATGGCAGCAGCGTGAAATGAGGGTTTGCAGGGTGATTAGAGTCCTTGATGATCTTAGTAGCTCTACCTTTGCAGCGTTTGGTGTAGACGTCCTGCAGAGACGGGAGAGCTAACCCTGAGATACGCTCGGATAAGCGCACTACTCTTTGCAGGGCTTTGCAGTCATGACTGGTGCTGTTCCCGTACCACGCTGTGATGCACTGAGTTAATACACTTTCTATCGCCCCTAAATAGAAAGTTTTCAGGATAGCTGGTGAAACCCTGAATTTCCTCAGCTGGCGCAGGTGGTACAGTCTTTGCCTGGCTTTTTTCACCTGTGTCTGAATGTGAGCAGTCCAGGTCAGGTCCTCGGAGATGTTTACTCCCAGGTACTTGAAGCTGCTCACTCTCTCTACTGGTGACCCGCTGATCATGAGGGGGGAGTATGTCCGTTGCTGTCTCTTCCTGAAGTCCACAATCATTTCTTTGGTCTTGCCAACATTCAGAGAGAGACAGTTGTCCTGGCACCATGATGTTAGATGCTCCACCTCGTCCAACCACCTACAAAAACTCAAACAAACAAACCAATCAATTTTATATTTGTTTTCACAGATTAGAAAATATACATGTTTATAAATCAATAAATAGGTAAATAAATGTGATAATAGGAAAATAAATAACAAAATAAATGACTTGATAAAATAAATGATAAATTTTTAATCAAATTTAATTTTGTATTAAATTCTTTTTTTTTTTTTTTTTTTTTTTTTTTTTTTTTTTTTTACTTTTCTGTGTGCAACATGAGGAGGGCGGTCCTTGAGTAGCTTCAGTGTATCATTGGTTGAGAGCTCTGGAGATGAGGAGGGCGGTCCTTGTGTAGCTTCAGCGTATCATTGGTCGAGAGCTCTGGAGATGAGGAGGGCGGTCCTTGTGTACCTTCAGCGTATCATTGGTTGAGAGCTCTGGAGATGAGGAGGGCGGTCCTTGTGTAGCTTCAGCGTATCATTTGTTGAGAGCTCTAGAGATGAGGAGGGCGGTCCTTGAGTAGCTTCAGTGTATCATTGGTTGAGAGCTCTGGAGATGAGGAGGGCGGTCCTTGTGTAGCTTCAGCGTATCATTGGTCGAGAGCTCTGGAGATGAGGAGGGCGGTCCTTGTGTAGCTTCAGTGTATCATTGGTTGAGAGCTCTGGAGATGAGGAGGGCGGTCCTTGTGTAGCTTCAGCGTATCATTGGTCGAGAGCTCTGGAGATGAGGAGGGCGGTCCTTGTGTACCTTCAGCGTATCATTGGTCGAGAGCTCTAGAGATGAGGAGGGCGGTCCTTGAGTAGCTTCAGCGTATCATTGGTTGAGAGCTCTGGAGATGAGGAGGGCGGTCCTTGTGTAGCTTCAGCGTATCATTGGTCGAGAGCTCTGGAGATGAGGAGGGCGGTCCTTGTGTAGCTTCAGCGTATCATTGGTCGAGAGCTCTGGAGATGAGGAGGGCGGTCCTTGTGTAGCTTCAGCGTATCATTGGTCGAGAGCTCTAGAGATGAGGAGGGCGGTCCTTGTGTAGCTTCAGCGTATCATTGGTCGAGAGCTCTGGAGATGAGGAGGGCGGTCCTTGTGTAGCTTCAGCGTATCATTGGTTGAGAGCTCTAGAGATGAGGAGGGCGGTCCTTGTGTAGCTTCAGCGTATCATTGGTTGAGAGCTCACTCATAGAATCAGACCAGCTAAGACAGAGAGGAGATAGTGATCCAGTTAGAATACTTTTCAACCATCAATGCACCAACATTTATCATGGCTTTACTGTGGTAACTAAATATAACTGTGATAATTTGTCAAAAATGTAGGTTAATATCTCATTTTATTTCATTATAGTCTAATTATATTGCATTATTTATTTCAATAGACATGTATTAAATGAATAAAGGCCAAATTACAGACATTTTTCTTTTGTCATTACCAGTAGTTTTGTGCATTTGTATTTATGTTAAATGTAATTATAGACTAAATACCATAAAGCCATTCTAGATATAGAAACAGTATTTTTACTTTTTACCATGTAGTGAGGTGCCATGTGTGCATTGCAAAAAATGCTCTTATTTAGTATTCTTGTCTTGCTTCTAGTATAAATATAATCTAAAAATTCTTAAATCAAGTATTTGTTAGATAAGTGAAATTACATAAGGTTTTTTTTTTTTTTGGAAAATAAAATCAAAATGGAGTGAGTTTTTGCTTAAAACACATGCTAAATGATCTGCCAATGGGGTGAGAAAAATCATCTTGTTTCTGTTTGAATTCTTGTTTCTGTTCCAAACAAGATAATTTTTTATCACCCCATTGGCAGATAATTTATAAATTGGCAGATATATATATATATATATATATATATATATAGACACCCCTGCACTAGGGTGACAGCAGTAGGAATGTCCACAATATCAAGTCTTAACCTGTAAATCAAATTAAATCATATGGCTTCATTTGTGCAAAAACATATCACTTCATGGTTGTTTAAATGTAATTTATTTTTAATTTTTTTTACAGCCAGTATAACAGATCAAAGTCCAGAGCGAATTCGCCCCAACAGTAAGTGGAGGTGGGGCTATACACTGCATCTAATTTGCATACTAATGTAATCTTGGGGAAACAAGTAATCCATTTCAGAAATATGGTCACCTTACTGTCAACACACATTTGATCTGAACCCAACTGAACATATTGACTGAAGGTATCTGAGAGGATGACCATAATAATAGCCATCTGAGAAGAAAAAGACAACTATGTATAACTACACTACAGCGACATCAGAGCCAGCGGCAAACGTCAGAAGGACTAGCCGAGGAAAGGCTGCTCTCAGTGGGGTTAATGATAGCTGAGCACCCGCTGATTGACTGGATCTCACAACTCCAAAAATGTCAGATCAAATGTTCAAATATGCGCTATCTTTATAAATAAGACACAGACTTGAGCTTTAAACGACTACGTTCTCACCTGAAAAACTCTTAAAAGTACATTTTGTGACACAATAACTGTACTTTTTTTTATTATGCAGGTTTTCTCCTCTGCTATTAATGCTTGCTCAAGTCGTACAGCAATTACTCTGTCTATATCAATGCAACGTCTATATTTAAATTCACAAAAACACGCAATTAGTCAACGTCTATGGACATTTATAACCTTGATTTAATGATGTTATTTCGTCATATATCTCCCTACTGGTCGCGTCAGGAACAACAGGGGCGAAAAAACTGCCTGGGCTGTATATTTGCCTGCTCCAGGTATGCAGCCTTTCCATGTAGCAAGACAAAGAGAACACACTCTCTGTGAATTTCTTGTCTCACACACACACACACACACACAGTTATTTTTTAATTAATCAGTTTGTGTTTTTTTTTAAGTCTAACTAATTCGATTTTACAGTGCACCCTTTATGTCTATTTGTGGATTTTGCAAATATTTACCCACTGAAAAGTAGTAAGAAGAGCTTGGCCTAAACTTCGTAACATCATTAAGAAATGACATTTAAATAAAGGCTAAAGTTTTACTACAGGCTTTTAAATGTAACTGAATCAGTGCTGCAGTGAATGAGATAATTAAGGAAGTGCACAGTACCAATGTGTTATAGCAGGGATTTAACACCTATGCTGCCTGGAGGCCTCTTAATTATCTCATTCACTTTAACACTGCTTCAGTGTTATTTTTAACAGCCTGTAGTGTGGACACATGTACACTGAGGAGTGTTAATTTAACACTGGGGATTTTGCTGTGCTGCACTGCACATTTTGAATGCCTCCCTCATCTAACAGGCCTAATTCAACTCATCAGCTGCAAGAGACCAAGACCCAAAGTGGGTGTGTCCAGTAAGGGAGACATATAACATGTGCAGTGCTAGGGGTCCTCCAGGACAGGTTTGAAAACCCCTACTTTATAGACAAATGTCTCTACATATGTTTTTCAGTGTCACTGAATGTCTCTGGAAAACAGAAGCTGAACCTGGTCCTGTGTGGAAGTGATACAGCACTGAAGGTCTCTGTGTCAAAACGTTTACGAGGGAAACGGATAAAATCTTCACATCACAGAGAGGGCAGTGGAGAGTGTGTGAAGAAAGAGGAGAGGATTCATGGACGTGTGATCAGTCTGGTGGAGCTTCCAGCTCTCAATCGGCTCTCAGAGGAGGAAGTGATGCGTCAGACTCTCTGCTGTGTGTCTCTCTGTGATCCTGGAGTTCATGCTTTCCTCCTCATTATTCCTGTTGTTCCACTGACCGATGAAGACAAAGCAGAAATAGAGAAGATCCAGAGGATATTTTATTCCACAGAGCACTTCATACTGCTGTTCACAACAGAGCTCGCTGTTGAAGGATTTACTTTAGAGTTTGTCAAATCCAGCACAGAATCTATCTCAGAGGTTCATCAGTCGTTGTGGAGGTCAGTACAGAGTGATGGGGTTAAAGGAACCTGAAAACCCAAGACAGATCCCAGATCTACTGGATTATATAGAGAAGATGAAGACTGAACCATATTCACTTCAGACATGTGTGAAAGCACAAGAGAACAGAGTCAGATGTGAACTGGAGGAAAAACTGAGTGAAATGGAGAGTAAGATCAAAGACTTGCAGCAGAAGATTCAGTCAGAAGGTGGGTGGGTTTTTGTATTGTGCATTTACACAATCGTTTTCCTTATAAAAATGAGGAGCATGTCGATATCATGACCACCCCATCCCCCTCGCCCATCCAATCAGTTTTTTTGGAAACAGATCCCTCCAGTATTACAAGGGATTTTTCTATCACAACAGCTGAATTTATTACATATTTTATTCATTGCTGCTTTAACTTCATAGCTCTTTGAACCAGTCGTGAAAAACTACTGAAAAAGCAGTCATTTGATAGTCATTTAAACAAGACAATGTTAATCTGATATTTCATCTGTCTCTTTCTTGAGCAATGCAAAATTGCAACTACTGAAAAAGAAATAAATTGAAAAAACTAAATCAAGGGTCAACAGCCCAACTAAAGCAAACACTGATCACATCACGGTGACTTCAAACTAAACCTATTTTGAACCAAACATTAACATCGAAACCTCTGTTTATCTCAATAAGAACTTTTGTACGTGTTTGAAAAAGTCAGACTGGTGAGCAATAAGTGAAGCTGTTCCCTTTCATTCAGTCATGTTCAACGTTACACAGAAGGACTGATGTTGTTGATCACCTTCAAGTGTTAACAAAATTGACAATTGACATTGGCGAGTGAGATTTGCATGGCAAGCCACTCCCCAGATATACGGTGTATACTGTAAGCTTGGCGTGTCAGTAATCTGCCTTCATTCAAACAAGAGTAGACATTCTGTATTCTGCGTTTCACAATAACGAGCAAACGTGCACAGTTAAGTGCAGCGATCACACCCCTGGGCGCTTCAACAAATAAATGTTTCTGGATGCCGTTGTTTCCTGACCCCATCTGACTGCCACGATCACTGCCTCACATGTCTGGGCTGTATCTAGTTTGTTGTTGACACATGTTCCCACTGTTGAGATCGAGACTTTAGTACCTTATTCCCCATTCACCACAGATAACCCCTTCAGTTATGTGACATTGTCCTATGGTTTGTGTTCAGAAACATCTGGAGATCCATGTTTTATTTGATTGAAAAACACCAAATTTAAATCTGCCTGATAGCAATAAATTAATTCTACCAACATTATTTTTCAGGTGCTGAAGGTGAAGCAGATGATCCGGAGTGTTTGAGGATTGTGCTGATCGGCAGGACAGGAAGTGGAAAGAGTGCAACAGGAAACACTATTCTGGGAAGAGATGAGTTTGAGAGTAACTTAAGCACAGATTCAGTGACGACTGTGTGTCAGAAGGAGTTGGTGAAGTTGATGGTCGATCAGTAGCTGTTGTTGATACTCCAGGACTCTTTGATACGACACTGACAAATGATCAAGTGGTGGAAGAAATAATGAAATGTGTTTCACTGTCGTCACCTGGACCTCATGTGTTCTTCATTGTGTTGAGTGTGGGAAGATTCACAAGAGAGGAGGTGGACACTATAGATCTGATAAAGAAGATCTTTGGTCATAAAGTGCTCAGTTCAGCATCGTTCTGTTCACTAGAGGAGACGATCTTAAAGATGAATCTATAGAGAATTATGTGGAGAGAAGTAAGTCTGCAGAACTGAAGAAACTGATCAGAGATTGTGGAAACAGATTCCTGGCTTTCAATAACAGAGAAAAACAAGACAGAACTCAAGTCCTTGAACTGTTAAAGATGATAGAAGAGGTGAAGAATAGTAATCAGGGGCGATACTTCACTAACAGCATGTTTGAGGAGGCAGAGATGTCCATTAAAAAGAGAATGGAGGAAATACTGAAGGAGAGAGAGAGAGAAATGCAGGATCAGAGAGAAGAATTACAAGCCAAATATGACATGGACATGAAAAACATGAAGAAGAGACTCGAGGAAGAGAAACAAAGAGCAGAGGAGGAGAGAATTAAAATGGAGAATCAATTCAGAGAAAAGAGGAACAACTCAGAAAGGAGTCTGAAGCAAAAGAGAAAATGGAAAAGAAGAAACAAGTGATTGAAAACCAGAAACGATCAGAGGAGGAAGAACAGCAAAGAGCTGAATATAATCGGAAAATAGAAGAGATGAAGAGAGAGAATGAAAATCAGAGATCACAGTATGAAAAACAGCAAAAGAAAGAGAAGAAGAAGACAGAAAGAGAGAAGAGAAATACAGACAAGATCAAGAGAAGATGAGAAATGAACAAGAGCGCATTATAGCAGAGTTACGAATGAAACAAGAAGAGGAAATGAAAAAGAGAGAATCTGAGGAGCAAAGGAGGAATGAACAAGAAGAAGAAGAGAGACAGAGATGGGAGAAAAAAATAAAAGAGGCTGAAAATGACAGAAAGAGACTCAAGAGGAAATTAAACGACAGCAGAGAGAATGGGAGGATGAAAAGATACGAAAGATGAGAGAACGAGAGGAAGAAGAAAGAAAGAGAAAAGAGAGACACGAGGAACAGCTGAGAGAAAAACAAGAAGAACTGGAGAAAATGAGAAAGAGATTTGAAAGAGAGAGAGAAGAAGAAAGACAGAAGATAGAGGATGAACGACAGAAACAGAGAAGAGAGAGAGAAGAAAAGAGAGGGAATATAAAGACAAGAAAATTGAAATTGAAAGACATTATGAAAGATTGGAGCGAGAGAGAAAGAGGAGTGGGAGAGAAGAAAACGAGAAGATGATGAGAGACGAGAAGAAGAGAGAAAAGAGATGGATGAAAAAGATTGAAGATCTTAAACAGGAGCAAGATGAAGAGAAAAAGAGAAGAGAAAAAAGAGGAGAAGGAGAGAAAAGAAAATGAAGAGAGGGAGAGGGATGAAATGAAAAAGGAATATGAAGAGGAAATAAAAGTCATGAAGAAGAAACATGAAGATGAAGTCAGAAAACAAGCAGAAGAACTGAATGATTTCAGAGAGAGAAAAGAGCAGCACGTTCAGGAGCTCAAAGAGATGCTTGAAGAACGTCAAGAACAACATGAACTACTGGAAAAACTCTATAAACACCTGCAGGACCAGAAAGAAGGAGAAATAAAAGAGCTGCAAGAAGAAGTTGAAAAACTGAAGAATAAAACCAGCTGTGCCATTCTGTGATTTTCAGAGCATAAAGACATTATCAACTAACAACAGCTTTTTTCAACTTATATTTTAGTTACTTACCTGAAGCTTTTATCCTGTCATTGGATTAATTGGATGCTATTTGACTGAAATTATCTCATTGAAAAATAAAATTAAAGGTTAAAACATAGTAAATCTCTTTTCTTCAGCTTGATATCTGTTCTAAACCATTATATAAGGGCATTTTCATATTGCATGTACACTTATATATAAGTGTTTAAAAAAAGTGTGTGTAACCAGCACCCCTCGACCCGCTCCAAGCGGGATTCGAACCAGGGTTTCCAGTGAGAGTTTTCCAGTCTCTCTCTCTCTCTCTCTCTCTCTCTCTCTCTCTCTCTCTCTCTCTCTCTCTCTCTCTCTCTCTCTCTCTCTCTCTCTCTCTCTCTCTCTCTCTCTCTCTCTCTCTCTCTCTCTCTCTCTCTCTCTCTCTCTCTCTCTCTCTCTCTCTCTCTCTCTCTCTCTCTCTCTCTCTCTCTCTCTCTCTCTCTCTCTCTCTCTCTCTCTCTCTCTCTCTCTCTCTCTCTCTCTCTCTCTCTCTCTCTCTCTCTCTCTCTCTCTCTCTCTCTCTCTCTCTCTCTCTCTCTCTCTCTGTCTCTCTCTCTCTCTCTCTCTCTCTCTCTCTCTCTCTCTCTCTCTCTCTCTCTCTCTCTCTCTCTCTCTCTCTCTCTCTCTCTCTCTCTCTCTCTCTCTCTCTCTCTCTCTCTCTCTCTCTCTCTCTCTCTCTCTCTCTCTCTCTCTCTCTCTCTCTCTCTCTCTCTCTCTCTCTCTCTCTCTCTCTCTCTCTCTCTCTCTCTCTCTCTCTCTCTCTCTCTCTCTCTCTCTCTCTCTCTCTCTCTCTCTCTCTCTCTCTCTCTCTCTCTCTCTCTCTCTCTCTCTCTCTCTCTCTCTGTCTCTCTGTCTCTCTCTCTCTCTCTCTCTCTCTCTCTCTCTCTCTCTCTCTCTCTCTCTCTCTCTCTCTCTCTCTCTCTCTCGTGAATAATAGAAGACCAGGACACTCTCACTGCTATTCATCAAAGGGGAGTTTATTGATACCCACACCAGATCTGGATCGGATCTCGTCTGTGGATTAATATGCACAAAGGTCATATCTCTCCCATGGACGTTTCTGTTAATAGAAGACTCAAAACCATGCCAACAACATATGCGATCCACTCGATATAACCAGTTTCAATCCAGAATTCGAAGAGCTCAGAAAACCGCTTACCTCTCCCCAGCATATGCAATGCGAACTGGCGAGAGGCGCGCACTCACTTGAAAATGGCGTCAAAAGATCACCAGAAAATAGTGTCAAAATAAGAGTCCCCATAAAGTTTACAGCAAAATAAGCAAATAACGCTCAAAGAAAAACAGGATAAAACCAATAAAAAGGATTTTAGTGAAAAGCAAAAGTATTACATACTTATATAATTCACTTAAACTCGTTACACTAACAATGAGACCGCAACCGTTAATGTGCCTTTTGAGGCCAGGGGAGTGAGGTTTACACGCACAGCTCTTACTGGCCTGAGTCCATTACACTCACCCCCTTAAACCTGACTCCCATCTGGGTCACGGCACCAAATTTAGCCAATCCTACTCAACCCGCTCCGAGTGGGATTCGAACCAGGATCTCTGGTGTGGGAGGCAGGTGCGCTAACAAGGAGGCTTGCGCGCCTTTACACGCACAGCTGTTACTGGCCTATGTCTGTTACACATGTGAATCTCTGGCGAAAAATGAAAATGCAATGCGCATCGTTCTGTTCTTCCACCGGAACTCGAATTGCATACGGCCGTTACTGGAAGCCTTTATTTACCGCCCTGAAGCCGTATCGATTACTTTTATGATCTGGAGCAGTTTTCTCGGTGGATAGCTGGACAGTGTGGCCCTGCCCTATGTAAATTTATAAAGAAGGAATTAATTCAATATATGTAGCCTTTCATCAGCACAAGCGATTGGCTCAGCATCAGTTTTTCTTTGGCTGCTGTAACTGTTTCTCTGACACACGGTTGTCATGGTAAAAAAATGCAAGAGAAACTCTGATCAGATGGTAAATTCATCATTTAGTGGCCTGATTCACTGAGACTAGAATTTAATCTCTGATTGCATTTCCTTTAAATTTCATTTAATTGCATTTCTCATGCCAATACTACTGCAGACATGGCTACAGTGCTGTGATACTTTGAACGATTATATGAAGACATTATGCAGAAAATGTTTTGACAGGATCATGTAGACTCACACAGACATCACAAATCAGTGTATGAATCTCAACAATGGTTAAGATCAAAAAAATATTCAGATAAACTCTAAACATCACAAAAAATCTTTGTTGATTGTCACCATTGATGAGATTCATACGCTGATTCTTTGTCTCTGTGCACCTAAAAAAACACAGCTCAAAATAATAACTTAAAAAAAATTCAGAATACTAGATTGCCATAATACTGATGCCACAATATCACAAGGCTACTAAAAGAAGAAATTTAAAAATTAACTGCTATAATATATCTCACTTAAGTACCTAAATCACTTAAAGAGATTTGATTTTAATTTAAGTTGTATCCTGTTTTTTTATTATTTTATTTATTTGAAGGAACACATAACAGACATAGCATAACATACATTGGTGCACAACAATGTGTGGCATTAATTGGTAGCAGGGGATCTGAAAATGACCATTGTTGCATTCGTCTTTCTCTCGATCCTGACTAGTCTCCCAGTTTCTGCCACTGAAAAACATCCCCACAGCATGATGCTGCCACCACCATGCTGTATTGGTCAGATGATGAGCATTCCCTGTCATGTACCTTTTCCTGAGGAGTGGCATCCGTCTGGCCACTCTACCATACCTCTACCAGGCCTGATTGGTGGAGTGCTGCAGAGATGGTTGCTCTTCTGGAAGGTTCTCCTCTCTCCACAGAGAAATGCTGGAGTTCTGTCAGAGTGACCATCGGGTTCTTGGTCACCTCCCTGACTAAGGCCCTTCTTGAGGAAAATAATGAATTTAATCCATTTTGGAATAAGGCTGTAACATATGTGGAAAAAGTAAAGTGCAGTGAATACTTTTTTTTTTTCTCGGAGGCACTGTATAGGGATACTGTCATCTAGGGTTTCTGTGGTAAGTAATCAACAGTATCTTCTTGGATCTTCAACAGTAATTTGATTGGATTTCGGGCCAACGAAATTGGCCGAAATCCAGTTGTTCAAAAGAAAAATTATTCTGAATCTGATTAGATCACACAATCAAGTTGATCTGTCCTGGCCCCCCTGCTGCTGCAACTGGGGCTTGTACTGCAATGCCACTGAAGGTGTCTGTGTGGAGGTGATCCAGACCTACAAATATCTAGGTCTGCAACTGGTCCAAAAACGCAGATGTCCTCTACAGGAAGGGACAGAGTTGCCTCTATTGCCTTAGAAGGCTGGGGTCCTTTACTATCTGTAAAAAGCTAATGCAGATGTTTCACCAGATGGTCATCTCTAGCGTCCTCTTCTATGCTGTGGGAGCAGCATTAAGAAGAGGGATTCCACACGGCTGGATAAGATGGTGAAGACAGGTTCTGTGATGGGTGTTGAACTTGACTCCTTAACATCTGTGGCAGAGGAGTACCTTCAGCAAACTTTTGTCCATGGTGGACATGACCCACTGCATAGTACCATCAGTAAGCAGAAGAGCCCCTTCAGAAACAGGATGCTGTCCCTGTCCTGTTCCACAGACAGACTGGGGACATATTTTGGACTTACGACTTTCTAATTCAGCAGGGCATATTATAATTTTGGGCTTCTTGTCTTGTTTTTGTTTGTTTATTCTTTTAATTGTTGCTACTGGGAACTTGAATTTCCCTAGCGGGTGAATAAAGTATTTATCTATCTGATCTGGGATACCTTTGATTCAAAATATCAGAATTATATCCTAATCCCAGCAGAAGGTAGGATTCAGGGTGGATTTTCTATTACATTTTATTATTTATGGATGCAACAATGTAATATGACGTTTCAATACAACATTTGTGTTTTATAGTATAATATTAATATTCTGCACTTGATTTAACTGTTACAGTGATAAAGTACATTATAGTCCATCATTCCCTGTATTAGGGTAATCATTTAAAAAAAGACTTATTCATTCAGAGGAAATTAATCCATTACTTCACATATCTCCAAAACTGGCCTCATACACTCACCTAAAGGATTATTAGGAACACATACTAATACTGTGTTTGACCCCCTTTCACCTTCAGAACTGCCTTAATTCTACGTGGTATTGATTCGACAAGGTGCTGAAAGCATTCTTTAGAAATGTTGGCCCATATTGATAGGATAGCATCTTGCAGTTGATGGAGATTTGTGGGATGCACATCCAGGGCACGAAGCTCCCGTTCCACCACATCCCAAAGATGCTCTATTGAGTTGAGACCTGGTGACTGTGGGGGCCATTTTAGTACAGTGAACTCATTGTCATGTTCAAGAAACCAATTTGAAATGATTCAAGCTTTGTGACATGGTGCATTATCCTGCTGGAAGTAGCCATCAGAGAATGGGTACATGATGGTCATAAAGGGATGGACATGGTCAGAAACAATGCTCAGGTAGGCCGTGGCATTTAAACGATGCCCAATTGGCACTAAGGGGCCTAAAGTGTGCAAAGAAAACATCCCCCACACCATTACACCACCACCACCAGCCTGCACAGTGGTAACAAGGCATGATGGATCCATGTTCTCATTCTGTTTACGCCAAATTCTGACTCTACCATCTGAATGTCTCAACAGAAATCGAGACTCATCAGACCAGGCAACATTTTTCCAGTCTTCAACTGTCCAATTTTGGTGAGCTTGTGCAAATTGTAGCCTCTTTTTCCTATTTGTAGTGGAGATGAGTGGTACCCGGTGGGGTCTTCTGCTGTTGTAGCCCATCCGCCTCAAGGTTGTGCGTGTTGTGGCTTCACAAATGCCAAACTGAATGTCAGAATGGGAAAGAAAGGTGATTTAAGCAATTTTGAGCGTGGCATGGTTGTTGGTGCCAGACGGGCTGGTCTGAGTATTTCACAATCTGCTCAGTTACTGGGATTTTCACGCACAACCATTTCTAGGGTTTACAAAGAATGGTGTGAGAAGGGAAAAACATCCAGTATGCGGCAGTCCTGTGGGAGAAAATGCCTTGTTGATGCTAGAGGTCAGAGGAGAATGGGCCGACTGATTCAAGCTGATAGAAGAGCAACTTTGACTGAAATAACAACTCGTTACAACCGAGGTATGCAGCAAAGAGTTCAGGAGATTGTCTTGACCAGGACCACACCCCTAAACGCATTGAAGTAACTGCCATGTGATTGGCTGATTAGATAATTGCATTAATGAGAAATTTAACAGGTGTTCCTAATAATCCTTTAGGTGAGTGTATATGCCATGATAAATTCAGGTCTCCCCCCTTAGAAGTGCTTCTGAAAACGAGGAAATAAACATGTATAATGTATACGTGCAGAACTGGATCTGCTACACATGTACTGTATAGACCAAGGGTGTCCAAACTCGGTCCTGGAGGTGCCACGGTCCTGCAGAATTTAGCTCCAACTTGCCTCAACACACAGTCATTCTGTGTCAACTCAACCAGCTCAAAAAAAAAGTTTATAGTGATATTATCCGTTGTCAGTAACAGTTAATTCTGGTTGATAAGTGAAGAAACATGTTAGGACACATATCGCACTATGTGCCATCATATCAGCAGCTCTGTTAGGTTTCTAAACAGAAAGTAAACCGAGTTCGTCTAGAAGAAAAATTCACCTGCGCCCTCCTGTGGAGACTTTAAAGCACAAGAGCAGATTCTGCAGTTCTTCCAGAAAGACAGAAACAAACGAATAAACAAGCATTGTGTGGCTGATTTGAGCTTTACTTTCTGCCAATTGCTCCACTAAACACAAATTATATAAACTCATATAAAGCAAGTATATACATGATAAAAATAAGTGAACCCAGAAGCCGAGTGCATGATGTTATTATGCTTGGTAACACTTTACAATCCCATTAGTCAACATTAGCATTAACTGAAAATGAGCAATACACGTGGTACAGTTTTTAATCAATGATAATTAAAATACAACTTTTATTGTTGGTTTATGCTAGCTCAGGTCCAATAAATAATATTAATATATACAAATTTGAACAATGTATTACTACATTTTTTTAACTTAACATTAAGATTAATAAATGCAGTGTTACCAAATTGTACAATAAAATTATACAATTTATATACTTTTGTTTCCTTGGGTATTTTCTTGCCAAAACTGCACCTAGCGGGTTTGTGTACAGATTAATGACAATTACCTGCCCATAAAATAGAGATTTAAAACAATCTCAGCTGCAGTGAAAGTTACATGACTATTTATTTCTTAATCAAATGATTTTATAAAGGCGGGTGTTTGTCCTTGTCCATGTATTTGATTTGTAACATTAATGATTCAGAAGTGAATCTAATTGAGATGGTATAAAGGCAACTTTAACTGTAGGGAATTCTTCCTTCTCAGACACTAAAGAGGAGACCCCTCGTCCAGCACAGATCAACAATTACAACAGACAAGATGTAACACGCACACTGCATATCCCAATTAATTTAATCGTTTTAAAAGAGAATTATTAGAGGAAACCCAACATCTGAGGTTTATTCTGTATCTCACTCATCTTTACATCCGTATGAGAAGAGATTCTCATTTACTCAGAGAGAAAGAAAGAAAGAAAGAAAGAAAGAAAGAAAGAAAGAAAGAAAGAAAGAAAGAAAGAAAGAAAGAAAGAAAGACAGAAAGAAAGAACGAATAAAATGAAAATACAAACTACATTGCTTCATTCAAACTGCAGGTATTCACTACGGTACAGTTTTCAGTCCAGCCAATCACATGAGAGTGTGTGTAACATGTTTAAGGCATTTCAGTCATGAACTAGTTGCTCCTGTGGTTTATTACGCAGCAGTTTATAATCTATAGATACTTCATGTAAATAAATCTTCACGTTACCCTGAAATACACATGTGGAAAGTGCCGAGAAGAGTGTTTGTGTGGATATATGGCACGTCATTATGATTCATAATCATCTGTCTGGATCCGTCTCTGACTCCTGCCGCTGATAAGCCCTCAGTAGTGAGTGATTCGAGACGCTCATGAGCAGCAAAACTTTACGAGCCGGGAACTTTAATTCGATTAAACCACTGATTCTCAATCTGCACAATGCAAGTCTGGAAATGTGCACTTTTAAATTAATATACATTTTATTCAAATTCTTATACATTTAATTTAGAAAATCTGATTAGAATTTGAATTCATCTGTATGCATTTGTAAGTCTTACGTTTACAATGCAAGCGCGGGTCTGACTGAATATTTCATGCTCAGTCTAAAGGTGCTGTCTCTGTAGGCATCATCATGATCACCTCACTGGGGTGTGTGTAGCGCCTGCGTGTCAGAACTCGTCGTCGGAGCTGAGCAGCAGAGTTTTCTCATTGCTGCTGCTGTTGGAGCGGCTCAGCGGCTCGGCTCGGCTCTGCTGCGTGTACTGCTGATACGCCGGGGAGAAGTTATGGATGGCGTCCTGGAGCATGTCGCCCGGATTCATCGTCTCCTTCAGACTGCTGGAGATGCTCATGGGAGCACAGCGACCTGAGACACAGAGAGAGACAGACATACTGATTTCCTGACTGGAAAAATATACAGCAACAGGACAAATCAAATAAACGACAGCTTGACAAAAGCATGGCTATAACATTTGACCATGCTACTCAACTGCACTATATAGGGGAGACCGGGCATAGGTGTAACATGGGGAGAGTTGTAATATTACTAATTCCACAAATCATGGATAAGATACGAGTCATATGACAGTTTCAGTTTCCTCTGGCTTCCTTTACGATCCCACATGGAGGTTTTCCAGTGTGTGTTGCTATATCTCCTAATTCTCAGATAAAAAAAAGATCATATTTTGTTTAATACTTCTACCGTTGTAGATAATGTTGTATGAGTTATATCAGGTCAGAGTGTAGTTTCTCTAGTAAAGAATGGTGTATCAACCTCCTGCTAATGTCAAAGCACCATGCTAATACAGTTAGCTAAACAATGAGTGACAGTGGCGGGGTAGGTTGTAACGTGTTTTGAAAACCATCCACTTACAACTAAGAACATTTTTGTGATTTTAATAATTCCACAGAATACCTGTTTATGTTAATTTGCTCTCACTGACACACACATACACACACACACACGTTTGTGCACGTACAGAGATGCACAAACAAACACACACGTATAGACATGCACAAACACACACAATATGCACATACACCCATATTCACACATATTGTATTGTTGCAGCCATTCATTTAAAATAAAACTGTTGTTGTGGCATATCACTTGGAGTACCCTTAGTGTTTTGTGTTTTTTGTGTTACCCAGTAGTGAGGTTAATTAATATTTGTCATCATCTCACAAAGTCTGTGATATAGTTGGAGAAATTTAAATTGTTGCCATTTGTAGTAGACCAAAGTGGATACTTTGCCTAAAAGTTACAGACATGTAGCCAAAAAAACAGGTAGTTTTAGGTGCTGAAGAAAAAAGTGTTACAACCATACCCGGTCTCCCCTACTAAACTCACGCACAGTATGCAATACCTGGATGACCTAGTGCTTTTGACCCAATACACATGCTACTGTAAATGCTAACGTTGTGTCAAGGTTCTCTCAAAGTTATGATCAAATGTTATTTCAGTAACGTTAATAGAATGTTTGTTCAATGTGACCTGGTCTTTAATAAAGTTCTCAAAACGTTAGCACAAAACATTATTTATGGACATTTTATTTGGATTTTTGTTTTGTTTTTGTAAAGCTGCAGTCCGTAAGTTTTGCCTCTTTGTCGCCATCTCTGTTTGAAACCTGCAATTGCAGTTATTTGTGGAATTATCATCTTTACGTCAAGTCAAAGTCAAAGTCAGCTTTATTGTCAATTCTGCCATACGTACAGTACATACATACAGAGAATTGAAATTCTATGACTCTCAGACCCTAGGTGCCTAACAACAACAAAACAATAACAACAAAAGTTTAACAGTAACAACAACAGAAGAAAGATTAAAAAAAAAGATGGATAAAGTGAATTATAGAGGTAAAGTGGCGATGGCAAATAGTGCAAACAATGGTAACAATAGTGCAATTTCAGATTTAAGTCAGTGCAGGTATAAATAAAATTATAAGAGTGTGTGCAAAAAAAAAAAAAAAAAAAAAAAAAAAAAAAAAAAGGGTCTGTAAGAGGGGAGGCCAATTCCTCAGAGAGACAATATATGAGGTAGATGAAGGGAGGGGAGGCGGGGGAGAAGACCAACGATCTTCTCAGCTGCTCTCACTATGCGCTGAAGTGCTTTACGTGGTGTGCATCGTCACGGCTCCTCAGCGCGGCTGAATCTCATGTCTTGAGGAGTATGTGTGGATGTCAGTCACCGCACCGGTGTGGATACTGATCGGAATCACAGTAAACAACGCGAGATCACGCGTGTGTCAGACCGGAATTGTTATTAAAAATTATAAACTGCAGAAAGTTTGTCTGTGCACTGATTTGCAGCAAAAAAAGAGAAAAGATTATGGAGGGGGAAATGGTTGGAGACACAGGGAGCAAGGATTGTGTTCTGCAAAGAGAGTTTGAGGTAAATAAATAATTTTGCAATATGCTTCTGTTGGGCATATTGCTAATGTTAACAACATCAGCATTGTGTGATTATGTGTATTTAGTGTGTATTAGCATTACCTGTACATTTACATTTCTTTTGCTTTTGACTACGGTTGAATCTCCAGTCACTGATGATTGTCGTTTGGACCTTTCTGGATCACAATCCACCATCAAAATGATACGTTTAACTATTCCTGCTGCTGTGAGAAAAGGCCGTAAATGATCCGCCACCTGCAGCATCCTCACATGCAACATAGCAACATAGCCTACCTAGGACTTCTTTATGTACAGACGCGACTTAATGACGCAAAGACATGCTCGAATTTCCCGCAGAAATCCACCATACCACTCTAATTATAACACATTATTATTACAAGCTTACCGGTGTGAATCGGGCACTCAACACTGACTGGTTATTACTTGCTTAAAATTTGATTTTGGATCATTTTTAAACAAACAATAAAGTTACAGACTGCAGCTTTAAGTAAGGAAAAATTGACTCCGGGCCATTGAATTGAAAAAAATAATGTACACCTGAGGTGGCTTTGGATAAAAGCATCTGCTAAATTAATAAATGTGATGAAACTGCATCCCACAATGCAAAGCACTTGAGTTTAATTCCCAGTGTGTATAAAATAGTAAATTATATTAGCCAAAATTCCTCATTTGGTCAAACTGTCAAAAAAAAAAACACAGCACAAAACCTTTTTTTTCCAGAATGAGAACTCTAAGTCTAAAAAAAGATTTAGTAAGTTTATTGTAAAATTTAACATATTGAGCGTTTCATTGGACAGACATCTGTAAATGGACAAATGAGCAGTGCCAAGATGAGTTCACATAACAAAATGAATGGAATTCAATGAAACGACTTAAAATAAAATGAAAGTTTTCCTTTACAGACACACTGTACATGAATTACACTATATTCCCAAAAGTTTTGGGACGCCTTTAATGCCATCCCATTCTTAATCCGTAGGGTTTAATATGGACTTGGCCAACCCTTTGCAGCTATAACAGCTTCAACAGCAACCTTTCCACAAGGTTTAGGAGTGTGCTGATGGGAATTTCTGACCATTCTTCTAGAAGTGCATTTGTGAGGTCAGGCACTGATGTTGGACGAGAAGGACTGGCTCGCAGTCTCCACTCTAATTCATCCCAAAGGTGTTCTATCGGGATGAGGTCAGGACTCTGGTGTGGAGGAACTTGACTGGCCTGCACAAACTCGCTCATCCATGTCTTTATGGACTGACGCTTTGTGCACTGGTGCACAGTCATGTTGGGACAGGAAGGGGTCATCCCCAAACAGTTCCCACAAAGTCGGGAGCATGAAATTGTCCAAAATGCCTTGGGATGCTGAAGCATTAAGAGTTCCTTTCACTGGAACTAAGGAGTCAAGCCCAACCCCTGAAAAACAACCCCGCCCCATAATCCCCCCTCCACCAAACTCTACACTTGGCACAATGCAGTCAGGCAAGTCCCGTTCTCCTGGCAACCGCCAAACCCAGACTCATCCATGGGATTGCCAGACAGAAAAGCGTGCTTGGTCACGGTACCCTGCTTGAGTTCACTGAGCTCCTTAGAGCGCCCATTCTTTCACAAATGAAGCGTCTGCATACCTAGTGCTTGATTTATACACCTGTGGCCATGAAGTGATTGAACACCTGAATTCAGTGATTTGGAGGGGCGTCACAATACTTCTGGCAATATAGTGTATGTTTTATTCAGTGAGAATACACAGAAGATAAAGTACACATTAAACCTACCGTACTGGCCATAGACAGGAACACAACCTGAGAGAGAGACAAAGATGGATAGAAAATACAGAGACGAAAGAAGTGGAAACAGACCCAAGAGTGAGGAAGAAAATGAAGATCAGTTCAGAAACATTCAGAGTCTGAGAAATAGATGTATTTCAGCTTTATAAGTGTGTTAAATCTTCAGCGACACAGCAAAAGAAAAATCAAATTAAGGGTTAGTGTAAACTAATCATGAAAACCATATCAAATGTGATCCCAAATTGTTACCCTGTATGTCGAGTCTCTTGTCCATGTAAACCTTGTACGTGAATGCGTGTCTGAGTGCCAGAGCGGCGAAAAACATCTCGATGCAGATGATGAAGTTCTGGTAACCGGCGGCAACGGTCCCCTCCCCCACAGTGACATCAGGAGAGTTGATGCGAGGAATCGCTCCGCACTTCTCCAGAATCGCCAACAGCATCCCTACATCACACACACACAGATACAGTTTCATATAACATAACTTACAAAAAACACTTTTACTCCTGTTATTCAGGACGTAAACCCCAAATCAGCCGTCAGATCACAGCTCAGTGGTGGTGTGGTGAATGAGGAAGACTCACCCTGCCAGAAGGAGAGGAAGATGACGGATTTGACCATGAGGAACTTCAGCATGGGGCCGTATGGCTCCAGCAGATCTCGGGTGGCGAAGTAGAAGAGGAAGAGAGCGTAGAGAGAGAGACTGACCGAGATGTTGTAGATGATCGTCACGTATAAATAACCGCTGGCCGCGCTGGAGAGAGACAGAGATGCTTTAATAAAACCGTTACTGGTATCTGTGTGTGTGTGTGTGATGACTGAGATGAATGCACACACTTGAAGTCTCCGTCTCTGTATTTCCCGCAGGCCTGAAGGATCACAGTGATCATGGCCATCAGCGGCTTCACCACACAGAACTGCAGCGTCGCCTGAGACACACACACACACGCACGCACGCACGCACGCGCACGCACACACACACACGCACGATTAAATCAAGAGCTCATTTTCAAAATTCATACAGGAGAGAGATCCATTCTTAGCCCAACAGTGGAAAAGGATCGTCACGGAATGAAATAATAAATAATAAATTATTATTTGCATTTGCATTATGATTTGCATTATATAATCATTAAATCTAATATAATATACAGTAGTGGGCAAAAGTGACGTCCAAGAGATATTTCTTTATTTGACCCTAGAAGTTCCATTAATCCATCAAAATATGAGAAAAATATTTCATATTTTTTAAATATTGTAAATATGAGAAAAGAACATAACACTAAACTCTGGAAAAGAAGAGGCAAACTACAGCTACAAGTTTTATTTTACTTCGCAAAAAATCATAGAAAAACAAAAAGCTCACAGGAAAAATCAAACATTGACTATCAGTTATTAATATTTCATATTTAGTTGGTTCTCTGTTGTTTTAGCATGCGTTCATAATTTCTTCGTATGACAATTTGGCATGTTTCATTGCGTTATCACAAATAAAACAATCACATCCAAACACAGCTATGCAATATGCTTACAAAAGCTTTGACACATTTATTAGTATTTGGTTAAAGGGTAGGCCGGATTTTTGGCACTACTGTACATATATTATACATTTTTTAAGGCTGCATTTGCCCAAAACTTGGCACAAATACTTCAGAGATTTTTTTCATTATCTTTTATAATCCAAATTGTCTTTATTTGTCATTGAGAAACGTGTGTGTGTGTGTGTGTGTGTGTGCGTGCGTGCGTGCGTGCGTGCGTGCGTGTGCGTGTGCGTGTGTGTGCGTGCGTTACCTGTTTGCAGAAGCGCAGGAAGCCGATGGAGTAAGTTCTGCCCCACAGACAACAAGTGCCGTAAACACAACTGGACCTGAACAAACACACACATTTACCTCAGACCAGCTGATCAGACATCTGACTGAGAAACTGAGAGAGTCGCTGAACTCACTGGATGGGTTTCCCTCTGATCTCGGCCATTATGGCGCTCTCGCCACCCAGATACTCATAACACAAACTCAAGAAGTTATAGATCACGAACGCTGCAGAAACACATACACACACACACAAATCACCATTTCACTATTCATTCTCCAACAGAGACAGAGATTGTGCTTAGATGTGCTAAAGATCCCTAAAGTCTGAGAAACATTTCTCATCAAAGCTGCTCCACGTTCATCTTACAGCAGAGAAACATGAGAAACATGAGATAAATCTGATTATGACCCAAAGCATAACTGAGCAGTGAAAGAGAATCCCATTCCCTTTGTATTTGAGCTGCAGGTGTTTATATTGAGCAGGTCTGGACGTGACCGTCATCGCAACATCACATTCTTCCTCCTCGCTGCATCACACACACAACATCCTGAAACTGTTTCTACAGCTCTGGCAGACTGAGCTCAAACTGCAGATAACATTGAACATTAAAATATACCTAGAGTGATCATGTCCAGACTCACTACAGCTACTGCTTCTGCAACACAACTGACAACATGGTATTAACTCACTGATTTATAATATAGGACAAGACATATTGTGAAAGACACTTTACAAGATCTCATTTGTTAACATTAGTTCATGCATTAACTAACGATAACATTTATTATTCTCCGTTAATATGTCAGTTCATATAAATCTAACTGTACGTTGTTTGTTCATGTTAGTTCAAAGTACATTCAATAATGTTAGCACATACACTCACCTAAAGGATTATTAGGAACACCTGTTCAATTTCTCATTAATGCAATTATCTAATCAACCAATCACATGACAGTTGCTTCAATGCATTTAGGGGTGTGGTCCTGGTTAAGACAATCTCCTGAACTCCAAACTGAATGTCAGAATGGGAAAGAAAGGTGATTTAAGCAATTTTGAGCGTGGCATGGTTGTTGGTGCCAGACGGGCCGGTCTGAGTATTTCACAATCTGCTCAGTTACTGGGATTTTCACGCACAACCATTTCTAGGGTTTACAAAGAATGGTGTGAAAAGGGAAAAACATCCAGTATGTGGCAGTCCTGTGGGCGAAAATGCCTTGTTGATGCTAGAGGTCAGAGGAGAATGGGCCGACTGATTCAAGCTGATAGAAGAGCAACTTTGACTGAAATAACCACACGTTACAACCGAGGTATGCAGCAAAGCATTTGTGAAGCCACAACATACAACCTTGAGGCGGATGGGTTACAACAGCAGAAGACCCCACCGGGTACCACTCATCTCCACTACAAATAGGAAAAAGAGGCTACAATTTGCACGAGCTCACCAAAATTGGACAGTTGAAGACTGGAAAAATGTTGCCTGGTCCGATGAGTCTCGATTTCTGTTGAGACATTCAGATGGCAGAGTCAGAATTTGGCGTAAACAGAATGAGAACATGGATCCATCATGCCTTGTTACCACTGTACAGGCTGGTGGTGGTGGTGTAATGGTGTGGGGGATGTTTTCTTGGCACACTTTAGGCCCCTTAGTGCTAATTGGGCATCGTTTAAATGCCACGGCCTACCTGAGCATTGTTTCTGACCATGTCCATCCCTTTATGACCACCATGTACCCATTCTCTGATGGCTACTTCCAGCAGGATAGTGCACCATGTCACAAAGCTTGAATCATTTCAAATTGGTTTCTTGAACATGACAATGAGTTCACTGTACTAAAATGGCCCCCACAGTCACCAGATCTCAACCCAATAGAGCATCTTTGGGATGTGGTGGAACGGGAGCTTCGTGCCCTGGATGTGCATCCCACAAATCTCCATCAACTGCAAGATGCTATCCTATCAATATGGGCCAACATTTCTAAAGAATGCTTTCAGCACCTTGTTGAGTCAATGCCACGTAGAATTAAGGCAGTTCTTAAGGGGGTCAAACACAGTATTAGTATGGTGTTCCTAATAATCCTGACAGGTGAGTGTAGAACTTTAGATTTTTAAGATGTATTAGGAAATGCTGCGATTTGAATAATTTGCTGTATGGTTTATTATTAATTCATGTTAGCTAGTCAACTAATGTCAACAAACAAAACCCTACTGTACAGTGATGACGTTTGACTAGTTATCAAATTAAATTGAATAATGTTTATGTAAATATATGTAAGGATTATTAAGTTTTTCGATTAAAATATGTTTAATAGGATTACTCAATTCAATTTGATGGAATTTTATTATTAATTGAAATGGGTAGGCCTAAATATATAAAAAAAGGCTTAAAAATGTTTTTGTGTATAGCGCTTTATACAATACAGACGGTTTCAAAGCAGCTTTACGGGGATCAGCAGGATGTTAATAATAACAGTTAATGTTGCAAACTTCATCAATTATGCAACATGTTACGTTTGAGCTGTGCAGACGATAACAGTCATAATTCAGCTGAGGTTTTGTTCTCTTCTGATCGTGTCAGTGCAGTCAAATCCATAATCATTTCTGAGAATTAGTTAGAACAGAAGTTGAAAAGGCCTCACGAGCACACACACACACACACACGCACACACGCACACACGCACACTTGCCATAAGCAGTCAGTAATGAGTCTGACCTTCGTAACAGTCGCGGACGGTGTCGAAGTACACGTAATACTCCTCGTTGGTGAAGAAGAGCAGACTGAGCCACGAGTCGAAGGCGTAGATGGGAACGATGAAGAGGATGCGCACGATGTGCCGCTGCTCATTAGGAGTGTTATAGTAACGCAGGTGCATGTAGATCTGAGACACACACACAACATATTTATCATCATGCATATTCATATTTTCATGTTTATTATTAATTTAATGAGTTTAATATGCAAGTCAAACACGTGTGAATGAATGATAAACGCTTGTGTGTGTTTGTGTGTCAGTGGAGCAGGTGACGCTTTTATCACTGTGTGTGTGTGTGTGTGTGTGTGTGTGTGTGTGTGTGTGTGTGTGTGTGTGTGTGTGTGTGTGTGTGTGTGACACACACATACTGCAGACTGAGTTCTGAATGCAGTTGCTATGCAACCACCTCTACTCTCTGATATCATGCCACCTGTTGCCAGAGCAACTGCTCCTCCTCATCATCATCATCATCCTCGTTTATGTCTGGAGTTTCCAACATTATGTGTCAGCTGAACCCTGACCTCAAACACACCTGATGTTTTATGTGATCGTTACAATAAATACATCATAAATGACTCAATATCATATTTTACTGCAAATCATCAAAGCAACTTAATTAATCATCTATCATATATTATAACATAAATGATGTTTATTAATTAAGATAGAAAATATAATGCAATACACATTTTATGCAGAAATACAAATGTGTGTGTGTGTGTGTGTGTGTGTGTGTGTGTGTGTGTGTGTGTGTGTGTGTGTGTGTGTGTGTGTGTGTGTGTGTGTGTGTGTGTGTGTGTGTGTGTGTGACCTGTTGGCAGGTGAGCAGCAGCGCTGTCCAGGTGAAGATCCCAGAGATGGTTTGAGCGGCGGCGGTCATGAGGAAGATGGGCGTCTCCGGGGCGACCACTGGAGTCTCCCACGACCGGTTGTGACCCTCAGGGGCCACCGTAACGACCCCGGGCCCTGGCGCCATGCCAACCAGGGAGCCGTTCAATTGAGACACGGTCCTCCTCCACAGCACAGCCATCTGCGGACGAGAGCCAATCAGAACACGGCAAACACCAGAGTCAATACTAATAACAACAGACACCCAAAGCGGTGTCACATGACAACTTTCCTAAAGTGATGTGGAGTTTGCACACGGTACCACAGCAATACCACGGTATTCTCTGAGATATGTAAGAATATCACACAGTGAAGATAAAGCATCAATGACATCATCTGAACCGTGTGTGTGTGTGTGTGTGTGTGTGTGTGTGTGTGTGTGTGTGTGTGTGTGTGTGTGTGTGTGTGTGTGTGTGTGTGTCTGTCTGTCTTCCAGGAAGTGGATAGTCTCAGCGTTGCCATGTCAACCGGGTCATCTGAAGACCAGCAGCATCTAATATTTAAAACTTATACTATATCTATACCTATTCGAATTAAGTTACTGCTATTATTTATTTGAAAGAGTCACTCTATTTATAAAATATACTGAGAATTAAAGAGCATCCTACATACAAATCAAAACGATCGAAAGCGATATTGTGGTGGTTCGTCGCATGATCGTATTCATACACCACGATACTTACAAGGTACACAATCTTCTAAGAATATTATGGTATACTCGGTCCGAAAACGCGGTATTGCCATGGTATCCTGTCCAAAAACATGGCAATATCCAAGAATATTTTCGTAATATCCATCTTTACGCATATACAGGCTCCCAATTCAAACAGTCGCTCTTAGTTTTTATTTATTTATTTGTGTTTAATTTCAGGATGAGATGAACAGATCTAAACATTTATGAGCATAAAGCGATCCGGCCTTCTTCAGTTTGACCGGTTTACCGGTTTCTGTTCGCCAACCGTCAGATGATGTCATGGTCTCCAGAAGATCTGACCACTGACACGCGTATTATATTATATTATATTATATTATATTATATTATATTATATTATATTATATTATATTATATTATATTATAGATCAGCGACTTCACAGTCCAAACGCTTTGGTCTCTTTGTCGATACTGACTCGCGCGTCTGATGCGTTTGGTGGAGGATGCGGTGCGTCGCGTCGCGTGCGCGGATGATTCCACCGCTGATTCTGATTTCAGATCTCCCGAGCCTCTCCCGAAGTAAAAACACAATCCCACTCACGTTATTCAGTGGATCGCGCTCATCTGCAGCTCTCAGCTCGTGAAATCCCGCATGATGTTGTTCCGCGACGCGGTGCGGTGCGGTGCGGTGCGTGCGCTGGCGTCCGCTCCCTGTGATGTCATCGAGGACGCAGCGGCGCTCGCAGACGGGGCGAGTCTTCGTAACAACACTCATCGATAAGTCACTAACACACATTGCATCTTGCAGAATAGATCAACATATCACGCAGATGTGAACGCACCAGTTTAACAGCCTATAAAAGTGTACTAACCTTTTTTGGCGGATTGATTTGTTTTGCATAACCAGTTTACAAATATCATGGTTAAACTAGCTACAATAACCATATAGATTTACTCTATTATTTATAATGAAACCGTGGTTAATTAACGCCCGGTTTACTGTGACTGCTGATGTTACCAAGTTATGACTGAACGAAACCCTGTTAACTCACCTCTCAACATGCGGGCAGGTTAACAGCTGTCATTAGGCCACATAATACCGTTTTTAACTTTAGCTCTGTACTCATGTCCTCAAGACAAGATAAAATAAGGCAGAAGTACAATGACAATCTAAAGTAGGATGCTTGCCATCATGATAAATGATCAGAATACACCTGACAAAGGGTTCTATATTATACCCGTTTATACTTCAGAGATTTAACTCAGCTGCAGTGCCTTATGGTGGGGTAAGTTAATACGCTGGCTCAATTTACCCCACAGCATTTGGCTCACTTTGCCCCATAGCTGCCATTTTGGATTAAACTAGCAAGTTTATTAATATTTAGCTGACTGATTTGCATGGTTACATGATCCAATATGGGTCATAATAAACAGTTCAGACCTGGACACATTTGCGTTGATGTGACTTGGCTAAAATTTTACTTTGACAAACAGTTTTTTAAAGTGAACGGGCGCCTTCCACTCCACTCATGTGTGTTTCCTTTTCACAGTGTGGCAGAAATCATGGGTGGTTCCCAAACATATGGTCACATGACAATACAAGTGTACAGGTGGCAAGATAGAGCGGGTGGCTCAACTTACCCCACTCTCCCCTACTGTATATGGAAAGATTTGAACGCATGAACTTGAATTGTTGTTTAATCCTCTGGTTGTTCGAGTGTCGGTCAAAAAAAAAAAAAAAAAGTACTATTGTATTTTATTTTGATTATATGCAGTAGCCTAGTTATAATCCATTTATTCACTTTTTGAGCATAGACCTGAAAATTACATTTCCAACTCAAACTGCTTTGGATCACAGACTTGTTTGTTTAAAGACACCTGCATTATTTTTTTTATTTTTATTTTTTATTAACTTGAAAAGAGTGCAGAAAAACACAATGTTCTAGACTGAAGTACGCTATATATAGTATCCAACTATACTCTAAAACTGTGAGATAGTAGTACATCTAAAGAAGTTTGAGGTTGATATCTCAACACAATGAGCTTTGTTTGTGCGCAGTACCAAACGCTTCCACTAGAGGAAATTCTTCTCTCATTCTTTTCCAATGGGCTCATTTTGACCCCGAACAATAAAAGTGACTATTTTAAATCAGGGCTATTTTTAACCTTTTCGAATCAGGTCCATGATTTTGTGTGTGTGTTCACACAGCAAGTGATAGCACACATACATCTCGGAGACTTTGATGTGCGTGTTTACATCTGGAAGGCACATTTTTTACTGTTTGCTCATCTGCAATCCGTCTGTAGACGTTTCCTGTCAGATGTTTATGTTTAAGAATGTATGTACTGACATAAAGACGTCTGTCAGATGTTTGGAAGCAGACGTACACTCACCTAAAGGATTATTAGAAACACCTGTTCAATTTCTCATTAATGCAATTATCTAATCAACCAATCACATGGCAGTTGCTTCAATGCATTTAGGGGTGTGGTCCTGGTCAAGACAATCTCCTGAACTCCAAACTGAATGTCAGAATGGGAAAGAAAGGTGATTTAAGCCATTTTGAGCATGGCATGGTTGTTGGTGCCAGACGGGCCGGTCTGAGTATTTCACAATCTGCTCAGTTACTGGGATTTTCACGCACAACCATTTCTAGAGTTTACAAAGAATGGTGTGAAAAGGGAAAAACATCCAGTATGCGGCAGTCCTGTGGGCGAAAATGCCTTGTTGATGCTAGAGGTCAGAGGAGAATGGGCCGACTGATTCAAGCTGATAGAAGAACAACTTTGACTGAAATAACCACTTGTTACAACCGAGGTATGCAGCAAAGCATTTGTGAAGCCACAACATGCACAACCTTGAGGCGGATGGGCTACAACAGCAGAAGACCCCACCGGGTACCACTCATCTCCACTACAAATAGGAAAAAGAGGCTACAATTTGCACAAGCTCACCAAAATTGGACAGTTCAAGACTGGAAAAATGTTGCCTGGTCTGATGAGTCTCGATTTCTGTTGAGACATTCAGATGGTAGAGTCAGAATTTGGCGTAAACAGAATGAGAACATGGATCCATCATGCCTTGTTACCACTGTGCAGGCTGGTGGTGGTGGTGTAATGGTGTGGGGGATGTTTTCTTGGCACACTTTAGGCCCCTTAGTGCTAATTGGGCATTGTTTAAATGCCACGGCCTACCTGAGCATTGTTTCTGACCATGTCCATCCCTTTATGACCACCATGTGCCTATTCTCTGATGGCTACTTCCAGCAGGATAATGCACCATGTCACAAAGCTCGAATCATTTCAAATTGGTTTCTTGGACATGACAATGAGTTCACTGTACTAAAATGGCCCCCACAGTCACCAGATCTCAACCCAATAGAGCATCTTTGGGATGTGGTGGAACGGGAGCTTCGTGCCCTGGATGTGCATCCCACAAATCTCCATCAACTGCAAGATGCTATCCTATCAATATGGGCCAACATTTCTAAAGAATGCTTTCAGCACCTTGTTGAATCAATGCCACGTAGAATTAAGGCAGTTCTGAAGGCGAAAGGGGGTCAAACACAGTATTAGTATAGTGAGTGTACGTGTGCTAGCACCTAATTTGGTTGTCTCCACCCTTACGAAAATTAACCGTATGGCGATATTATTGTAAAAGTGTAGTAGATAGATGAAGACCTAAACATTTAATATTTATGACCATCAAGTCGGAAATGAAATGCTTTGGATCACAGAATTAAGTTTGTTTAAAGATACTTGCCAGATTATTACTGCAGTAAAGTTAAGAAAAAAACATTTTACAGTTATTGTTGACAAAAGCACAAAAATACCATTTTTATATGAAGTAGGCTATTTATTTAAAAAAAAAAACACACATTTTACCCAAAACCTCAAGTTTTATACCATTCCGATGAAGTAAAATAGAAAACATACACTTTCTATGAAGCCCATGCTTATAATGAATTATAGCCCCATTTATACTTATTACCATTATATACATACATTTATAAAGACTCATTAAGAGCTATACTGCATTATAAGAACAGTTATAGTTCAAGATTCAAGAGTTTTATTTGTCACACACACAGTTATATACAGAATATACAACCGGCAGTGAAATGTAAACAGGTCCGCTCCATGGACAGTGCAAATTCACAGTTAAAAACACAAGGAAGAAATTATATAGAAATAGAATAAAAAAGTACTAATATATATATATATATATATATATATATATATATATATATATATATATATATATATATATATATATATATATATATATATATATATATATATATATATATGTCTATATCTGTAGAATTATAAATAATCAAGTCAAGAGAAAAAAAAAAGGTAACAAATAAGGATAAAGTGGAATAAAATAAGTGGAGTAAACTGTGCAGTGAGTAAACTGTAGACTTATAAATATGTGGTTAACAAATGTATAAAGAGTATAATGTGCAAACAGGTTTATAACAGGTTGTTACACAGTAACAACGAGAACAGAAAGTGCAGTGCAATGTCAGTATGTCGATGTTTATCCTGACGTGAAGTCACGTGATGTTAAGTGACTGAGTTCAGGAGTCTGATGGCCTGGGGGAAGAAGCTCCTCCTGAGTCTCTCAGTTTTGGCCATCAGGCTTCGGAAGCGCTTACCAGATGGTAGCAGCGTGAAATGAGGGTTTGCAGGGTGATTAGAGTCCTTGATTATCTTAGTAGCTCTACCTTTGCAGCGTTTGGTGTAGACGTCCTGCAGAGACGGGAGAGCTGACCCTGAGATACGCTTGGATAAGCGCACGACTCTTTGCAGGGCTTTGCGGTCATGACTGGTGCTGTTCCCATACCACGCTGTGATGCACTGAGTTAATACACTTTCTATCGCCCCTAAATGGAAAGTTTTCAGGATAGCTGGTGAAACCCTGAATTTCCTCAGCTGGCGCAGGTGGTACAGCCTTTGCCTGGCTTTTTTCACCTGTGTCTGAATGTGAGCAGTCCAGGTCAGGTCCTCGGAGATGTTATACATTTATAATTACTTATTCATGCATTTGCTTTTTCAATGCGCATGCTCATATAATCCATTATACACTGATTTATAAATAATCAGATATTGCATCAGTTTGCATTTGAGGTCAAAAAAAGAAAAAAAAAACCTTAACGGTAAAAAACCGGCAGCTGTGGTTGCCAGAACTTTACCGTAAAAAATATGGTAGCAACATTTTAGGTTTTACATAAATGTTTTAAGTTAAATTTACAGTAAACAACCGCATTTCATTAACTGAAATAATAACCTATTGAAATACTAATATCTGTACCTTTGATATATACTGACAACCACCAATCACAGTGTTGATGAGTCGCGTGATGAATCAAAGCTTTCAGGAGGACAATACTCATATATATAGAAGAAACACTAAACACCATCACGGTGACACACATGACATTTTAAAAATGCAATAAACATGAATTTAACAACATTAGATGTAACGTAAAACCCTGATGTACATAACTGATTAGAAAACACATCACATGTGAAATGTCACACAGGGAATTCTGGGAACGTCAATTTACGTTTTTTTCCGCTGTAAATTACACAATGACTTCCAAAACTCTCAATTTAACGGTATTTTACTGTAAAATTACATGAAATGTAAGGTTAGATCTATTACAGTTATTCACCGTATATAGTACGGAAACTTTGTTAAACAATTACTGTTTTTAGTCTTTTACCGTTAAAATCACAATCATATGCATTGCATTACTTATAGCAGTTTGAAATTATACTTTACAAAATGTTGTAGTGTTTTATAGTATGTAACATTAAAAAATTATTTATTTTTCATCATTTATAGAGGTTAGTAACTATTATTACTTATAAGAACGCAGCACTGCAATTAGTTTTAATTTAAAATATTAATACATTCACTTATTTGACAGAAATAAATCTGAATTATTATAAAGTCATTGTAACTATAATATAACAACATTATAGCAATGCCGTCTTTATCTTTATAAATACAAACGACTAATTAATACTTATAGACCGTGTGTAATGGATTATGAGCATGCGCACTGAAAAATCAAATGCATGACATAATTATTCCCCGTAAAATTTACAGTAAAAAAACGGCAGCTGTGGTTGCCAGAGCTTTACCGTAAAAATAATACGGTACCAGCATTTTAGGTTTTACAGGATTTATCTATTTCACAGTTCAAAAGCGTATAATTTAGAGGTTTATATTGTAATAATTACGCGTGTACACTGTAAAAATGTACATTAAATTTACAGTAAAAAAAAAAACGCATTGCATTAACTGAAATAATGTTAAATTACCAACCTAGTGAAATACTAATATGTTATGTACCTTTGATATATACTGACAACCAATCACAGTGGAGATGAGTCACGTGATGAATCAAAGCTTTTAGGAGGACAGTGTCATTCACAAACAGCATCTTAAATGCAATACACATGAATTTAACAACATTAGATGTAACAAGCGTCATGCAGGGATTTTCACGGATTTCACTGTAAATTACACAACGACTTGTTCTTTTTCACTTCCAAAAATTGACAATTTAACAGTATGTTACTGTAAAATTACATTAAATGTAAGGTTAGATCAGATTACAGTTATTCACCGTATGTAGTTTTTCACTGTAGCATTTGTGCATCTTAATGAGTCTTTAGAAATATGTTAAAAATACCTATAAATGGAGCTATAGTTAATTTTAAGCTTACCGAAAATTAAAAAAATAAATCAATAAAAAAAAAACTAAAACAAAATGTCCGAACAGCACCAGAGGGTTAAAGTGATTAAGACACAATTTACTCAGAATAATAACACCTTACAAGATTTAACAGTTAACGCACACACAAAAACAATTAATAAAACAAGGAATCTTTATTAATGTTAATCTCCACATTTACTAATAGGTCAAAAGTTGTATCTGTTATAACACAGTGTAAACTAACAAACATTGTATTAACTAAAAAAAACATATTGTAAAAACATATTGCTCATTATTAGTTTTTGTTAATTGAGGCCTAATTGCAAACTAAGTGTTACCAAAAAAAAAAAAATAAGAGCGCTACTGGAAATTAAAATACGAGTGGTAACTTACCTCTAAACAAAAACTGGCTATGGTTAGCAGGACGTACGACAGGAAGAGTCCAGAAAAGCACACAAAACATCTTTGTAACAGCTGCATATGTCACTTTTATTTAAATAAACTCTTCACTTATTTCCTCTGTAAAATCTCAAAAAAATGAAACACTGAAAGGAGTGTTAAAGTCTTAATTTAAAACAAAAACAACAATACAGACACATAAAAACACATGTCTTTCAGCTGTTTGTAAACTCTGGACAGGCGGATAAGTTTGGCAGAAACGCCGTCACACGTTTGTGTCTTAAAAATGCTTGTAGAATCATTATTATTGCAGTTCAGCCAATACAAAAGGCTACATGAGTACGCTTAAAAAACAACGAGAGAAACGCCAATCGCAGAAACCCGCTAATGCCAACGTCTGTAAAACACAACCAGCAGTGTATAGTGCACAGTTAACAATGTACAGCCGCACACCAACTCACAAACACAGACGAAAACAGTAAAGTGCACACATACACACATTATAGACGGCCGTCCGTCCGTCCGTCCGTCCAACACACTTGAAAGTCTTTGAAGATAACTTGTATAATGCTTAGCAAAAAACAGCGTATGAATCGTATAAATGTAACAGCAAACCTGACGAACAGATAAAGAAGGGAACAGTGGAAGGTCAGTACGAGTACAGATGCGTTTAAGTTACACAAAATTCACAGGAACGCCGCCGCGCTTGATATAAAAGAAACAGAGGCTGCGTGAATCTCACAAAACATCGCAACATTTCACATCGGAATCGCAAGGAAATGACTTTAGGACCGCAACAATTCGTTCATTGACTATTAAACATTTATCTTATCCAGAAAAACTGCCTTATTTAAACTGTAAAGCGTTTATGCATCATTACAGTTATGAGAATATAACGAGATTCACCAACGAGAATAACGAGGATTGCAAAAACAACTTTTATGTGAGTAAATATGTGAGTAAATGTGCTCAATCGAAAAATACGGAAACTTTTTTCCAACATGGAATGAAACAAACAAAAAAAGGTAAAAATCACAACTTCACACAATTTGGACTTTTTTTTCCCCGCAATTGCGAGATGTAAACCCGTAATAGCAAGAAAAGTCCGCATTTTGGGGTATAAACTCGCAAATGCAAAAAACAATAGAGAGAGAAAAAAAGCCAGAATTTCGGGATATAAACTCGCAATAGTGAGAAAAAGTCTTAATTTTGGGATATAAACTCACAATAGTGAGTGAAAAAAAAAAAAAAAAGAAATTTGGGATATAAACTCACAACAGTGAGAAAAAGTCAGAATTTCGGGATATAAACTCACAATAGTGAGAAAAAAAGTCAGAATTATGGGATATAAACTCGCAATAGTGAGGAAAAAAAAAGTCAGAATTATGGGATATAAACTCGCAATAGTGAGGAAAAAAAAAGTCTGAATTATGGGATATAAACTCGCAATAGTGAGGGAAAAAAAAGTCAGAATTATGGGATATAAACTCGCAATAGTGAGAAAAAAAAAAAGTCAGAATTATGGGATATAAACTACGCAATAGTGAGGAAAAAAAAGTCAGAATTATGGGATATAAACTCGCAATAGTGAGGAAAAAAAAGTCTGAATTATGGGATATAAACTCGCAATAGTGAGGAAAAAATCTGAATTACAGGATATAAACTGGCAATAGTGAAAAAAGTCAGAATTATGGGATATAAACTGGCAATAGTGAAAAAAAAGTCAGAATTATGGGATATAAACTCGCAATAGTGAGAGAAAAGTCAGAATTATGGGATATAAACTTCATAATAGTGAGAAAAATGTCAGAATTTTGGGATATAAACTCACAATATTGAGAGATGTCTGAATTTTGGGATATAAACTCACAATATTGAGAGAAAAAGTCAGAATTACGGGATATAAACTCGCAATAGTGAGAAAAATGTCAGAATTTTGGGATATAAACTCACAATATTGAGAGAAAAAGTCAGAATTACGGGATATAAACTCACAATATTGAGAAAAGTCAGAATTTTGGGATATAGACTGGCAATAGTGAGAGAAAAAAAAATTCAGAATTTTGGGATATAAACTCACAATAGTGAGAAAAAAAAGAGTCAGAATTTCGGGATATAAACTCGCAAAGCAAAAAAATTAATCGCAAAAAAAAAAAAAAAAAAAAAAGTTGGAATTGCAAGATATAAACTTGCAATTCTGACTTTTTCCCTCATAATTGTGATATAAACTCACAATTTTAAGTTGTAAGTAAAAGTAAATGTTTAAGTAAATTCTGAGGAAAAACAAATTGAAAACAAAACAAGCTTTCCATATGAAAAAAAAAAAAAAAGGCAATTTATTCCTACAAAAAGGTTGTTTTATTTATGCAAAATTATGATTCTGGAGTGAAATGCGCCGTTTTTCATGAGTTTAAGAAATCAGTGCACCGTGACAAACACTTCATCCCAAATTCTCATTATCTTAGGCATTATTTAAATTAGGCATCGTGACACTTGAGTTCAATTAAAAGCTAATCGCATTACGGTGTTATTCACTGTTAAAGATTACAGATTCACGAGAACTCAGCATTGCAGCAATGAGAATGTGGGAGTAAATGTGCTCAGTCATCATGAAAATAATCACCATTTGTAAACTGGTCCTAAAAACACTGGGTAGGCCAAATCGACTCGATTCCGGAGTGAAACGTGGCCTGTTCTCGGTGAGTTTCACGCACCTACCGGCTTCAAACGCTCAAAACGAACTCAAGAAATCCACTGTCGAAGCATTAGAACAGTGTTTGCGTGTGCCAGCGTAACATCAAATTTACATGGGTTGTTCAAGTTGAGCAGTGTGTGAGAAAGAAGGCCTTTAGAAACAGTCCCTGCATTCAAATACATGATAGCTTAACTCTGGCAATGACGAGAATGTCTGTAAGCGAATCCCACTGCGCTCGCACTGCACCTGTGTGTGTGTTTAACATCTCACTGGATACCAAAGCCTGTCAGCACGTCCAGTGTCTGTGTGGAAATGTGGATCTCTGGATGTGAGAGTGTGTGCGTCTTAAAGCTGCGGCGTGTGAAATCAGCCTCACCAGAAACAACTGCAAAAACAATGAAAACATACAGAAGCCGTGCGTCACATGCCGTTTTGGTGACTTACTTAAATCAAAATATGCCTCGAGAATATGTTTCAGTTTTCAGACAGATATGTAATTGACACATACGTACTTTTTTTTTGCATTGTGACATCATTCAGCAAGTTTTATTTATGTTTGTGCTGCCTTTAATTTATGCTTTAAAACTATTTTTATTATACATATTAACTACTATGCATTTATATAAAAATTACATTAAACTAATACAGCAAAAAATTATAGCATTATAATAATTAGATGATTAATTTTCATTACAAACAATGTCACAAATGCAAAATGCTTTAAAATAAAATGAGGTCCCGAAAACTAGACGGAAAAATTATAATAAAGCACTGGGCTTCCACACGTTTGGAAACAATCATTATTTTTGCAGTTACGACACACTTTAAACTCCACATACCAGTATCTCATCAACTGTCAATCACAAACCATCAGTCCCGCCTCCAAGCAGGTTGCCTGGCAACAACCCGGCTGTGCCGTCCTCTAACTGAGGAGTGCCCCATAGGCTGCCGCCATGGTAACCGGGAGCCACGCCCCCCCAGACCCCTTTCCCGGCCCCCTCCCCTGCACTGTTGCTCCATTGGCTGAGGAGAGCGAGTCCGGGCGTTTCTCCGGCCGACACATCCAACCCCTGCCAGTCGCCATCCGCGCCTCCGCCCACGGGCCGCTCGCCCTCTCGAGAGGCGGAGTCAGAGCCGGACGATCCTTCGGGTGACCCCGCGACCCCGGCGCTCTGGGAATGTGTGAAGTACCGGACGACGTCCTCCTCGCTCATGAACTCTGCCACGATGGTGGTGTTTCCCAGAACGCACCTGAGCATGGAAGCACACTTCAGATCAGACACTTCACTAAGCCTGACAAACGTCGCATTAGTGTTTGAGATTAATTAAGACGTGTCCTATGATGTTACATGCTTCCATTTCATAACAGCGAATATTTAAAAAAAAAAAAAAAAACACTTCACATATTTATTTAGACTGACATCAAAACTTTAAATTTAAATCATTTAAAAGAAGATCTAAACTAGTAAATATTAATCATATATGAATGATAAATGTAGAAAATATTATAGTAATTTCTATAAAGATTTCATAATAGATCACAAATGATTTATTTATTAATGTTTTATAAAATCTTAAAAGTCATGGAAATTACTATAATACAATGATATTTTCTATATTTATGATAAGTACACAATAACTATATTTAAAGCGTAAAACTGGGAATCATCAGGGATTTTTAAATCAAATATTATGAATTGTTTCCAGGCCTGTTGCAAAATTTACAGAATACATTTTTACAATACATTTTAGAACTTTTTCAGTTTTCTTTATTTAGTTATTTATTATTAATTATAGTATTTAATAAAGACAAACAAAAACTAAATACAAATTGTAACAGGCCTTGAAAACAAATGAATTAAAATCCAACATTCCTGGAAACAATTCATAACATTCAATTAGAAAATCCCTAAAACTCCCAGTTATCCATGAGTCTGTTCGCTAAACAAGATGTTTTTGTACGTGGTGCTAAATCAGAAACTTCTGAAAGCAGAGCCGAACATGTGGCGTGTGCTGGTGGATCTCCAGTTTAAATGGGATTTCTGTCTTTAAAAAGAGCACATGAACACACGCAGGAAACATATTAAGACACATTACAAGCAAAATGGCATCAGAAGCGACATGACAATTACAGGAAGGTACAGTAGATGTGAGTGTGTTTGTTTGGCTATAGTTTTGGGAAATCTGTAAACGCGCGTGTGTGTGTGTGAGTGTGTCTGTGTGAGCAGGACTCACATATGCAGGGCGCTCTGGGCTTTGGCGGCTTCATGAGGACTACTGTAGCGAATCAGAGCGCTGCCCTGCGTCAGGCCAAGGTGAAAGGTCAGCAGGGGGCCATGCTGCAGGCAGATCGTCCTCAGGGTGGAGCCGTCGATCTGCACAGATGTGAACACACCTCATCCTGATGCTTTGTAAACATACTGACATCAACACAGATACTGACTCACATGAAGCGCCAACTGACTCAGAGACACTACCGTTAAAAAGGTTTGGGCTCGGTAAGATTTCTTTAATGTTTGTGAAAGAAGCCTCTTCTGCTCACCAAGGCTGCATTTATTTATTGATCAAAAATACAGCAAAACAGTCGAATATCACTGCAATTTAAAATGGCCGTTTTCTCTGAATATACTGTAAAACGTCCTGTGATCAAAGCTGAATCAGAACTTCAGCTCTGATCACGGCAGCCATTTGAAATTGCAGTATTTCCCAGTTTTCTCTGTATTTTTGATCGAATAAACTCAGCTGTACCTGTGGCGTGAGGTTCCGCAGTAACAGCCATGATTTTCCCGCCGACGCTCCTCCGTCGCTCCACTCTGAAGAACACGATACATGAACAGGTTGAGCTTCACGCGCGTCCGTTGCTCACGTATGACGGCGGTGTGTGTCTGTAGTACCTGATTTAAAGGGCGACTCCGGGCCGCTGACTCCGCCGCCCCACGCCCTGGGCATCCGAGGCCCCTCCCCCGACCACGGCTGCTTCTGACTGCTGAGGCCCGGCGGGGGGCGGGGCAGGTGAGAAGTGTTCCGATTGGTCCGCCACGATTTGCCGTGTCCAATGGGCTCCGGCGGCCAACTGGACTTCAGCTCCGAGTATTTAGCTGGAAATGTTACGAATCATCACTGTGTTTGCAATTCAAATGCCTTAAAAGGAACACACCAACTTTTTGGAACTTTAGCTTAATAAGTGACAAAATAACACCAACATTTTCCTATTTACATGTTGTGATGTGTATAGTTACATCGTGTACTAAGACTGACGGAAAACTAAAAGTTCCGAATTCTAGACCGATATATCTAGGGACTATACTCTCCTTCCTGTGTAATAATCAAGGAACTGCTGCCGTACAATGGGTGCAGCGGCGCAATGATATTACGCAGGGCCTGAAAATAGGGTAACGTCCGTCAACAACCAACATGACAACCTGCTTGCACAAAGTGTGTGCTGGGGACTATTTTCAGGCACTGTGTAATATTGCGCCGCTTCACCGATGGTACGGCAAAGTTCCCTGATTATTACGCAGAAATGAGAGTGTAGTCCCTAGACATATCGGTCTAGAAAATTGCAACTTTTCATTTTCCGTCGGTCTTAGTACACAATGTAACTATACACATCACAATATGTAAATAGGAAAATGTTGGCATTATATTTTGTCACTTTTTGAGCAGTAGGCTAGCTGGAGCTGTTTACCGCCAGTCTTTGTGCTAAGCTAGGCTAGCGGTGGGTGCGTCAGACAGAGTTATGGCACACACGGAGATGAGAATGGCATGTTTGGACTTACCTAACTCTGGGGGATACGGTGAATAAGCCAAAGTCCCAAAAAGTCAGCGTGTTCCTTTAATAAACACAGTGAAGTTGGTTTTGATGCGTTACCTGTGCCGTGTGCAGTGAGGGGCGTTTCTGAGGCACTGTATGGCCAGGCACCAGGTGAAGGCATACAGGTGTTCAGAGAGTTTGATCCTGAAAAACAGATTTATGCCAATTCAATTAAATTTCTTAGGCCTGTAAATGATCAATCTGACCAAAACATTGCTACAGTCCTGATCCGTCTGATTGACCGATTATCAAGTAAAAGTGTTTTAGCATAATGGCCACGTTCAGCTCGTTCTTCATGTCTTTCTGCTGTCAAATCTGCTTTGATTTTATCAAGTAAACGCAAGAATAACTTTGATAATCCAGACATCATCTTATGATCATGTGGCTTTTGAGGAAGGTTTATTAGTTCATCTCTCAGTCGTCACTGCATTGCATTATGTTTTATAACTACAGAGCTTTGATCATAAAACTAAGCATTTAAATATCATCTAACCAAGACACATTATTGCCAGATATTGAGTGATGACTGACATGCATTATAGAGAGCTCTTGTATGTGATGTTTCATCTTATCTTTGAGAGAAAAGCTAAATATACAGGTGTGCTGGTCAATCTCTAGTTTAACTGGCACACTAAATATCGGTCACAGATCTGCTCACAAACTTGGCCAAATCCAGGGATTTGCTCTTCCTCAAACATGGTAAATACGGCCCTGATATAAACCGCCGATCAGGCAGAAACCATGCGCTCAGTGAATGAGACCAGGTTACGGTGAAGCCCCTCTAACTGTACCTGTGTTGTCTTGCAGCAGATGATGTTCGGTATCACCAAGCACAGCGGATCCCATCATTCCCACAGGAGTCATGTAGGGGTCAGGCTCGGGCTCAGGGCTCTGGACGCCCTTCCACGGGACGCCCGGCTGAAACTCTGAGTGACACGAGATATATTACAGCAATAAATAAATGTAATCTGCAGGGTTTTTAACACATAACCAGTCTAACGACACACTCACTGAGCAGTTCTTGAACTTAAAATTAAGCAAGAGTATTACTACGACATGACTGTTCAGACTGAAACCAAATTCCAGAAATCTAATTTTAAGCCTCTTAAGATTGTGGCTTAAATGGGGTTTTGGAAACATCAAGCGATTTGCTGTTCACATAAAAAAAAAATAATCTTTGATCACAGGAATAAATTACACTTTATACACACACACACACACACACACACCGATCAGGCATAACATTATGCTACATCCTAATATTGGTGTTGGTCCCTCTTTTGCTGCCAAAACAGCCCTGACCCGTCGAGGCATGGACTCCACTAGACCCCTGAAGGTGTGCTATGGTATCTGGCTCCAAGATGTTAGCAGCAGATCCTTTAAGTCCTGTAAGTTGCAAGGTGGGGCCTCCATGGATCGGGCTTGTTTGTTCAGCACATCCCACAGATGCTCGATTGGATTGAGAACTGGGGAATTTGTAGCTTGTCTGTTTGATCGGACCACACGGGCCAGCCTTCGCTCCCCACGTGCATCAATGAGCCATGACCCTGTGTCCGGTTCACCACTGCTCCTTCCTTGGAGCACTTTTGATAGATCCTGACCGCTGCAGACCGGGAACACCCCACAAGAGCTGCAGTTTTGGAGATTCTCTGACCCAGTCGTCTAGCCATCACAATTTGGCCCTTTTCAAACTCGCTCAAATCCTTACGCTTGCCCATTTTTCCTGCTTCTAACAAAATGTTCACTTGTTGTCTAATATTCACTTCACCACTTCAATAATGTTATGCCTGATCAGTGTATATTCTCATAGAAAAATGCCATTTTAAATTGCAAAAATGTTTCACTGTTTTTACTGGGTTTTTTGATCAAATAAATGCAGCCTTCATGAGCAGAAGAGACTTCTTTCAAAAACATTTAAAATATCTGTTTTGAATGATAGTGTAAAAATACCTACAAATCAGATTTATTCATTCATAATAATAAGAGCTGTCAGATCTGAGTGTTACCTGGAGGCCAGGTGGGGTTTGCAGGAGGTGTATCCATTTTAGCAGCCGCGCTTCTGTGCCAGCCGCCACCCAACATGTCAAACTGAGAGAACGAGCCGCCACCGGCCAGCTTTACCGGCCCTGAACACACAAACACACACAGCAGCTTATTTTTCCCAAATTCTGTGTTCCTTTTTTAATTCGCTTTTTTTTTTTATGAAATCCGAGATCTCTCTGATCCCCCCATTGACACTTTCAAGTGCCAGAAAGGTAGTAAAGACATTGAACCACTATAGTCACATGGACGATTTTAACAATCTTAATTTTATGAAGCGACGAGAATAAGTTTTATGCGCTACAAACAAAAATAACGACTTTATTCAACAATTTCTTCTAGCCTGTGTCAGACTCTTACGCTGATGACATAACGTAAAGAGTGCAGCGCTTTCGGAACGCCAGCTTACCATTGGCCAATGCCGTTCACGTGAGCACCATGCGCACGAGTCATTCAGCTGTAGAACTAGGAAACACTACACACTGTTTACGCTACATCAAAGGCGTAAGAGTCTGACACGTTAGAAGAAATTGTTGAATAAAGTCATTATTTTGTTTGTTTTTTGTGCACAAAGTATTCTCTATGGGTTTGGAATGACATGAGGGTGAGTAATTACAAATGACATCATTTTTGGGTGAACTAACCCTTTAAGTCCTTTGGATTTAGGTGCACAGCGTTTCAATTATACTTGAATGAATCATCCAAAAATCTGTGACATTCAGCGATAAACAGTAAATTAAATTATGACTGGACTCCGCAATTCCCTTTAAGTGCAAATTATAGGGCCCTACACTCAGTGCTTGTGTGTGTGTAGTAGTTTACCATTGTGTAGAGTTTGCTCCGGCGGGGAGGGCGTCAGACTGTTTCCATCCATCATCCACTTAAATCGAGACTGAGTCCCATCCTTCAAACCAGCAGGAGAACTCATCAGAGAGTCCAGATCGGATCCACTCGCAAAACCTGAGACGGACACAGAGATGAAAATGTGCTAAATTTCTTAATAAAAACATCACATAATCTTATTTAAAGCAGGACATTTGAATAAACCACGTTTAATAGTTGAAGTCCTGTTTGAGGAGGTGAAGTCCTCACCTGTGTAAGCAGCTGGAGCTTTGCCATGCAGCTCAGATCCTCCCATGGCCGAATGCACCGACACATCAGGATGCTTGTGAGCGTTTATACCCAGGTGATGGAGATGTGCGTCTGGGTGTTTGGGGATGTGTCCTACCATGGGCGACGGCGAGAGTTTAGGCCCGCCGACCCCCTGTTGCTGCTGTAGGATAGCCATGATCCGCGCCAACTATGAAGAAAACACGTTAGTGAAAAAGACTCATTCAGCATGTGATCAATGTGCAGTTCTGGGAGACTTGTCATATATAAAAAATGATACAGCAGGCTTTATAGGGTCATGTCAAGGGTGCAGTTCTTTGGATAATTCAGCAGGGGGCGCTGCACCAATATTTGGGTGAGGGGTTACGCTGTACCTGCTGTGGGTCGTGCTGTTGTCTTACAGGCGGAGGAAACTTCCTCTGATTCAGAAACTGCTGCTGCTGCTGCTGCTGTTGTTGTTGTTGTTGTTGTTGTTGTAGAATGAGCTGACAGGCCTGGGACAAGGAACGTATATAAATCATTAAAATAACGCTTCTTAAAGGGCTTATGCTATTTTGCAGGAGTAAATGTGATTCATACCAATTGGAACTGCTGCATGTGTGGATGAATGCCACCAAGCATGGCGATTTGCTGGGGGGAGAGCTGTGGAGGGAACATACCCCCACTAGGGGGCGCCATTGGCTTTAGCATCGGCCCAGGAACCTGCAGAAACACGGAGCAACCTTGAGCTAATAAACATCCATTTATCACAGTGCTAAAAACAAAAACACAAACCGACCTGCGGTGGCAGGAACTGGGGAGGCACTTGTGCTCGTATCCCGGGGGAAGGGTTTAAGGGGTGCACACCAGCCTGATGCATCCCTCTCAATGGAGGAATCCCACCGCTGCCAAACATATTATGACCCCCGACCTTCAAAACAGCAAAGAAGGGCTAAAGCTTAGGGCTTAAGAAGGTTTATTCAAGTCAGTGAAAATCTACCTATTTTTACCCTTGAGGAAAGTATTTAGGCTGCATCCAAAATCGCATAATTCCACACTACATAGTAAGCAAGAAACATTATGTGACGAGTAGTGTGAATTCATAGCACTCTTTTATGAGTAGGCAAAAACTACCTGGATAACATCCAGCGAGATTCTGAATCCTGTGAAGACACAGGAGGGGATTTAGGAGGGGAACGACATAGGTCACATGACAGTGACAACATGGAAAATGTAGTACATCTAGATTACATTCATACTATATAGAAAACTTTTTTAGCGGTTGCAAAGTTATTACATTTTCAAAATAAGTACTTACTCAAAGTAAGCGATTTCAGATGCAGCCTTAGTCCACATAAAAAACTGAAGGTGCAATGGCCATCCGTATTATGATGTATTAGACAAAACAAACAGAACTAAACTTTATCCACTGGTTATTGATTGGATTATAAAAAGCGAGGAGCACTGCAGATACATCATAGACGTTAAGTGAGCTTATCACAGGAAGAGCAAGTTGTGACATTTTAATTAAAGATTAGGTATTCATGGATGATTATTGACATGCATTAAGAAAATAAATGGGGAGAAATTCACTTAGGACTGGCGTAAGTCCAGTTGCTCTTCCCTCTCGAGATGGTTTCTGCATTTATATGCCATGCAATCTCTATTATTAGATACAAATGTCCTTCTCCTTCAGTGAAGACGGCATTGAAAGTGTCTCAGTACCTTGTCCAGGTAAGGTCCGGTCTCCCCACATGGCATCTCTTTGGAAGTCTGTGAGCGGAAAGCTCCCCCAATCCTGCCGCCTCTCCGCATCTCACCATCATTCATTCCTCTCCTGTCATGTCTATCGTGACCCATACTGGAGTCTTCATCCTGTCATAAACAATCAGCATATTTCTACAGCTCTGTAATGTCACAAAAGAGCAAACAGCATGAAGGTAAGAGGTATCTTACCGTAACGCCCATGTTTGAGAACTGCCGAGTCACAGGAGACACCCACGAGTCCCCACTGTTACCTTTAAGGGGGCTCTGCGGTAAACAAACCAAAAGTGAGAGGGATGGAAATATTAAGGTTAATGCTTCTTAGGAGTCCAATGTTTTCCTTTAACGTCCTGGTGAGGTCAATATTTTTGGCTATGAAGAGCTTAAACATACCTTAGTGTTGTGTCTCCTGGCCCCTTGGCCTTGCCCCCAGCCCCCAGAATTGTATGTGTTTTGGGATCCCCGACTTCCCCAAACACCAACACCACCATCCTCTTCCTCCCAGCTGGAGTGACGAGATGCATTTGAGCTTTCGTCGCCCCAACTCTCTTGCATAGACTTTGAACCTGAAGAGAACATACATGAAGTTTAAAAGTATTCCAAGGGAAAACCGCAGACTTGGCAACCATGGTTGTACTGTTTAATGGGCATGTGTACATGGATAGGCTCTTACCAGACTTGGCAGAATGGGAATGGGAGTTTCCCCATCCTCCACCTTTCCCTGGTTCACTCGATTCCCCCCAGCCACTTGGTGCATCAAACGATTTTCCCCAAGAAGCCGCACCACTGTCCACAGACGGGTCAGACGGACCACTGCTGCGTGCCCATGTTGCAGGAACTAGAAAGTGTACGTGTATTAAATGAAAGGGAAGTTTCTAAACCAAAATGGTTTAACTGATTCAACATGAACTACTGCCTTCTTACCCGAGTTCTTAGATGCAGGTCCAGGCTGTCTACCAGACGACTGCTGTTGGGCCGGTGCGCTGTTCTTATCCCACAGATTGACGTTCTTGCTTTTGTAGTGCGTCGGATCGCCCCATGCAGCCGTGCCATCATCGATCTCCATCTTTCGACTGATGGACTGAGGCGAGGGTTCATCCCACCCACTCGGCTCTACAACTGAAGGAATCTGAGGGATGGGCCCACAGGTCCACCCGGACTCTTTGTTCTGGTTGTCCGGCTCTCCTGGATGACCCCTGTCCTGCAATGCCTTTGGATATCCCGACATTTGCTGCTGGGTCTGCGATTGCTGCTGCGGTTGTTGATTTTGGGTTTTAAGTGCTGTTTGTTTGTTTGGTATCTGTGATGGAAGAAGCTTTTCGCCCCATCCCTGGTGCTGTTTGACACTGCCGCCTCCGTTACCTCCCCAGCCACCACTCCGCTGTCCTGACTCTTCCTGGCTGCCCTCATCCTGATTCTTGCTGTCACTGCCTCTCTCTTCCTTCCAGCCTCCACCCTCAGACAATGCCGTCCACTCACTTCCACCACCCTGGTTCCAACCCATTCCTTCCCTCCTGCACGTACCTTCAACCTCCTGGTCTTCTCCCCAACCACTCCCTTTGCGACCGACCCCAGCACTCATTTCTCCATGCCCGGTCCACCCTTGAGCTCTACCCAACTGTCTAACCTCCTGCTTCTGCGTTTTGGAGCTGGAAAGATCACCTGCATTCCGCCAGCCCTCCTTACTGCGGTCAGAGTGCACTTCTGCATCCCAACCAACGTTCCCACTGTCGCCCTCGAAATCCCAGGCAACGTTCTGTTTGATCTGGGTCTTGCCCCATCCCGTGTTACACAGCACTTTCGGATCCAGGTTAGTGTGATTGATCATGCTCTGTAAGGCTTCTTCTGGGTGGAGGGCCTGACATTTGGAGGGACTTTGGACTAGATTGTGGGCTTGCATCCCATCCTCACTGCTTTCTCTACCAGTCGCTTCTCCCTCTGACACATTCCAGTCATCTACTGTTTTCTGATTGTCGTCTCTTGATGCCACACTGTTTGCAAGCATTGACGAGTCCTGTAAACTATCTGGTCTTACCCCGAAGATCTCTCTAACATCCTCTTTTGATGCTTCAACTGCTGAGTTTGAGGTCCATCCTGTAGCTGCCTGTTTGTTTGAACCTACTGCGTCTCCATCCCACCTTCCCTGAGAGATGCCAGTGCCATCACCTGAACTTCCACCTACTGCATCACTGTTCTTCCCAACAGGGTCTTGTCCTGTATCCCACAAATCCGCACTGGAGACTCTAACATCTCCACCATCATTTGGTCCAGCTTGCAGCTCTGCCCAATCCCCCTTAATGGGCTCTTTGTTCTTGCAGAGTGTCTGGTAGAGCGCTGGACTCAAGGGTGCAGGAGGAGATTCCTCAGAGGCAGTGTGAGTTAAGAGATCTCGACCTGAAGCTGCTCTATCAGGGTCATCAGGGCTGTAGTTTGGATTTAGACCTCGAGTGCCCTCTTGGTCTCCAGAAGGTAGTGACACCTTGGAATTGAAGTGTTGAGTGACTCCTTTAATGGATTCTTTATTCTCAGACTGTGAGGATGCACCTCCTACCGCACTGGCTTCTGCATATTCAGAGAGTTGAGAAGAACTGTTCATTCCCAGGGCGGCAGACTCATCCATCCCTAACCTGGCAGACTGTGGGGTCTGATCACTATTCCAATGGTCTTCCGGTCTTGGCCATTTCTCTACATCAGAATTGTCCTTGTCCATTCCCTGAGCGGAGGCTTGACCTTCTGAGCCCAGCCCCCATGTGTAATTTGCATAAGTGGGAGTGGCAGAGGCGTCAGACGATGAGTGCAGAGAAACTGAATCTACCGTATGATCTGAAAGATGAAAAACAAACATCAGCATACAAATCAATATATGAAACAACATAAAAAACATACACATTGTTCAAAAGTTTGGGGGCACTATGATTTTTTTTTTTTAAAGAAGAAATTGATTAAAAAGTGACAAAAGAAATGTTCCAAAAATAAATGCTTGGGATTATAAATTTCCACACTTCATTAATGGCACAACTATTTCCAACATTGATAATAGTAATAAATGATTCTTGAGCAGCAAATCAGCATATTCGAATGATTTCTGAAGGATCACGTGACCCTGAAGACTCGCGTAATCAGTGTTTCGCATTCATTAACTAGACTATGGCGGCCAGTTTCATAACGGCTCAATATATTTAAACTTCTCATAATAACATAAAAGATCTTTAATGTTGTGTTTTGCACCACTGCTTTGGCAAAGTGTCAAATGAACAATTAATAAGGCTGCAACTGAATTCAATAAGTATATAGTCTGTTTGCACTGCGCATCAAAAGTTCTCACGCAAAATTTCCAAAATATCTGAGGGAAGATAATAACAGCATTTCACTAGATCTGTAATAGGACGCATTTCTAAACCGTTTACACAGAAATCAACTGCAGTTTCTGCCAAAATAAAAGCTCAAGGGTTTATCTTTTGCAGGGGTGTAAGCGTTCTCTGCAAAAAAAACAAAAACAACCGTACCGTTCTCCACCCACGGTTCGGCACGCACTTGCACCGCGGTTCATCTCAAATCTGACGACACATCTATAATATGGTTTGTTGAAAATAATGTGTAAAACAGACAGACAGAGTTAGGCTAATGTATGTTTCAGTCGATGGATACCTACTCTGGCTTCCCAATACATTACAACAGCGACGATCAAAAAGCGTAGACAAAACAGTCACTCTTGTATGCGATTGCATCTGCTCGACCATGACGTAGTCGTTTATGCCATCATCACCGGGTGTTGATAGCGCGTAAGCACAGGTGAGACCTGAACAACACACTAAACTCATTTAAGCTTTGCCAATTTAAACATTCAAGAGCAAGACGCAAAAGAGAACTTGCGTGCGTTGAGAGGATCTCTGTTGTGGCTCATTTTATCTGTAAAAGAAAATGTGTCTAATAATTCTGCACAATTGTATATAAGGTGTTTTTCATTTCCAGCCTTCATGAACAAATATATATCACTTATAAATGATTAAATACAAAATTAATAGCAGTTATTAAGATAAATGTGGTTTGGAATTGGTAAAAAATATGATCAGAAAATCAACGTGCCTAATAATTCTGCACGCAGTGTACAATGGAATCTTAAGTTTTATATATCACCTGTGATTGCATTTTCTATAGATATGGCAAGACGTGCAAGTCTACCAATGACATTAGAGCGAAAGCACTGGGAAGTGACTTCACAGTATAGAGACTAGTGGAAGTGTGAATGGGGCTTTACCAAGCATAAAAGTAATGGCAAGATGACTGAAATAAAAAAAAAAAATATCATTAACACTGCATATACACTCACCTAACGGATTATTAGGAACACCTGTTCCATTAATGCAATTATCTAATCAACCAATCACATGGCAGTTGCTTCAATGCATTTAGGGGTGTGGTCCTGGTCAAAACAATCTCCTGAACTCCAAACTGAATGTCAGAATGGGAAAGAAAGGTGATTTAAGCCATTTTGAGCGTGGCATGGTTGTTGGTGCCAGACGGGCGGTCTGAGTATTTCACAATCTGCTCAGTTACTGGGATTTTCATGCACAACCATTTCTAGGGTTTACAAAGAATGGTGTGAAAAGGGAAAAACATCCAGTATGCGGCAGTCCTGTGGACGAAAATGCCTTGTTGATGCTAGAGGTCAGAGGAGAATGGGCCGACTGATTCAAGCTGATAGAAGAGCAACTTTAACTGAAATAACCACTCGTTACAACCGAGGTATGCAGCAAAGCATTTGTGAAGCCACAACACGCACAACCTTGAGGCGGATGGGCTACAACAGCAGAAGACCCCACCGGGTACCACTCATCTCCACTACAAATAGGAAAAAGAGGCTACAATTTGCACAAGCTCAGCAAAATTGGACAGTTGAAGACTGGACAAATGTTGCCTGGTCTGATGAGTCTCGATTTCTGTTGAGACATTCAGATGGTAGAGTCAGAATTTGGCGTAAACAGAATGAGAACATGGATCCATCATGCCTTGTTACCACTGTGCAGGCTGGTGGTGGTGGTGTAATGGTGTGGGGGATGTTTTCTTGGCACACTTTAGGCCCCTTAGTGCCAATTGGGCATTGTTTAAATGCCACGGCCTACCTGAGCATTGTTTCTGACCATGTCCATCCCTTTATGACCACCATGTACCCATTCTCTGTACTAAAATGGCCCCCACAGTCAGCAGATCTCAACCCAATAGAGCATCTTTGGGATGTGGTGGAACGGGAGCTTCGTGCCCTGGATGTGCATCCCACGAATCTCCATCAACTGCAAGATGCTATCCTATCAATATGGGCCAACATTTCTAAAGAATGTTTTCAGCACCTTGTTGAATCAATGCCACGTAGAATTAAGGCAGTTCTGAAGGCGAAAGGGGGTCAAACACAGTATTAGTATGGTGTTCCTAATAATCCTGACAGGTGAGTGTATATGTAACTGTGAAGCTGATGCAAAAAAAAAACCCTGTCATTCTTGTCATGATATTCGGCCTCCACAAAATCTGCAGGTCTGCAAACAATTTGAATCTTGTCAATCACATAAATATCCCTCATGCTAAAAGCTCAACTGCAGTTCCTGTCAAAATAAAATCTCAAGGGCTTATCTTCTGCAAGACTTTATTTTAAGGTGACGTAGTTACACATTACTACATGCACATACTATAGTAATAACCTAAACCAAACCATAACGTTAACTATGTAAGTACATTATAAGTCACATTCACAGGTGGAAGTGCATAGATTTACATGCATGCAGCACTTCCTCCTATAAAAGTCTCTCTCAGTTCTGTTGAATACATTTTAAAGACCATTCTGTGTCAATTTTAATTGTGCAGCGCTGAATGACTCGACCAACCTGAGGCTTCAGCTTGCTCCTGCAGGGGAAGTCGGGGCGTGGCGTCCCCTCCGTTTGCGCCCCCCAGCAGCATGCAGGACAGTGGCGGCTGGCCCCTCTTCAGTAGCACTTTTGGTTCCTGCTGGTTGCGGAAGCGCGGGGGCACCTCACGGGGCATGGAGCGCTGGGACACCGCGGAGGGGGGCTGTCCGTCGGCCACAGCGGTCCACTTTGCATTGTTCCCTCCCTCAGGGGGGTCCGACGAACCCCCGACAACAGGACAGGGGGAGGGTGTTTCGGCGGGACCGGGTCGCGATGAAGCACAGGTAAGGGTGGTGAGAGATGCGGCAGATGGAGGTGAGCCCGATTCTGACACGAGGAGAGCAGTAAGGAAGAAAGTAATTAACACAGGATAGCAGGTCCCAAAATTATATCAAATCCCCAAAAGGGCAGAAAATGTCCGCACAGCACAACCAGGTGATGCATTGTGATCAAGTGCAACAGCTAGTACTGGGTGATAAAACAATAGCGATGTGTATCACGATAGACACGTAGTAATAGGAATCGATATCAATAAAAAAATGTGTTCGATAAAACGTTTGATAATCTTTTTTTTTCTTTGTCGGAAGAAACCAGAGGTTGCGAAGCAAGTTTGTTGAACAAAGGCACTCACTCTCTGGTAACCTAGCAACGTAGGGAGTGACACACTAACAGCCAATCATGTAACAGTATCAAGTATGGTTCAGTCACAAAACCGGCATGGAGTGATACGTGGAAAATGAGTGCCGCAGCGAGTGAGGAAATTGTTGATAAATCAGGAAAACAAGTCAGCTCGCCAGTATGGCAGACCAATGTCGTCTGCAAATTATGCAAGACCGTTGTCCCCACCAAGACTGGTAATACCACAAACTTGTTTAACCACCTTAAGCCTTTCGTCTGGCTCCGTAGCGCGAGCCTCCGCTGACTGTACGCACGCCTCGTCCGTTTGAGGAAGGGTTTATACTCGACGTGCTCGCTGTTGTGCTATTCTTTGAAACGACAGGAGGGCAACTCGGAATAATTATTCTATAAACCATCAGGAAACAGCGGTGAGAAGTAGTAAGGTACACACGTGAGTTAGTAAACTTTACCAAAACCACACTACGAAAGAATCGTGTAAAACCCAGTATTACTTGTGGCATTAGAACAGAATATATGGATGGGAGAACATGCAAGTTATACAACTAAATTAATGATCTCTTAAAACATTTTCAATTAGTTTCGTAAACATTTTTATTAAACGTGGATCTTTATTTTTATGGGCTTATTTCTGATATTGTTGGCTCATTCTGTAAATACCTTAATTAATCATTAGCTAATGATTTGCAAAAGCAGACAACTGGAAGTTGAAATGCGTAAATTCTAGGGATGCAACAATACAGTTAGCCCACGGTTCAATACATACCTCGGTTTAACAACCATGGTTTTCAGTTCGGTTCTGATGGCTTAACACATCAGAGTGTTTTTTAGTTATTCATATGCTTAGGCAATAGGAACAGTAAGAGGTTAAGGAAAAAAATTTTTTTATTGCAATATTCCTTTATTTTACTTAAATGCAAAGAAATATCCACTTGTACACATTCCTAGTGCATTGTAGACTGGGTAAATCCAGCCTGATCTGCCGGCGATTTGATTTCACCCTGTAGCTCAGTCTGGAAACCTGTACATTCATTTCTACTGCTTCTGTTACACTTTTGCGGGAACAGGCTTATCCACCTGGCGCACTATTGGCGGGTTTAACACGATGACGGATAGAGAAGCGATGGGTCGTTGCCCATTGCCACGCCTCTTGTGTTCTGATTGTTTGAAGGACTATCCAATTGCATACAGAGTCATTTGAACTATGCCCGTTGATCACGCCTCTTGTGCAGTGGAAAATACAGAGCAGACTCCCCAGACCAATGTTCAATCTTAAATTTAGCTTGGTCTGGTGAAAGCCAGACAAAGTGTATTGTATAATATAAAATAAATTTAAATAAAACACTGATATCTCAGTGATAGCACACTGATAGCTGGTAGCCCATGCACAAACTGGGGAACACATGAAGTAGACAGAGCAAGGCTCTGTGCTTCAGCCAATTCGCCTACGATACTGTGGCATGTCTTTTCATAGAGGTCGGGAATTATCTCGGTGCTGAAAAAGTGCGCGACGGTAGTCTGTAACACAGATCGAGCGCTTTTATAAGATGACGCAAGCCCGCACTTCCAATCACCGAAAACGGCTGCAAATCTTTGGCAATGAACACCCCCACTGCCTTTGTTATTTTTATGCGTCTCTCGGAACCAGTTGGGTAGGATTCAGCGAGGGACTGTTGCTTTTTGGAGGACTTTACCTGCTCTGCTGGCCTGCCTTCGGACAGTGATATTGCTGGGTGATGGCGCCGCAGATGTGCAGTCATGTTGGAAGTGTTTCCGTTTGAGTAGGTTATACGTGTAAAACAATGCTTGCATTTTACGTTTTTTTCTTCCTCTGCATTATACTCAATGGCACCACGTATTTGAAAGACCGCGGCGCTTCCTCGAACTGTTGCCTCACACTGCTCGTACCGAACGGTTCAATATTATATTGAGAACTGTGGCATCCCTAGTAAATTCATGTTACTTAACACAATGGTTGAAGCCTTACTATTAGTTAATATAATGTGTTATTAGTGAATTAACACAATGTGACACATTTAACTAATAAGAAGTTAATGATTACGTAATCATGTAGAATCTTCCATTAGTTGCTGATGCAGTAATCATTAATGAATGGTTTAGTTCTTCATGACTCGTACATTAACTGTGCATTAGTTAAGCATGCATTAATGCATATTTGTGCACCTGTATTGTAAAGTTTTACAGAGAAATCTTTAGCCGAGGGCAGCCCTAGATCAAATAAGTGACCTATTGCACCAGCGATAACATTGCGTATGGGCGATCTCACAAGCTGAAGAACACTGGTATGCATGTGTACGTGAAGATATTGTGCGCATAGCCATGTGTTAAAATACCAACCTTGTGTGCTGTCTTCAGTGTCCTGTAATAAAAACAAACTGTCCATCAGATGCTTGTACATAAACATGAATCTTTTGTTTTCGTGGATGTCTTGCGATTGCACACACACACCTCCTGATGACTGCGGTCTCCTGTCTTATGGTGACTGTCTTCCATGAACTGCTGCTCCCTTCCTGTTCCTGTGAGCCCACACACACATCACATGGGTTAATTGTGCAGCACATACCGTAGTATAATGTAGCTTGTTTATGTCCTGTATTTATGCCATGCAAGTTGTAAAGCTGCACCTTTAGCAATAATTTCCACCAGCTCGGTGATGTAGCAGTAAAGGGTTTAATATATTCAGTTTTCATAATAATAATAATAATAATACAAAATGTCTTGCACAAACACTCTGCACAGCATTGCATTGATTGTACACCCAACTAACAGGAATGTCAATGCATTCTTTTCCCCCTGAAACATTTGTCTAAAAAAAAAAAAATGTTTTACTACTTTCATAATTCCAAAACATGTTTGCAAACATGTAATATTCCTTTAACATTTGCACAGAACGTTTTTAAAACATTCATTAGGGACATTTTGAAAGTTCAGGGGACATTCAAAAGTAGCGTTTTCATAACTTAATGGAAACGTTAGCAAAACATGTTGGTTAGCTGGGTACACAAATGACAAAACGGTACTGAATGATGACCACACTATGATATTAGTTATTGAACGCACTTTAAAGACCAATGTACAACTTGAGACGAACTGTGATCACTCTGAATCATTTGTAAATGATCTGCCATAACGATGTTTTATTCATCTTCGTGCATAAACTTACCAAGCTAACGTGCTAATTATGGCGCATTTACACACAGACATTCAGCCGCACGCGAATGGTTTAACAGCACTTAAAGCTGGTATAACAGTGTTACTTGTATCATTTCGTGTCACATAAGTTGGTAAACGGCTCCTATGCGTTTAATTATTCAGTGGATTTCGATGAAAACATCAAAACTGAGATACAGCACGTAGAGATACGTTGGCAAAATAACAAAGACAGCCTTCAAACATGCATCTAATGGATTGTGTGACATGTATATATATATATATATATATATATATATGTATGTTGATGCTAAGGTTGAATGTGTTGTGTATGTTTGTACATGTTTGGGTTTGTTTTGCTCACCTCAGTCAGTCCGGCCTGCAGCTGCGCACTGGACGCCGCGCCGATTAACATCCGGGTATCAGTTCGCGTTCGCAAACATACACACAACTTGACGGACCAGCAGAGGGCACTGTGACATCCAGCAATTCGTTTATACAGTATTTTATTTATTTATTTATTTATTTATTATATTTCATTGTATTGTCTAAGTGTGTCTGTACTTTCTTCAGCGCTGATCCTGTCACCATGACAAACCCTAAAAAAACAATGTGTTCCTCTGACCGCTTGTCAGTGTCAAAATGTTTGTGATGACCAATCAAATCAAAGTAGGCGGGCTTTAAATTCCACAGAGCGCGAATTCCGGTTAACGGTCGTGACTCGTGACGTGAAAAATGTAAGTGGCTGAAAACTAAACATTCACTATTTAACAGCTGTTTTACAGTAGAAATGTTAAACGACTGACAAAAGCAATGCAAACTAGCGAACATTTGTCTCATTTCGAATTTAAAATATGTAATTTACGTCGTAATGTAACTGCGACGAGACAATTAAACATTAACAAAGCCGTTTTCATCGTATTAGGCACGCGGTTAGGCTAATAGCCTAATGAATTTGCTACAGTGCAGGGTTCCCACTCGTCCTGGAAAACCTGGAAAATTGATTGCAAATTGTCCAGTCCTGGAAAACGCATGGAAAATTTGAGAAAATGTAAAATGTCCTGATTTTTTTAAATAGTTTTTTTTTTTTTCTTAGCCAAGTACAAAAAGTGTATCACTGGCCCAAACAATTACTGCTAGTTGCTTATAGTTGCTTTATAACTCGCAATTGCGAGTTTGTCAAAATTATGTAAACTCGCAATTGCAAGAAAATCTCAGAATTACCTTTTCTTTTTATTCTGTGGCGGAAATAAGCTTCCATAGTCATAATGTATCATAATGAGCTTAACTGTTATAAACCATACGCCTTTTAAAGACTTAGATATGTAGCATATCCTTGTCTTTTATTCCTGTCGTAGTAAAATTGAAAATGCCCTGGAAAATGATCGCTGAAAAAGAGTTGGAACCCTGACCGTGTGAATTAATTAATTTAATAAATTTAGTTACCCTGCTTTCCCGGTAGCCTTTCATTAAATTAAACTTGTCTACGAAAATAGCAATATCATAACAATATCAGGTTGACCATTACTTTGCTTTCTTCACTGACACAGTCTTTTCATTTTCGTCTGTCAATCAAAGCTCAGCCTTGGGTAAGAGATGAGATAGAGGGCAAGGAGAGAAAAAGAAAGATGACGATGACAAAGGAAGAGCAGGCATTGCCCACTGTGCCCAGGATGGGATTGGCATTTTTTTACATATTCCAATTACCACAGAGATTAACTGAATACATTGGAAACTATAGGCTCATTTTAAAAACACAAACACCTAGCACAAATATATTGTCATTAGAGATGTTCCGATACCCTTTTTCCTTCCCGATAGCTGGGCTCAGGGTATCGGCCGATACGGAGTACTGATCCGATACCTGGGTGTGTATCTGTATATACGGCTGTATATACTACTAGCCCTGTATGAATTGTTAGAATTATTTTATGGTGTGCTTCAGACTTAATAAAACATTAACAAATACATAGTGAACTATTTTTTTTTTTTAAGTGAAAAAGAACTTCAAATGCAGCCACAAATCTAACACCACAAACTGAAAACTGTATAAAAAAAAAAGTGCAACAAATAAATCTAGGAATACAAACCAAAAAAAAATATTTTAATCAAATATAACATGTAACAAAACAAGTGAAAAATTAGCAACCATCATAGAGACATATTATTATATGTGTCAGGAAAGGGAGTGAGGACTCAATTGCAGGAAGGAGGTTTATTTAAATAATAAAATAAAATTAACAAAAACACCCACGAGGGGGAAACCAAACGCAACTAAAGACAAAAATACCAGGGTCAGGCACATGAAGCAGGGAGCAGCAGCCATCAAACACCAAACAGAAGATAACGAACCAGCACAGCCCAGCAAACACAAGGAGACTAAATAGATTACAAACAAGGCAGGTAATGATGGAAGACAGGTGGGGCAAATAAACCAATAATGAGATGACAAGAGGGGCGGGGTCAGGACAACAGACAGGAGACATGACATAACCAAAACATGACAACCCAAAGCACATGGCTAGAAAATAACAAAACACCAACATATGCTCAACAAGACAGGACAGAAATGTGACAATACGTAGCTAAATCTACTGTACAACAGTAGCCTAATATATTCTGTCAATTTCTTCACGTTAAACCAAACTTTTATTTTGATGGGTTGCCGTGAAGAGCTTTGAGTGTCTGTGCTCATGAGGTGACAGTTTTCTCAAATGAAATGGTAAATTCTCATGAAGTGACGGTTTATGCGTTTGTGTCCTCATATAGTGACACGGCAGAGACTACAAAGACAGCGAGCGAGTGTCGCGCGCATACACGCGTGCGCGTGTCTGTGACGCAGCGTTTGCAGGAATAATATTTAAATAGTATTTTGCAGTTTAATATTCACAGACACTAGTATATATTTGGCTACAGTCTGGAGCCCTGTGCTTAGATTAACACAGAAGCAACTGAACACAGCTGCTTGTACTGAATATACTCGGGAGTCGGTACTACAGAAATGCTGGTATCATCACATTTTTTAAATTTCAGTACTGACTTGGTACCGAAGTACCCGTACTTGTGACAGTTGCCGTTTTACTGGCTGGTTGCTCCAGTCTGAAATACTGCTAAACAGCGGACATACTGCTAACGCGGTTTCATTTCTTCTTCGCTGCTCTAAACAGTGGTTGCTTGTGGCAACACAGCACAACTTCCTGTGTTTGCAATGCATTCTGAGCAGCGAAGAAGAACCGTGCAGCGGTTAGGCAAAGCTAGCACCTAGCGGTCATAATAACTAGGTCTTGTTTAAGAAAATGGTATCGGATCAGTACATGGGTTCAAGTACTCGCCGATACCGATGCCAGAATTTGTTGTGGTATCGGTGATATTTCCGATACTAGTATTGGAATCGGAACAACTCTAATCGTCATAATAGTATTATTGTATAAATATTTGTATCGGGTGTGTGCGGTGGTGTTCTGAAATGAGGTAAAGTCCTAAGTTTTGTTTTTATATATAGATAGATAGATAGATAGATAGATAGATAGATAGATAGTAAATTCATATCCCATTTAAACCTAATGTCACATCTTCCTGGTTAAGTATTACATAAAATAGAGAAACCAAATACAGTTCTATTTTGTATTTTTACACTAACTATACAATTAATGTTCTATTCCTAAATCTCATCAAGTTTAGTTTAAGCATTTTTACAAACATTCCAAAATAATAACTAAAGGCACAATTTAAACAATATATTTTATTTGTGAACTTATGTTCAGCTGTTCTTTAATAGTCAACTTATTTTCATCAGTTATCAAGCTCGGTATGAACACTGACGAAGACGTAGGCTATCTTTAATATTATATAGACTGCTTGCTAAAAATAACCCTCAGTGATCATGTTTTCAGTTCATCTTAAGTTTGATTTTGACATGACAAAGTGGCAATATCTAAGTGGCTGAGTTGTCCATCCATCCATCATCTTCCGCTTATCCAGGGCCAGGTCACGGGGGCAACAGTCTAAGCAGAGACACCCAGACTTCCCTCTCCCTAGACACTTCCTCCAGCTCTTCTGGGGGAATACTGAGGCGTTCCCAGGCCAGCCGGGAGACAATCCCTCCAGCGTGTCCTAGGTCTTCCCCGGGGTCTGCTCCCGGTGGGACGTGCCCAGAACATCTCCCCGGGATGGCATCCGAAACAAATGCCCGAGCCACCTCAGCTGGCTCCTCTCGATGTGGAGGAGCAACGGCTCTACTCTGAGTTCCTCTTGAGTGACCAAGCTTCTCACCCTATCTCTAAGGGAGCGCCCAGCCACCCTGTGGAGAAAGCTCATTCACTTTCAGTCATGCCCCACAACTCATGACCATAGGTGAGCGTAGGAACGTAGATCGACCGGTAAATCGAGAGCGTGGCCTTACAGCTCAACTCCTTCACCACGACAGAAACAATTGACCGCGTTACTGCAGAAGCAGCACCAATCCATCTGCCAAAACCCGTTCAATCCTTCCGTCACTCGTGAACAAGACCCCAAGATACTTGAACTCCTCCACCAACCTGAAGCAGGCAAGCCACCCTTTTCCTACTGAGAACCATGGTCTTGGAGGTGCTGATTCTCATCCCAGCCACTTCACACTCGGCTGCAAACCGTCCTAGTCTGAAGAGGCCAACATGACTTCATCCGCATGACATCTAAATGGCTGAATTTACTTCATTAGTCTTCCCATTAAATGCCTTCACTCTGAATACTCATGAAAATGAGGTGGGATTTATTGCACAAACCAATCACAGTACAATGGAGCCATTGCCTCCTCTCGCATAAATGTGAACACTGGCATCCAAACCCTGGTGTGCACTGCTGAATGCACCAAGAGCGCTGCAAAGATGGGTTAACCAAAAATTAACAGGAAGATGAGACCTTAAACAGAATGCTCACACATGGTTCTCTTGTCATAGTTGCAATGTTGCCAATCAAAAGTTCAGTAAAGGCATCAGATCTTTGTGTGTGATGGAGGGATTCCTGCTGATGTTTTGACTCCTTTACATTTGAGCTCTTAAGTTCTCATCTGGTCAAAATGCCAACATATGCAGGCTATGCACAGCACAGAATCGTTTTGGATGTTCGGTAAGTCCTGTTACAAGTCCTTAAAGTGATAAAAGCAGTTGCAATTGTACAAAATACACAGTCTACTCAATTTAGTAAGTGTTGCACATTTTATTGGTGCAAAGATATGCAATGGCCAATTTAACTTAGTGGAACGCTTCCCTTGACATCTCGCGATTTGGGAGACAAGTTCCTGTAGATGGGATACGCATCACCTCAATACACTCCAAAGCAGTATTTGAGTGTAGGTTTAAGGGTGCATTAAGGGCACGGTCCTTTGGAATTTAACACATGAAACAGCCTTGCATACGTACTTCATGTTGTATATACATGCTCTCAAGTAGCCAGTACCACTTGAGTGTGGGTAGGTCTGTGTAGACTACAAATTCTTGAGCAATTTGTGACTAAGGTAGGCCTTTTTGGAAGTGTAGTTACTGGTCTTAAACTGGGATCTGCAACACTCGTCAGATGTTCAACAAAAAGGCAAAGTGATTGCATTAAAGAATTTATTTTGAATCATGTCCTATAGCACAGTCAAAAAAACAAAACTATGCACTTGTAAGGAAAGTTGTGAATGAACAAATTTCTGTATCCAACACGGCTGTCACGTGACAAAAGAACGAGACTCGTACCCGAAGACTCGAGATGAACTGATCAATTGTTTCCCGTACAGAACATACGAGATGTGTGTGCGGTCAACACAAAATTACAAGAGACAACTCATTGCTACCATAGAAATGGTTTCCTAAACTGAACATCAAGTGTATAGTTACTGGTCTTAAACAGGGACCTGCAACAGTTGTCATGTTCAACAAAAGTATGTTTGCATGTATGCAACATTGCATACCATGGCGGCGCGAGCACACGCAGCGGTTTCTCTCTCTCCTGACGGACCGGTGTTTTCGTTTTTGTATGTCCTTGTCCCGTCCGTTCATCTGCAAACTCAGCTACAGACGTGAGTTTCTGCTTGAGGTTGGAAAAACTACAGTCTTCAATCCAAGCTCGGCGCTCGCTCAAGATCTGCGGGATCATGGCCTTCTCCGGGGGCCTACCCCATCACCGTCCCCCACTACTGCACCTCTCCCACAGTGGAGGCGCCACAAACGGGGTGAGAGGAAACCGAAGAGGGGGAAGCGCGGAGGTATCCGTGTCAGGCTAGCGGCTAAACCACACAAGCCGGCTATCCCCACCATCATTCTCGCTAACGTACGCTCGTTGGACAATAAACTGGATGATCTTCGTCGTCTTTGCTCTACTCGGAAGACTGTTGTGTTTTTGTGTTCACGGAAACATGGCTCAACAACAGCGTTCCGGACCGCGCCATTCAGCTCGATCGGCGCACATGCCATCGGGCGGACAGAGTGCTCGTCGAGGGAGGTAAGACCAGCGACGGCGGACTCTGTGTTTACACCAATGATGCGTAGTGCCACGATGCTGTTGTGGTCTGCAAACACTGCTCACCCCTGGTGGAGTTTATGATTATTAAATGTCGGCCGTTTTATCTACCGCGGGAATATTCAGCTATTATACTTGCTGCTGTATACATCCCCCCCAGCTCCAACAACAACAACAGGAGTGAGGCACTGAATCATTTTTATAAACACATCAGTGATCAGCAGACAGCCCACCCAGATGCTTTTCTCATCTTGGCTGGTGATTTCAACCATGCAGACTTAAAGTGTGTGCTTCCAAAAATTCATCAGCACATTGACTTCCCAACACGTGGAAACAACACTCTGGACTTTGTGTACACTACACAGAGAGGAGCTTACAAAGCCCTTCCCCTCCCCCACCTGGGTGCTTCAGATCACATCACTGTTATGTTGATGCCAGCATAGACCACTTGTGAAAGCCACCAAACCAGTCCAGAAGCAGATTCAAGTCTGGCCTGAAGGGTCATCAGAGGCTCTTCAAGACCGCTTCGACACCACTGACTGGGACATGTTTAAACAGGCTGCAACCTACCACAACACCACAGACCTCCAGGAGTACTCTGAGACTGTTACTTCTTATATCACCAAGTGCATTGAGGATGTAACAGTCACAAAGACCATCACCGTCTGGCCCAACCAAAAACCGTGGCTGACAGGGAATGTCTACAGACTTCTGAAGACGCGTAATGCTGCCTTCAGAGCTAGAGATGAGGTGGGCCTGAGGACAGCAAGGGCCAACCTGTCACGCGGCATCAGGAAGGCTAAGAGACAGTACTCCAGGAGGATAGCCCATCGTTTCAGCGACAGCAGAGACACAAGGAGCCTGTGGCAAGGGATTCAGACCATCACAGACTATAAGCCCCCTGCACGGACATGTGATAGCTCCGCCCCCCTGCTGAATGAGCTGAACACTTTCTTTGCTCGCTTTGAAGCACACAACAGCACCACTGCACAGAAGTCACCACCTCCTCCTGATGACCAGATGTTGTCACTGCCCAGGGACAGCGTGAGAAGATCCTTCAGCAGGGTCAACGCACGCAAAGCTCCAGGTCCAGACAACATTCCTGGACGTGTATTGAGAGACTGTGCAGAGGAACTCACTGATGTCTTCACAGACATCTTCAACATCTCACTGAGTCAAGCTGCCGTCCCCACATGCTTCAAAGCAACCACCATCATTCCAGTCCCTAAGAAATCATCTCCATCCTGCTTCAACGACTACCGTCCAGTCGCACTTACCCCCATCCTTATGAAGTGCTTTGAGTGGCTAGTTATGCACCACATTAAGTCTGTCCTCCCCCCCTCCCTGGACCCCTACCAATTTGCATATCGGTCTAAACGCTCGACCGATGATGCCATCGCCACTACCGTCCATTCAGCACTCACACACCTGGAAAATAAAGACACTTATGTCAGAATGCTGTTCATAGACTTTAGTTCAGCATTCAATACAATCATCCCTCTACAGCTCACTCAAAAACTGACACAGCTGAGCCGCCTGGCCAGGTTGTGGACTTCAGGAGAATGCACACCCAGCATGCTCCTCTGACCATCAACTGTGCGACCGTGGAAAGGGTGAGGAGCACCAAATTTCTGGGTGTACATATCACAGAAGACCTCTCCTGGACCGCCAACACCACAGCACTGACCAAGAAAGCACAGCAGCGACTCTACTTTCTCCGTAAGCTGAGAAGAGCCGGAGCCCCAGCCCCCATCATGCGCACCTTCTACAGAGGCACCATCGAGAGCATTCTGACCAGCTGCATCACTGTGTGGTACGGCGCCTGCAACGCATCCTGCCGTAAAGCACTTCAGTGCATAGTCAGAGCAGCTGAGAAGATCGTTGGTGTCTCTTTCCCACCCCTCCAGGACATTTATAACTCCCGCAAAGGCCCTCATCATTGCGAGAGACCCCACCCGTCGCACAGCCTCTTCAGTCTGCTGCCATCAGGGAGGAGGCTATGCAGTCTCCAAGCAAGGACCAGCAGACTGAAGGACAGCTTCATTCCCCAAGCTGTCAGGGCATTGAACTCCCTCCCGACTCTCCCCTCTTACAGACTCTTTTTGCACACTTATAATTTTATACCTGCACTGACTTAATCTGAAATTGCACTGTTTGCCACTACCTCTAATTCACTTTATCCATCTTTTTTTAAATCTTTCTTCTGCTGTTGTTACTGTTAAACTTTTGTTGTTAGGCACCTAGGGTCTGAGAGTCATAGAATTTCAATTCTCTATGCATGTACTGCACGTATGGCAGAATTGACAAAGCTGACTTTGACTTGAAAAAAAAGGCAAACAAGGGATTGGATTAAATAATTTATTTTGAATCATGTCCTATAGCACGCAGTCACGGACAGGGAGATGTGTAGGTGGTCTCAAATGCGTCACCTGAAAGAGGAACATGAAATGAGCTGGAGCATGGTCGGTGAATTCAGTCAGAGCAAAGCATGATTAGGGATGAAAGCATACTTGTCTGATAGTAGTCAAACATGACAACCGCTGGCTTGAGATTTCACCGCAAGAACCTGTTTCAGCTTAAGAGTAACTCATGGGGACGCCTTTGGGAACCTGCGAGACAGAAAGGATGAACAGCAGCACATAAAGGACATGAAAAGATGGCAGCTAGTGATTACACACACACAGTACAGTCTCACCCCTTTCAGATACACTAGGACATGATCCTCTTTAGTGTCGACTCGCTCCACTAGTGGGGCAAATGATTGGGGTGGAGAGCCAAGCTGAAGGGGAAGAGACCATTTATAGACAATTACATCTGAAGAAGCTTCAAGCACCTTGGGATTTTCCAAGTCCTACATACCAGTGACGTATCAGCTGTGAAGCCCGACAGGAGTTTAACATCCACTAGAACCATGTTAGTAGTTGCTTTTGCACCGTTGTATCTGAAGACGAATAAGTTTAGTCAACAGGATCAAGCAAGCAGTTCCCCTTTGTCAGGGACAAACTGGTTTCAGGACAAAGTCAAAGCTGTTCTTACTTCACCGTGAAGTTCAACATGAGATTGGCTCCAAGCAGTCGGCAGTCTCCAGTCACCTTTGTGTCGACGTTGAGTGTTTTGGCATCTTTAACGGGTGTTGGGATGTTGTAGAAACATGCAACCTATAGTACAAGCAAAGCACAGTAAGATTGAGGTGCACAAACCATAGGAGGGGTTGAAGATACAGACCTGCACAGACACAAGTGGAGTCTGATGCCTTAACACTATATTTGCCAGGAACGTTTCTCAGGGGCTTCTCTTGATACAGCAGCCTGTTGTCCCGAGTCACATTGAAGCTATAAGAGTCTCCTACCACTGAGGACTGTACGGTAACGGTGCTGAAGCAGTCCAAGCTGAACACTTGAGAAGCGTACACAGACAGGGCATGAAGAGCCACCGCAGTGTCCTGAAAACAAGTACCAGATTAAAAACTCCACTCATAAATGACTGTGCATGTCTGGTAGTCAGAGGCACCTGGGTGGAGGAGAAGCCTCCATAGGGATTCTGCTGGGTCACCAGCCAGTTGACAACGCAGTTAGCATAGCCCAGAGTAGCCGTCATAAGGGGTCGTTCAGTGAGAACCACTAGTAGCACATAAGAGCTGATCTCCACCGCCAGAGTATCACCAGATGTCGTCTGAGACCAGTGGAGCTTAGTGCCTAAAGAGAAGATGGAGAGGAGAAAGTTGTGTCAAAGAACCTCAAGTATAAACCCACTAAAGAGTAGAACTTCAGTGTTAAGGTGTATCTTTCTATGACACTGTGGCATGTTTGCAATTTGTCCTGCACTCCAAACATTTAAAAGGGAAGAGTTCAGTGATGCATTGTGTAAGGTGCATTAGTCAATCGAATAGCTGCATGGTACAACACATCTAATGGTTCTAGAGTTCCTTTACGAGCATTCCTATAAGCTACGTCTCTAGTCAAATAACTGTAAAACTGGTTATGACCTAATAAACAGATATCAATATAAGAAACCAAGTCTCGGATTTAACCTTCTTCTGAAGAATCATGATCAGTGAAAGTTAGAGCCATTTCAAGATATTCGTATGAGGATACCACTTCAAGATTTGCCCTATTCAGGGACGTAATACCTTTGTTACACTGATTCTCTTAAATCTGCCTTAAATTCTTTAAATGCTTCGTGGAAACTGCCATAGTTCTCATTTATTTGAAATGAATGTCTTAAGAGCGAGACGTCACTAGCTGAGCAATGATAGTCATGACAATTTTATAGTTTTGCTAAGATACAATTCCATTAGTTACTAAAGACTACAAAGTTAGTGGTGAAGCGTTTACAGTGAAAATGGTTGACGTTTGCAGCTTAAACCTTGTGCCAAGTATAGAATACTTCTAAATGTTACAGGCTCTGTAGATAGATTGAGCATGTGAACATCTTGTTTTGTGTTTATTTGGATGAGTAACTTCCTGATTAGCCACTTGATGGATGAGCTCCTGCATTTACGCAAGTCCTACTTTATCAAGAACTTAGGAAATCTGAAGCATTGACATGTCAATGCACAGCTCAAGATGAATAAGCAAGAGGCTGGTGAATTTCACCTTCAGAAATGGCACGGTTGTTCAAGGCTGTTAAAAGCTGTGATCGCGTGGTGGTCTCTCCAGCCAGACTGAAGGTATAGGCCAGCAGAGCTGTGGCATAGGCGTTTCCCAGATTCCCAACAACAGGCCTCAAGCATGACAGAGCGTTGGTAATGATGGGATCCTGAAAGCAAGGCAGACATCAGACAAAAGCCAGAACAGCAAGGAGCTCATACAACTACTGAAAAGGTTTTTTACTGTGACAGGGACGCCTAGTTCAAGCAGAGATGCAACAATGTAGGCGGTCATGGTCACGTTATCACCAACTCCACCCTGAAACACACGCATATGGATTTAAAAAGAAAAACCTCAGACAGCCTATGGGTTACAGTCCATTTGAGAACACATGTACCTTCATGTCGTTGTGGTACAAAGTTCCCTGTTGCATGAAACAGCCATTTGAACCCTGCTGGCTTATTAGCCAGTCCTTTGCACTCTGAAGGACAGTCGGATCGATGAAGACAAATTGCGTTGCCAAACCAAAACACCTCATGACAAAGGCAGTCAACCTGGCCATGGAGGAAGTGTTGTTAAACTGAACTTTAATGCTGGTGGTGACGCAAATGTTACGCAAGACTAGAACAACAGCATGAAACTCACCATGTATTGGATGCATCATAGCCAAAAGTGCTGTAAGAGCCGTCACTGTGCCTGTAGTTCAGTTGCCCTTGGTATCCTGTTCAGGTCAAAAACCACATTGGTCAGGAGGGGTGTTCAACCAATGAAACCCTATCCATCCCCTCAAACTATCATTAAGGAAAACCTTTATGCAAGGGAGTTGAGACCTAATAGTTACAACAGTTTATCCCAGACATGCCAAGCACATTAAACACGTTAAAGTTGAACGTCCTTAGGATTTAGACTTCCTAACACTTAAGTGCAAAACTAAAAATCACGGCTTTTCAAAACAATGTAGCTTTAATGGATCTGCTGGTCCATACCACTCTGAAGGTAGCCTGTGGCGGTCTCTCGAATGGCTGCGGTGAGTTGCCCAGTGACCTTCAGGTACAGCAGGATGTAGATATTGGGAGCAAGAATGATCATATTCTGTTCTCCGCAGCCAGATGGCATCTGTAACAACCCATCTAGATTCTTCAGTGCACGACCCATAATGTCCCCTACAAGAGGACAAGCATACAACCCACATCAGAAACCGTTATTCTGCCAAGCATCACGCACCACTTTCTACTCAATGAAATGCTTTACCAAGGACTGAAACGGAGCATCTGGCTGATCCCTGAACCACATTTCTTGGAGAAGTCAGAGTCACATCTTCAGAAAGAACACTTCCTGCAGAATGAACAAAGTGGATCAGCATTGAGCGCTAGGCTAATGTTTGGCTATAGAGGAGAATGCGTTTAGGAATCATTGAGTGCAAACAGACCCTTTGGACACAGTAACCAACTCTGGGTGTTGGTCCTTTCAACTCCTTCAGGCTTTAAAAGAGGAATAAAACACGACATCAGTAAAGCAGAATGAGCTCCATGATCAAACTCCAGAAGGCTAGTTAACACTTACCAGGACAAGTAGACTTGAGTGACTACGCCAACGCGTCTCTCTCGGCACGGTCACGGCCTCAGTGCCACATCGAGTCTGGGATGGTTCAGCTGAAGCGCTGACAGTCACATTGACAGCTCCTGCAGTGACAGACAGGAAGTGAGCAACACCACATACACTTCAAATTTAGAAACAGACGGTACAAAACTGACCGAGAACAGAAGCGGAGAGAACCCATTTGAAGGTCTTTCTCCCATTGGCACAAAGACAGGACGAGTACAGATCAGGATATGGTTTAAGAGTGAAGTTTGTTGATGAAGCTGGAGTCACTTTAACCTGCCAATGAAACGGCACATGGAGCAAAGATAGGACCTTCTATATAGAGCCATTGTAGAAAAGGTAAAATCAACCATGACAGACCATGATGCACTTGGAGAGATAGTTGAAGACCGTGGCCTTCAGATCAAACGACTCCCCACGGACGATGGAGTACGGCAGGGAGAGCTCCAGGAAGAAGGGCTGGAAGACCGTCAGCAGAGCAGGAGGAGCCAGACCGAAACCTTTGGAGGACAGGCAGAACGCCTCAGTCTCCCATGTGGTGATGGTGTCAGGAACAGTGAGGGGAACTTGTGTGGATCCAGTGGCTCTGAAGGAGAGCAGAAAGGAAAGGAGACATAATGGGAATGAGAAGTAAACACTGGGCAAGTAGCTTTAGATGGAACAAAAGAAGTCACACCAACCCCACTTGAGCAAGCTGCCAGATCCATGTTTCTGGAAAGTAAGTTCTAACGGTCACGTCAAAAGAGGACGGGTCACCCTCACTTTTTTCTACTGGAGCAGCAACCATTGCCATGGCTTCAGGAGCACCACGAAAATGCATCACTGCAAGACAATTGTTTGCAGTCCTAATATTAAATTCTGAGGCTTGGCAGCATTAATGTGATGGGGAGTTCATGACACAGAGCTGGTCTAGAACCAGTATGAATTGGATTAGAGCAACTGAATCTGCAAGTCATGTAGCAATTTCCAGAGCAAGAGTCAAACTAAGACATACCGTCACGGAAGTTGCGATAATAATTCAGGCCTCTGTACATCAGACACTGAGGTACTATGATGGGCAAATTTGTCGCGACCTTCATCCCTGCGTTCTTCCAAATGAAGAAACAGACAGATGTTTGAAAAAACAAAACAAAAGGAGCATTTAGTAATATGATAAACTTTCTACCTTGAAGGTTTCGTAGGCTTGTTCTGTAGGAATGGCCTGACGGGTCGAACATTCAAACACTCCTGTTCATCCTCAACCAAATATGGATAATCCGATTGCAACCGCACTGGGAGCAAGTTGAACACCTGAGAACAGGGGGAAAAATAAAAGCACATGGATCATTTTACCACATTAGTTAAAATAAGTTGTGTTAAATGAAAGCTGTATGAAGTGTAGGAGTAAACTGAAATGGCATGTTTAGATGTACAGATTTAAAGGGATCGTTCACCCAAAAATTTAAGTCAAGATTTATATAGCGCTTTTTACAACGCCAATTGTTTCAAAGCAGCTTCACAGTGTTAAACAGGAAAATGCAACAGAATTTGATTCGGCTGTACAGCCGCTCAAGAAAAAACTGATGTCAGCTCATTTCCATCATCATAGCGACAATGTGGGCAGATCAGTAATTTAGTTGAAAGTTAATTTAGCAAAAATCCACATTTAACACATTAAAAAGTAAAATATCTAGCTTCTGGTAGACCGCCTTCCATATTCAACATAGTCACATTTGATACATTTATAATTTGGCAGATGCTTTGAACCAAAGTGACTCACTGCATTAAACGCCTCTTTAATGCATAAACTGATCTAATAAGTGACACCAATTAAAAACCCATCTTCATTGATTGTAGTTTGTCTTTAGATTAAAACAGGCACACTGATACCATTTCAGCACTCAGACGTCTTCCTGGCTCCAAGATCCGGACGCTCTGATCTACAGCGCTAAGGCCACACAGAGATCCTGGTTGAGCAGAGACAGTCAAAACATTTCCCTCAGCAGGAACGGCTGTAGCTGGAGAAAACTGCAGAGACACCTGAAACAAGGACCATGCGCGTAGGGCACGTCACAAACCATTCCCCACATTAAAAAAAGATGGCAGTGCACATCATACCTGGTTTTGGAAACACATTTCAGTGTCAAACGACACACTAGCAACAACTACATTCTCACTGGGCAGAACACAGTAGACCAGAATCTGTACTGCTGGAGCCATGTCAACGCTGACAGACAGTTGGAACGACACAGAGCCACTTGTGACGGTATCAGAAGCGCTCACTGTGACCGTCTGAAGTCCATGGAGGGCGATCACTCCTCTGGACAAGACCTGACACAAGACAGACAGGTGAATACAAGGTGCTGAACAAACAGACCAGCACACAAATTAAAATGTCCACTCACCATATAGATTATGTCAGCGCTATAGTCGCCAGTCTCGCCAACAAAAGAATACTTCACGGTCACTGGAAACAAAGCACCACATTTGAGCGGCTGCTCGAGCTTCACTATAGTCAGTTCACTAAATGATGGGCTGTCAGGAGAAGCTGCTTGGAGAAGTTGAACAACCCTTGTATCTGTAGTGAAGTATGGTGATTTGTAACTATAAACAACCTCTGGAGTCGCACTTGCCTGGGGAACAATGAACGGAATCAGTTTCTCGCGAGAGAGAAATCTTCACGTCATGAAATATAAAGAGCAAATCGTACCACCAGATTGAGAGCAGCTTTAGCAAGATTAGCAGTGTTGAGGGAGAACATGGCCAGTCCATTCTGGTTTGTGGTCAGATTCAGCAGCTGTTTGTTGGGCCAGCTGTTACCATCCAGGAGATACACCGCTTTGTTTGCGATTGGAGTGCCATTGAAATGAGACGCGAATATCTGCTGGGAAATATCAAGGTTAGGAAGGGGAAACTTCTGCGACCAAGGATAAACTTTTACTTGCCTTTCCATTAATCATTGATCCAGGTTCAAAATCCGGGAGGTCCACAAACGTGACCTTGCCGACTTCAAACGTAATGGACACTGTTGCAGATTTTGACATCACTACATCTGGACAGGGAGAGAAAAAAAAAAGTGAACATCCAATATTTTAAGCATGTGCTGTTGGTTCAGCTCAGCGAATAGCTCACCTGTTCCCTCCTCAGTGACATTCACATTTACAAGAAAAGCATCTTGCATATTGCTTTCAAATTTGGTGTTGAGAAACACCGATGTAGCGACAGTAAGAGAGGCACAGCCCGTGGCATTCATCTGGTAGCGAGAGAGAGATAGAGAGTCACATTTATGTCAAGCACAAGCAGAAGACAAACCCTCAGCGGGAAGGCACCTTTACGGTTTTATTCAGGCACCGACGGGTCAAATCAGGAACCACAACATATGGAAATGCGTCCACGGCACACTTCCACCAATGCTTGACCAGGTACAGGTTGGCCATACGTGTATCTGGGAAACGTCACAAGGAATGAGATCGAGAACTGACCAACCACAAGACGAGATGATAAAAATATTGCTCACTTGGCACAAGCCTCAACTTGCAGTCCCGCGTCGCCAACGCTGTACGTCTGTGGTGCGTTCTGGGTCACGTCAAATTTGGGCAAAACTAAACCAGAAACAAGACTCTGACCAATCTGAAGTCTTAATATAATATAAACCATTGAACTGCTGCACACATACACAACTTACCATATTTCTTCACCTCAAAAACTTGGGAGAGCATTCGGTCACCAATAAAAGCCTTTATCGTGTACATCCCCATCTGAGCCTCTGGGTTTAACTCGTGAGAAAGCTGCAAGATCCACCCGTTGAGGAAACATTTGTCCACTGACCAATCCGGTTATTATGAAGGTCCTATTAAAACAATTAACAGCTCAGAAGAAAGGGTATAAAGCCTCATCAACTCCATTGAAAGACATTCACTGGAGCAGATTCTCACCTCCACCGCCACCAGATTGTACTGCAAGACAAAAGACAGGAATTAGGCATTTAAAAAAACAAAAAAAAAGAAAAACTGCAGATTTGAAATTCTCATGGTCAAGTCTTACCATCTGATCAAAAGGCACAAATCTGGGATCCATGGTGACAGCTCTGAAATTCACTGCAAAAGACAGCAATGAACTCGCATTAATTGCATCACGCACTTGAAGACGGCAGTACCGTAATGGACAGTCTACAGCTCTAATATTCCATAGGGTCAACCAAGGGTCATTCACAGCGCACCCGTTTGTCCTGGATTGTAGAGGGGTTTGTCAGTTTGGATGAAGGTCAAAGGTAGATAAGGTCTGAACATGACTTTCCTCTCTTCAGTCGCACTGAAGACCGTCCCTTGAACTTCCACCTTCAGCTTCTGCACAGATTCTCCATCTACTCGAGGAGCCTGTAGAGAAACTCAGTTAACATACGACAAACTAGACAAGAAAAAGCCACACGTCTCATGATAACAGACCTGGAAACTAGAGCAGCGGTGAAACGGCATAGAAGAAACCTCCTGCACAAGTTGAGTCGTCCCGTTTGTCTCGTCAAGCAGGGAAACGGTCACCGTGAGACTCTCTTGGGGTTTCAGAAGAGTTATGCATAGTTTGGCGTCAGATCCAGACTCAATCACTGCAGGGAATGTCACCATGAATAACCTGTGGAAAAGCACTTTTAGTACAAGAAACTAATGTCCGAATTGGTGTAAATGGCCTCAAACAGAGAGGGGGGGATTTGTGCACTTCACACTACTCAAATTCAAATATACTTGACCTAAAAAGGCATGCAAATCTACGCAGATTCATAGTGACATGAATGTGCACATGGTTTAGTGGAAGACTCCTGCCATCTATTGGAAAACACTTAAAATTACCTGCATTTGGTTGCAGGGGATTACAAATGGCAGGGTTTGTATTTAAGCGTTGTAACAATTAGACCCAAACATGGTTGAAAAGCTTGTTACACAAAGCTCCTTTTGGAAACTAGAATTGTTAGCAGCTCCATCCGCCTAGATCAAACAGCAGGATGTTCCCGTTCACTTCAAACATTTAACTGATACTCACGGTCCTGATGTCTGCCCAGCAACAGCAAAAATGAAGAGCGCTAAAATGAGCCCTTTCCAAACACAAAGCTCGCTCACAGCCATTATGAGCGCTCATCCAACACCAAATGGTCTCTTTCAGAAATCTCGCAGAACTTTTGTTAAGCTCTGCTACCGTTTACTGCTCAACAGCTTCTCTCAATCATCTGCACTGATGATGGCAGTGATATTTAAACGCTTTTTATTATCAGCACACTTTATCCTCAGGCAATAGAAGCTCTTGAGGGCAGTTCAAATTAATTGCAGGTGGTGGTTAATCAATTAAGTTAACGAGATTCATCCGTGGAGTGTTTAAAGACTCCTGTGGTGAAAATCAAGCTTGTGTAATGTTATGTATATCTATCACGTGGTGTTTTAACAGGCTATGCTTCAAGACAAACCATGTGATAATAAACTTTAAAGGATTTTCCCAATATTTATTGGAGCTGCTGTACTCGTTTGTCTCGTGAGAAAAGTTGGGACACTGTACAAATTGTGAATAAAAACAGAAGTTTCAAATTTCAATATTTTATTCCGAACACAACATAGATGACATATCAAATGTTTAAACTGAGAAAATGTATAATTTTAAGATTTTAAATTTCTTGGCATCAACACATCTCAAAAAAGTTGGGACAAGGCCATGTTTCCCACTGTGTGGCATCCCCCCTTCTTTTTCTAACAGTCTGCAAACGTCTGGGGACTGAGGAGACAAGTTGCTCAAGTTTAGGAATGGGAATGTTGTCCCATTCTTGTCTAATACAGGCTTCTAGTTGCTCAACTGTCTTAGGTCTTCTTTGTGGCATCTTCCTCTTTATGATGCGCCAAATGTTTTCTATGGGTGAAAGATCTGGACCGCAGGCTGGCCATTTCAGTACCCGGATCCTCCTTCTACGCAGCCATGATGTTGTAATTGATGCAGTGTGTGGTCTGGCATTGTCACGTTGGAAAATGCAAGGTCTTCCCTGAAAGAGACGACGTCTGGATGGGAGCATATGTTGTTCTAGAACTTGGATATACCTTTCAGCATTGATGGTGCCTTTCCAGATGTGTAAGCTGCCCATGCCACACGCACTCATGCAACCCCATCCCATCAGAGATGCAGGCTTCTGAACTGAGCGCTGATAACAACTTGGGTTGTCCTTGTCCTCTTCAGTCCGGCTGACATGGCATCCCAGTTTTCCAAAAAGAACTTCAAATTTTGATTCGTCTGACCACAGAACAGTTTTCCATTTTGCCACAGTCCATTTTAAATGAGCCTTGGCCCAGAGAAAACGACTGCGCTTCTGGATCATGTTTAGATATGGCTTCTTTTTTGACCTGTAGAGTTTTAGCCGGCAACGGCGAATGGCACGGTGGATTGTGTTTTCACCGACAATGTTTTCTGGTATTTCAGGTATCATTACAGTAGCATTCCTGTATGTGATGCAGTGCCGTCTGAGGGCCCGAAGATCACGGGCATACAGTATGGTTTTCTGGCCTTGACCCTTACGCACAGAGATGATATCATGCACTGTAGATGATGATAACTTCAAACTCTTTGCAATTTTTCTCTGAGAAACTCCTTTCTGATACTGCTCCACTATTTTTGGCCGCAGCATTGGGGGAATCGGCGATCCTCTGGCCATCTTGACTTCTGAGAGACACTGCCACTCTGAGAGGCTCTTTCTATACCCAATCATGTTGCCAATTGACCTAATAAGTTGCAAATTGGTCCTCCAGCTGTTCCTTATATGTACATTTAACTTTTCCGGCCTCTTATTGGTACCTGTCCCAACTTTTTTGGAATGTGTAGCTCTCATGAAATCCAAAATGAGCCAATATTTGGCATGACATTTCAAAATGTCTCACTTTCAACATTTGATATGTTATCTATATTCTATTGTGAATAAAATATAAGTTTATGAGATTTGTAAATTATTGCATTCCTTTTTTATTCACAATTTGTACAGTGTCCCAACTTTTTGGAATCGGGTTTGTATGTTTCTGCGGTTGGTTAGTATAGACCTTATTCACAGCAGCGCCATCTTTGATTTTTAACAGGAATGAAAGCGAGACTGTGAGAGATAGATATACATCTCATTATGTTTTGTGTTTTAGGATTTTTCTTCTGACAGATGGCAATAGCAAAGTACTCTGATATTTATCATGGTTCTGAATGATGACCGTACTATTACATACATGCATTTTATTTCTCCAGTGTACTTTAATGACCAATGTACTACTTGAAATTCATGAACTATGATCACTCTGAATCATTTGTCAATTTTTGCCATGACGATGTTTTAGTCATCTTTCTGCATAAACTAAGCTAATAGCCAAGCTAATGTGCTAATTATGTTGCATAACAGACATTCAACCGCACAAAAAATGGTTTAACAGCACTTAAAGCTCGTGTAATTGTGTTACTATCATTTTTATGTCGCTGATATATGGCTCCTATACATTTAATCAGTGGATGTCGATGAAAACAAAACTAAGATGCAATACTTGCAGATACTCATCATCGTCAGTTTGAGACACTGTTGAAGTCTCTTGTGAACATTTCAATTCAAAATATGTAATGTCATTCATAACTGTCAATGTTACGGGACAAGAAACATTAACAAAGCCATTTTAATCGTATTAGGCACACGATAAATAATACATTTGCATACAGTGTGAACAAATTTAAACTTAGTTGCCACCTGGGTTTAGAGTTTAAAATTCCTTTAATCTCCAGCAACACTGTTTGTAAAAGCCCCTTTTCACACAGCGTTGATCCCATATAATTGCCATAAAATTGCTTTAGTGCCTTCTGTGTGAACTCAAACGCGTCCCAGGATTGATTCCAGAATTGATCCCAGAATTGATCCCGGGTTGGGGACCTGATCCGGCAATGTTACCAGGTCCCCAACCCGGGAACCTGTGTGAGCAAAAGGCAGGACCAATGGCATATGTGGTGTGTCGCAGTGGTGGCGCTTAAGCAGAGAAGCACAAGCATTTTACTCAAGAGAGAAAATCGCATATCATAAGCATACTTAAGATGCTGCATCTTTAAGGCATGTATGTGAGCGCATGCACAGATTCCAGAAAATCACTGGCAGTGTGAATGGACCAAAAATCAAATGATCCCAGGACAAATCCCAGGACACATTATAAAGTGTTTTCTGGAATCTCTGTGTGAAAGGGGCTAAAGGTAACTGACTGGGCTCCAATAGTGGCTGTCAGTGCTTGCTTGAGAGAGCGGATTTCTCATTCCCAGCAACCTCAGAAGTGAGGAGCAATTTAAGGAAGTTGAAATGGAATTCGATCTGTTGTTTGGCTGGCTGGCCCTGAAGTTCAGGTACAAGAGCAGCAAATGCTCTTGATCTGATAGGAGTTCCAGTGGGTTTCCATGTCTGGCGGTAAAGCGCCTTAGGGCCATCAGCGTCCAGGTTATGTAGGATATCAAAGTACATTGCTCGAGTGGTAAGGCACTTACAACTCATACCCCATTTCTTTTCAGTCCTCCTAGCAACCTTGACAGCATAAGGGCCGAACCTGTAGAATAGAATGCAGGGCGGAATAATCGTAGTCTGGCTGGAGGGAGGTCTGCCATTTTGGGGATCTCTGGATTCTTTCTCCATTTTTGACACCCTACACATGATCGTTGAAAGCGTTTAACAGCTTTCCTACCACGTAGAATCCAGTACTTGCATCAAAGTTCTGTAAATACGTTCTCATTCCCTGGGTGGTAGAGTTTGCCGTCATAACTTGTATGATGAGAATGATGAGCTGTTGATTGGGTGTATTACATCTCGCTCAAGGTGGGGCTGTGACGTAGGCAAGCTCCAACTCGAATTAGCTGTCTGTCACTGTCAAGTTCAGGTGCCAAGGCTTTTAAGCTTCCGTTATGAGCAAAAAGTTTACCAGCACTTAATTGTTCAAGGTCTAAGGGCAAAGACTCCTGCTGGGAGAAAGATTTCTTTCCTAAATAAGCATCTGAACCATATGCCCATTCAGCGGCACCACACAAGATTTGTTTCTTTGTCTTTGGCTGGACTGGTGTAAGACCTTGGGAAGGCAATGCACGGTAGAGATGGTAACTCTGGCTCCCACTCTGTAATAGACTGGGGGAAGGTTTGGATCATGCCAGTCCCTTTTTGTCCCACAAGCATTGGACTACGAGCTTAGCCCTGGTGGTATATGGAATGAGGTAGCCCAGGGGATCGTATTGACTGGCCGGCTTTCCATACATGTTACGCATAGTGGTCTCAGCACTGTCTGTGGGACGATACCTGTTGGAAATGGTGCCGGTTTGGTGGTTCCAAAGCAGAGGCTGACAATTAGCTGAACATATACTTGTTCATTTAGTGACACTTAGCCTACTTTTCTAAATCTTTAATTGAATATGGCAACATTCTTGTTTTAAAACCTTCATTTGAATATGGCAACATGATATTTTTATGATTATATCGCTGACCGAGACCCCTCCCCTATCAGCCAATCACTGTGTGTGTAGTTACTAAGCGTGATGACATCATTCATAGCAACGAGGTAAACCCCGCCTTACTCTTAGCTTAAGACTTCTCTATCCCTTAGTAAAAGTTGGTCTCAGCAGCTTTGTGAATAGGTTAAGAGAAAACTCTTAACTAAGAACTTTTACTGCCATTTAGGAGAACGCTTAGTGGTAAGATAAAATGTTTTGTGAAGACGGCCCCTGATCTGTAGCGAGTTGCTTGAAATTTGAACAGTTATTCAAGGAGTGCTTAGCGTGTTCGCAGTGGGGGCAGTAAGGCTTTTGGAACAGCTCTCATGGTTGGAGATGATGACGTTGTCGTGTCAAGTATCACTTTCTCAGTGTTGAGCAGATTGTTAGCACTCTCATGAGAAGACTTGTGGTCCGTGCAGTAGGCCCTCTACGTTGACTGGTTACAAACCTTGAAGTGTCCTTCTGTAGTTGGATTTCGTACTCTAACCATTCAGAGAGATCCAGAAGGGTTGGAATGGGAACACTGGCAGAAACTTGATCTGAGATCATGCAGCGGTTTGCCCGTCCACACTGTTGTTTCGCCATCAGTCTGGAGCCACTCTGCAATTTGTCGTGCCCTTCCTTCCTAGTTGCCCCAGCATGCCAACAAGAGAGCGAACTCGGTCTGAAGGCTTTTATGTCTGCTGATATTTGGGCCATGCATAAGTTCTGCTTTTCGTTGGAAGGCACTTCACCTCCCGATCCAAATCGTTTTCTTTTGCCACTTCACATTTAATCACGTCTGTTCCCTCCCTGGAAAGATTAGTTCACCTCTCGTGCCTTTGGGTTTGAGCCGCTCCGTCATCATGTCTGATCTGGGCCGTGACAGCCATAGATAGACACACAAAATTAGTTCACCTTGAGGCTTTGGGTTCGAGTCAAGTCCTAGCCCCATAGGAAAGGCTATGCAGTCAGTCACCGGAAACAGAAAAGATTAGTTCATCTCGAGTCTTCGGGTACAAGTCTCGCTCGTCCCGTGACCGCTTCCCGGTTCAGTGTCTCGCAACATATACAATATTACAGTCGTATTATTGACTGCATGTTGTAATATAATAAAATCATCAGAAGATATGTGCACACAACCATGCACTTGTTCGTAAGGAAGGTTGTGAATGAACAAATTTCTGTATCCAACACTGCTGTCACGTGACAAAAGAACGAGACTCATACCTGAAGACTTGAGAGATGAACTAATCAATTCTGTTTCCTGTAGAGAACATATGGGATGATCGCTCGAGACAACTCATTGCTCGAGTCATTATTCATGAACGACACCTCACTACTATTGTCGCCGTGTATAAAACAATATGCTTCAAATGATTACTCGAAGTTGTAAATATGCAGTATATTAAAATGACAAGACGATCTAGCCATTTTGCCTGTTATAGTACTGCGTGTTAGATTGTGAAGTGTAGTGCGACAGACGGTGATGTCTGTGCTCTGTTTTAACAGTGCTGTTAGCCATTTCTGATTGCTATGCGATCAGTAGGGAACTGATCTTATCTGTAGACTTAGTTCTTTGAGAAGCCGTAGGGGTGAGTGCCTTTATTGGCCAAAAGGCCTCTTTTTCTCTGGTTTTTTGGGTCGATGAGGAGATAGGATGTCATTGTATGTCTGGCTTGATTGAAACACTAACTTTCCTACCAAAAGTCGTTTTGGCATTAGCTCAGCCTTGAAGAGTTTGCTTCCAACTTTGTTTTGTTCTAGAAATGGTTTCCTAAACTGAACAGCAAGTGTATAATTACTGGTCTTAAACAGGGACCTGCAACACTTGTCAGATGTTCAACAAAAAGGCAAACAAGTGGTTGCATTAAAGAATTTATTTTCAATCATGTCCTATAGCAGTGTCACAGACAGGGAGAGGTGTAGGTGGTCTCAAACGCATCACCTGAAAGAGTAACATGAAATGAGCTGGCTCATGGTCAGTGAATTCAGTCAGAGCAAAGCATGATTAGGGATGAAAGCGTGCTTGTCTGATAGTAGTCATAAACATTGACGACCGCTGGCTTGAGATTTTTCACTGCAAGAACCTGTTTCAGCTTAAGAGTGTAACTCATGGGGACGCTTTGGGAACCTGCGAGACAGGAAGGATGAACAGCAGCACATACAGGACATGAAAAGATGGCAGCTAGTGATTACGCACTGTACGGTCTCACCTCTTGCAGATACACTAGGACATGATCCTCTTCAGCGTCGACTCGCTCCACTAGCGGGGCAAATGATTGGGGTGGAGATCCAAGCTGAAGGGGAAGAGACCATCGTTTACAGACAATTACATCTGAAGGAGCTTCAAGCATCTTGGGATTTTCCAAGTCTTGCATACCAGTGACGTATCAGCTGTGAAGCCCGACAGGAGTTTAACATCCACTAGAACCATGTTAGTAGTTGCTTTTGCACCGTTGTATCTGAAGACGAATAAGTTTAGTCAACAGGATCAAGCAAGCAGTTCCCCTTTGTCAGGGACAAACTGGTTTCAGGACAAAGTCAAAGCTGTTCTTACTTCACCGTGAAGTTCAACATGAGATTGGCTCCAAGCAGTCGGCAGTCTCCAGTCACCTTTGCGTCGACGCTGAGTGTTTTGGCATCTTTAACGGGTGTTGGGATGTTGTAGAAACATGCAACCTATAGTACAAGCAAAGCACAGTAAGCTTTTGATGTGCACAAACCATAGTAGGAGGGGTTGAAGATACAGACCTGCACAGACACACAAGTGGAGCCTGACGCTTTAACACTATATTTGCCAGGAACGTTTCTCAGTGGCTTCTCCTGATACAGCAGCCTGTTGTCCCGATTCACGTTGAAGCTATAAGAGTCTCCTCCTACCACGGAGGACCGTACGGTAACGGTGCTGAAGCCGTCCAAGCTGAACACTTGAGAAGCGTACACAGACAGGGCATGAAGAGCCACCACAGTGTCCTGAAAACAAGTACCAGATTAAAAACTCCACTCATAAATGACTGTGCGCATGTCTGGTAGTCAGAGGCACCTGGGTGGAGGAGAAGCCTCCATAGGGATTCTGCTGGGTCACCAGCCAGTTGACAATGCGGTTAGCATAGCCCAGAGTAGCCGTCGTAAGGGGTCGTTCAGTGAGAACCGCTAGTAGCACATAAGAGCTGATCTCCACCGCCAGAGTATCACCAGATGTCGTCTGAGACCAGTGGAGCTTAGTGCCTAAAGAGAAGATGGAGTGGAGAAAGTTGTGTCAAAGAACCTCAAGTATAAACCCACTAAAGTGTAGAACTTCAGTGTTAAGGTGTATCTCATTGCAAACATGCCACAAACATTTAAAAGGGAACAGTTCACAGTGATGCGTTGTGCAAGGTGCATTAGTAAGCAATTGTACCATGCAGCTATTCAACACATCTAATTGTTCTAGAGTTCCTTTACGAGCATTCCTATAAACTACGTCTCTGTAGTCAAATAACGGTAAAACCATATTTCCAAGATATTTGTATGAGGATACCACTTCAAGATTTGCCCTATTCAGGGACGCAATACCTTTGTTACACGGATTCTCTTAAATCTGCCTTAAATTCTTTAAATGCTTAGTGTGGAAACTGCCATAGTTGTCATTTATTTGAAATGAAAGTCTTAAGAGCGAGAGTTCATTAGCTGAGCAATGATAGTCATGAGAATTTTATAGTTTTGCTAAGATACAATTCCATTAGTTACCAAAGACTACAAAGTTAGCGGTGAAGTGTTTACAGTGAAAATGGTTGACGTTTGCAGCTTAAACCTTGTGCCAAGTACAGAATACTTCTAAACGTTACAGGCTCTGTAGATAAGTTGACAGTTTGAGCATGTTAACATCTTGCTTTGTGTTTATTTGGATGAGTAACTTCCTGATTAGCCACTTGATGGATAAGTTCTTGGTAGAAAGTAGGCGCTCAGGAAATCTGAAGCATTGACATGTCAATGCACAGCTCAAGATGAATAAGCAAGAGGCTGGTGAATTTCACCTTCAGAAATGGCACGGTTGTTCAAGGCTGTTAAAAGCTGTGATCGCGTGGTGGTCTCTCCAGCCAGACTGAAGGTATAGGCCAGCAGAGCTGTGGCATAGGCGTTTCCCAGATTCCCAACAACAGGCCTCAAGCATGACAGAGCGTTGGTAATGATGGGATCCTGAAAGCAAAGCAGATATCAGACAAAAGCCAGAACAGCAAGGAGCTCATACAACTACTGAAAAGGTTTTTTACTGTGACAGGGACGCCTAGTTCAAGCAGAGATGCAACAATGTAGGCGGTCATGGTCACGTTATCACCAACTCCACCCTGAAACACACGCATATGGATTTAAAAGAAAAAACCTCAGACAGCCTATGGGTTACAGTCCATTTGAGAACACATGTACCTTCATGTCGTTGTGGTACAAAGTTCCCTGTTGCATGAAACAGCCATTTGAACCCTGCTGGCTTATTAGCCAGTCCTTTGCACTCTGAAGGACAGTCGGATCGATGAAGACAAATTGCGTTGCCAAACCAAAACACCTCATGACAAAGGCAGTCAACCTGGCCATGGAGGAAGTGTTGTTAAACTGAACTTTAATGCTGGTGGTGACGCAAATGTTACGCAAGACTAGAACAACAGCATGAAACTCACCATGTATTGGATGCATCATAGCCAAAAGTGCTGTAAGAGCCGTCACTGTGCCTGTAGTTCAGTTGCCCTTGGTATCCTGTTCAGGTCAAAAACCACATTGGTCAGGAGGGGTGTTCAACCAATGAAACCCTATCCATCCCCTCAAACTATCATTAAGGAAAACCTTTATGCAAGGGAGTTGAGACCTAATAGTTACAACAGTTTATCCCAGACATGCCAAGCACATTAAACACGTTAAAGTTGAACGTCCTTAGGATTTAGACTTCCTAACACTTAAGTGCAAAACTAAAAATCACGGCTTTTCAAAACAATGTAGCTTTAATGGATCTGCTGGTCCATACCACTCTGAAGGTAGCCTGTGGCGGTCTCTCGAATGGCTGCGGTGAGTTGCCCAGTGACCTTCAGGTACAGCAGGATGTAGATATTGGGAGCAAGAATGATCATATTCTGTTCTCCGCAGCCAGATGGCATCTGTAACAACCCATCTAGATTCTTCAGTGCACGACCCATAATGTCCCCTACAAGAGGACAAGCATACAACCCACATCAGAAACCGTTATTCTGCCAAGCATCACGCACCACTTTCTACTCAATGAAATGCTTTACCAAGGACTGAAACGGAGCATCTGGCTGATCCCTGAACCACATTTCTTGGAGAAGTCAGAGTCACATCTTCAGAAAGAACACTTCCTGCAGAATGAACAAAGTGGATCAGCATTGAGCGCTAGGCTAATGTTTGGCTATAGAGGGAGAATGCGTTTAGGAATCATTGAGTGCAAACAGACCCTTTGGACACAGTAACCAACTCTGGGTGTTGGTCCTTTCAACTCCTTCAGGCTTTAAAAGAGGAATAAAACACGACATCAGTAAAGCAGAATGAGCTCCATGATCAAACTCCAGAAGGCTAGTTAACACTTACCAGGACAAGTAGACTTCGAGTGACTACGTCAACGCGTCCTCTCTCCGGCACGGTCACGGCCTCAGTGCCACATCGAGTCTGGGATGGTTCAGCTGAAGCGCTGACAGTCACATTGACAGCTCCTGCAGTGACAGACAGGAAGTGAGCAACACCACATACACTTCAAATTTAGAAACAGACGGTACAAAACTGACCGAGAACAGAAGCGGAGAGAACCCATTTGAAGGTCTTTCTCCCATTGGCACAAAGACAGGACGAGTACAGATCAGGATATGGTTTAAGAGTGAAGTTTGTTGATGAAGCTGGAGTCACTTTAACCTGCCAATGAAACGGCACATGGAGCAAAGATAGGACCTTCTATATAGAGCCATTGTAGAAAAAGGTAAAATCAACCATGACAGACCATGATGCACTTGGAGAGATAGTTGAAGACCGTGGCCTTCAGATCAAACGACTCCCCACGGACGATGGAGTACGGCAGGGAGAGCTCCAGGAAGAAGGGCTGGAAGACCGTCAGCAGAGCAGGAGGAGCCAGACCGAAACCTTTGGAGGACAGGCAGAACGCCTCAGTCTCCCATGTGGTGATGGTGTCAGGAACAGTGAGGGGAACTTGTGTGGATCCAGTGGCTCTGAAGGAGAGCAGAAAGGAAAGGAGACATAATGGGAATGAGAAGTAAACACTGGGCAAGTAGCTTTAGATGGAACAAAAGAAGTCACACCAACCCCACTTGAGCAAGCTGCCAGATCCATGTTTCTGGAAAGTAAGTTCTAACGGTCACGCTAAAAGAGGACGGGTCACCCTCACTTTTTTCTACTGGAGCAGCAACCATTGCCATGGCTTCAGGAGCACCACGAAAATGCATCACTGCAAGACAATTGTTTGCAGTCCTAATATTAAATTCTGAGGCTTGGCAGCATTAATGTGATGGGGAGTTCATGACACAGAGCTGGTCTAGAACCAGTATGAATTGGATTAGAGCAACTGAATCTGCAAGTCATGTAGCAATTTCCAGAGCAAGAGTCAAACTAAGACATACCGTCACGGAAGTTGCGATAATAATTCAGGCCTCTGTACATCAGACACTGAGGTACTATGATGGGCAAATTTGTCGCGACCTTCATCCCTGCGTTCTTCCAAATGAAGAAACAGACAGATGTTTGAAAAAACAAAACAAAAGGAGCATTTAGTAATATGATAAACTTTCTACCTTGAAGGTTTCGTAGGCTTGTTCTGTAGGAATGGCCCGACGGGGTCGAACATTCAAACACTCCTGTTCATCCTCAACCAAATATGGATAATCCGATTGCAACCGCACTGGGAGCAAGTTGAACACCTGAGAACAGGGGAAAAATAAAGCACATGGATCATTTTACCACATTAGTTAAAATAAGTTGTGTTAAATGAAAGCTGTATGAAGTGTAGGAGTAAACTGAAATGGCATGTTTAGATGTACAGATTTAAAGGGATCGTTCACCCAAAAATTTAAGTCAAGATTTATATAGCGCTTTTACAACGCCAATTGTTTCAAAGCAGCTTCACAGTGTTAAACAGGAAAATGCAACAGAATTTGATTCGGCTGTACAGCCGCTCAAGAAAACTGATGTCAGCTCATTTCCATCATCATAGCGACAATGTGGGCAGATCAGTAATTTAGTTGAAAGTTAATTTAGCAAAAATCCACATTTAACACATTAAAAAGTAAAATATCTAGCTTCTGGTAGACCGCCTTCCATATTCAACATAGTCACATTTGATACATTTATAATTTGGCAGATGCTTTGAACCAAAGTGACTCACTGCATTAAACGCCTCTTTAATGCATAAACTGATCTAATAAGTGACACCAATTAAAAACCCATCTTCATTGATTGTAGTTTGTCTTTAGATTAAAACAGGCACACTGATACCATTTCAGCACTCAGACGTCTTCCTGGCTCCAAGATCCGGACGCTCTGATCTACAGCGCTAAGGCCACACAGAGATCCTGGTTGAGCAGAGACAGTCAAAACATTTCCCTCAGCAGGAACGGCTGTAGCTGGAGAAAACTGCAGAGACACCTGAAACAAGGACCATGCGCGTAGGGCACGTCACAAACCATTCCCACATTAAAAAAAAGATGGCAGTGCACATCATACCTGGTTTTGAAACACATTTCAGTGTCAAACGACACACTAGCAACAACTACATTCTCACTGGGCAGAACACAGTAGACCAGAATCTGTACTGCTGGAGCCATGTCAACGCTGACAGACAGTTGGAACGACACAGAGCCACTTGTGACGGTATCAGAAGCGCTCACTGTGACCGTCTGAAGTCCATGGAGGGCGATCACTCCTCTGGACAAGACCTGACACAAGACAGACAGGTGAATACAAGGTGCTGAACAAACAGACCAGCACACAAATTAAAATGTCCACTCACCATATAGATTATGTCAGCGCTATAGTCGCCAGTCTCGCCAACAAAAGAATACTTCACGGTCACTGGAAACAAAGCACCACATTTGAGCGGCTGCTCGAGCTTCACTATAGTCAGTTCACTAAATGATGGGCTGTCAGGAGAAGCTGCTTGGAGAAGTTGAACAACCCTTGTATCTGTAGTGAAGTATGGTGATTTGTAACTATAAACAACCTCTGGAGTCGCACTTGCCTGGGGAACAATGAACGGAATCAGTTTCTCGCGAGAGAGAAATCTTCACGTCATGAAATATAAAGAGCAAATCGTACCACCAGATTGAGAGCAGCTTTAGCAAGATTAGCAGTGTTGAGGGAGAACATGGCCAGTCCATTCTGGTTTGTGGTCAGATTCAGCAGCTGTTTGTTGGGCCAGCTGTTACCATCCAGGAGATACACCGCTTTGTTTGCGATTGGAGTGCCATTGAAATGAGACGCGAATATCTGCTGGGAAATATCAAGGTTAGGAAGGGGAAACTTCTGCGACCAAGGATAAACTTTTACTTGCCTTTCCATTAATCATTGATCCAGGTTCAAAATCCGGGAGGTCCACAAACGTGACCTTGCCGACTTCAAACGTAATGGACACTGTTGCAGATTTTGACATCACTACATCTGGACAGGGAGAGAAAAAAAAAAGTGAACATCCAATATTTTAAGCATGTGCTGTTGGTTCAGCTCAGCGAATAGCTCACCTGTTCCCTCCTCAGTGACATTCACATTTACAAGAAAAGCATCTTGCATATTGCTTTCAAATTTGGTGTTGAGAAACACCGATGTAGCGACAGTAAGAGAGGCACAGCCCGTGGCATTCATCTGGTAGCGAGAGAGAGATAGAGAGTCACATTTATGTCAAGCACAAGCAGAAGACAAACCCTCAGCGGGAAGGCACCTTTACGGTTTTATTCAGGCACCGACGGGTCAAATCAGGAACCACAACATATGGAAATGCGTCACGGCACACTTCCACCAATGCTTGACCAGGTACAGGTTGGCCATACGTGTATCTGGGAAACGTCACAAGGAATGAGATCGAGAACTGACCAACCACAAGACGAGATGATAAAAATATTGCTCACTTGGCACAAGCCTCAACTTGCAGTCCCGCGTCGCCAACGCTGTACGTCTGTGGTGCGTTTACGGTCACGTCAAATTTGGGGCAAAACTAAACCAGAAACAAGACTCTGACCAATCTGAAGTCTTAATATAATATAAACCATTGAACTGCTGCACACATACACAACTTACCATATTTCTTCACCTCAAAAACTTGGGAGAGCATTCGGTCACCAATAAAAGCCTTTATCGTGTACATCCCCATCTGAGCCTCTGGGTTTAACTCGTGAGAAAGCTGCAAGATCCACCCCGTTGAGGAAACATTTGTCCACTGACCAATCCGGTTATTATGAAGGTCCTATTAAAACAATTAACAGCTCAGAAGAAAGGGTATAAAAAGCCTCATCAACTCCATTGAAAGACATTCACTGGAGCAGATTCTCACCTCCACCGCCACCAGATTGTACTGCAAGACAAAAGACAGGAATTAGGCATTTAAAAAGCACAAAAAAAAAAGAAAAACTGCAGATTTGAAATTCTCATGGTCAAGTCTTACCATCTGATCAAAAGGCACAAATCTGGGATCCATGGTGACAGCTCTGAAATTCACTGCAAAAGACAGCAATGAACTCGCATTAATTGCATCACGCACTTGAAGACGAAGTACCGTAATGGACAGTCTACAGCTCTAATATTCCATAGGGTCAACCAAGGGTCATTCACAGCGCACCCGTTTGTCCTGGATTGTAGAGGGGTTTGTCAGTTTGGATGAAGGTCAAAGGTAGATAAGGTCTGAACATGACTTTCCTCTCTTCAGTCGCACTGAAGACCGTCCCTTGAACTTCCACCTTCAGCTTCTGCACAGATTCTCCATCTACTCGAGGAGCCTGTAGAAAACTCAGTTAACATACGACAAACTAGACAAGAAAAAGCCACACGTCTCATGATAACAGACCTGGAAACTAGAGCAGCGGTGAAAGCGGCATAGAAGAAACCTCCTGCACAAGTTGAGTCGTCCCGTTTGTCTCGTCAAGCAGGGAAAGCGGTCACCGTGAGACTCTCTTGGGGTTTCAGAAGAGTTATGCATAGTTTGGCGTCAGATCCAGACTCAATCACTGCAGGGAATGTCACCATGAATAACCTGTGGAAAAGCACTTTTAGTACAAGAAACTAATGTCCGAATTGGTGTAAATGGCCTCAAACAGAGAGGGGGGGATTTGTGCACTTCACACTACTCAAATTCAAATATACTTGACCTAAAAAGGCATGCAAATCTACGCAGATTCATAGTGACATGAATGTGCACATGGTTTAGTGGAAGACTCCTGCCATCTATTGGAAAACACTTAAAATTACCTGCATTTGGTTGCAGGGGATTACAAATGGCAGGGTTTGTATTTAAGCGTTGTAACAATTAGACCCAAACATGGTTGAAAAGCTTGTTACACAAAGCTCCTTTTGGAAACTAGAATTGTTAGCAGCTCCATCCGCCTAGATCAAACAGCAGGATGTTCCGTTCACTTCAAACATTTAACTGATACTCACGGTCCTGATGTCTGCCCAGCAACAGCAAAAATGAAGAGCGCTAAAATGAGCCCTTTCCAAACACAAAGCTCGCTCACAGCCATTATGAGCGCTCATCCAACACCAAATGGTCTCTTTCAGAAATCTCGCAGAACTTTTGTTAAGCTCTGCTACCGTTTACTGCTCAACAGCTTCTCTCAATCATCTGCACTGATGATGGCAGTGATATTTAAACGCTTTTTATTATCAGCACACTTTATCCTCAGGCAATAGAAGCTCTTGAGGGCAGTTCAAATTAATTGCAGGTGGTGGTTAATCAATTAAGTTAACGAGATTCATCCGTGGAGTGTTTAAAGACTCCCTGTGGTGAAAATCAAGCTTGTGTAATGTTATGTATATCTATCACGTGGTGTTTTAACAGGCTATGCTTCAAGACAAACCATGTGATAATAAACTTTTAAGGGATTTTCCCAATATTTATTGGAGCTGCTGTACTCGTTTGTCTCGTGAGAAAAGTTGGGACACTGTACAAATTGTGAATAAAAACAGAAGTTTCAAATTTCAATATTTTATTCCGAACACAACATAGATGACATATCAAATGTTTAAACTGAGAAAATGTATAATTTTAAGATTTTAAATTTCTTGGCATCAACACATCTCAAAAAGTTGGGACAAGGCCATGTTTCCCACTGTGTGGCATCCCCCCTTCTTTTTCTAACAGTCTGCAAACGTCTGGGGACTGAGGAGACAAGTTGCTCAAGTTTAGGAATGGGAATGTTGTCCCATTCTTGTCTAATACAGGCTTCTAGTTGCTCAACTGTCTTAGGTCTTCTTTGTGGCATCTTCCTCTTTATGATGCGCCAAATGTTTTCTATGGGTGAAAGATCTGGACCGCAGGCTGGCCATTTCAGTACCCGGATCCTCCTTCTACGCAGCCATGATGTTGTAATTGATGCAGTGTGTGGTCTGGCATTGTCACGTTGGAAAATGCAAGGTCTTCCCTGAAAGAGACGACGTCTGGATGGGAGCATATGTTGTTCTAGAACTTGGATATACCTTTCAGCATTGATGGTGCCTTTCCAGATGTGTAAGCTGCCCATGCCACACGCACTCATGCAACCCCATCCCATCAGAGATGCAGGCTTCTGAACTGAGCGCTGATAACAACTTGGGTTGTCCTTGTCCTCTTCAGTCCGGCTGACATGGCATCCCAGTTTTCCAAAAGAACTTCAAATTTTGATTCGTCTGACCACAGAACAGTTTTCCATTTTGCCACAGTCCATTTTAAATGAGCCTTGGCCCAGAGAAAACGACTGCGCTTCTGGATCATGTTTAGATATGGCTTCTTTTTTGACCTGTAGAGTTTTAGCCGGCAACGGCGAATGGCACGGTGGATTGTGTTTTCACCGACAATGTTTTCTGGTATTTCAGGTATCATTACAGTAGCATTCCTGTATGTGATGCAGTGCCGTCTGAGGCCCGAAGATCACGGGCATCCAGTATGGTTTTCTGGCCTTGACCCTTACGCACAGAGATGATATCATGCACTGTAGATGATGATAACTTCAAACTCTTTGCAATTTTTCTCTGAGAAACTCCTTTCTGATACTGCTCCACTATTTTTGGCCGCAGCATTGGGGGAATCGGCGATCCTCTGGCCATCTTGACTTCTGAGAGACACTGCCACTCTGAGAGGCTCTTTCTATACCCAATCATGTTGCCAATTGACCTAATAAGTTGCAAATTGGTCCTCCAGCTGTTCCTTATATGTACATTTAACTTTTCCGGCCTCTTATTGGTACCTGTCCCAACTTTTTTGGAATGTGTAGCTCTCATGAAATCCAAAATGAGCCAATATTTGGCATGACATTTCAAAATGTCTCACTTTCAACATTTGATATGTTATCTATATTCTATTGTGAATAAAATATAAGTTTATGAGATTTGTAAATTATTGCATTCCTTTTTATTCACAATTTGTACAGTGTCCCAACTTTTTGGAATCGGGTTTGTATGTTTCTGCGGTTGGTTAGTATAGACCTTATTCACAGCAGCGCCATCTTTGATTTTTAACAGGAATGAAAGCGAGACTGTGAGAGATAGATATACATCTCATTATGTTTTGTGTGTTTAGGATTTTTCTTCTGACAGATGGCAATAGCAAAGTACTCTGATATTTATCATGGTTCTGAATGATGACCGTACTATTACATACATGCATTTTATTTCTCCAGTGTACTTTAATGACCAATGTACTACTTGAAATTCATGAACTATGATCACTCTGAATCATTTGTCAATTTTTGCCATGACGATGTTTTAGTCATCTTTCTGCATAAACTAAGCTAATAGCCAAGCTAATGTGCTAATTATGTTGCATAACAGACATTCAACCGCACAAAAATGGTTTAACAGCACTTAAAGCTCGTGTAATTGTGTTACTATCATTTTTATGTCGCTGATATATGGCTCCTATACATTTAATCAGTGGATGTCGATGAAAACAAAACTAAGATGCAATACTTGCAGATACTCATCATCGTCAGTTTGAGACACTGTTGAAGTCTCTTGTGAACATTTCAATTCAAAATATGTAATGTCATTCATAACTGTCAATGTTACGGGACAAGAAACATTAACAAAGCCATTTTAATCGTATTAGGCACACGATAAATAATACATTTGCATACAGTGTGAACAAATTTAAACTTAGTTGCCACCTGGGTTTAGAGTTTAAAATTCCCTTAATCTCCAGCAACACTGTTTGTAAAAGCCCCTTTTCACACAGCGCGTTGATCCCATATAATTGCCATAAAATTGCTTTAGTGCCTTCTGTGTGAACTCAAACGCGTCCCAGGATTGATTCCAGAATTGATCCCAGAATTGATCCCGGTTGGGGACCTGATCCCGGCAATGTTACCAGGTCCCCAACCCGGGAACCTGTGTGAGCAAAAGGCAGGACCAATGGCATATGTGGTGTGTCGCAGTGGTGGCGCTTAAGCAGAGAAGCACAAGCATTTTACTCAAGAGAGAAAATCGCATATCATAAGCATACTTAAGATGCTGCATCTTTAAGGCATGTATGTGAGCGCATGCACAGATTCCAGAAAATCACTGGCAGTGTGAATGGACCAAAAATCAAATGATCCCAGGACAAATCCCAGGACACATTATAAAGTGTTTTCTGGAATCTCTGTGTGAAAGGGGCTAAAGGTAACTGACTGGGCTCCAATAGTGGCTGTCAGTGCTTGCTTGAGAGAGCGGATTTCTCATTCCCAGCAACCTCAGAAGTGAGGAGCAATTTAAGGAAGTTGAAATGGAATTCGATCTGTTGTTTGGCTGGCTGGCCCTGAAGTTCAGGTACAAGAGCAGCAAATGCTCTTGATCTGATAGGAGTTCCAGTGGGTTTCCATGTCTGGCGGTAAAGCGCCTTAGGGCCATCAGCGTCCAGGTTATGTAGGATATCAAAGTACATTGCTCGAGTGGTAAGGCACTTACAACTCATACCCCATTTCTTTTCAGTCCTCCTAGCAACCTTGACAGCATAAGGGCCGAACCTGTAGAATAGAATGCAGGGCGGAATAATCGTAGTCTGGCTGGAGGGAGGTCTGCCATTTTGGGGATCTCTGGATTCTTTCTCCATTTTGACACCCTACACATGATCGTTGAAAGCGTTTAACAGCTTTCCTACCACGTAGAATCCAGTACTTGCATCAAAGTTCTGTAAATACGTTCTCATTCCCTGGGTGGTAGAGTTTGCCGTCATAACTTGTATGATGAGAATGATGAGCTGTTGATTGGGTGTATTACATCTCGCTCAAGGTGGGGCTGTGACGTAGGCAAGCTCCAACTCGAATTAGCTGTCTGTCACTGTCAAGTTCAGGTGCCAAGGCTTTTAAGCTTCCGTTATGAGCAAAAAGTTTACCAGCACTTAATTGTTCAAGGTCTAAGGGCAAAGACTCCTGCTGGGAGAAAGATTTCTTTCCTAAATAAGCATCTGAACCATATGCCCATTCAGCGGCACCACACAAGATTTGTTTCTTTGTCTTTGGCTGGACTGGTGTAAGACCTTGGGAAGGCAATGCACGGTAGAGATGGTAACTCTGGCTCCCACTCTGTAATAGACTGGGGGAAGGTTTGGATCATGCCAGTCCCTTTTTGTCCCACAAGCATTGGACTACGAGCTTAGCCCTGGTGGTATATGGAATGAGGTAGCCCAGGGGATCGTATTGACTGGCCGGCTTTCCATACATGTTACGCATAGTGGTCTCAGCACTGTCTGTGGGACGATACCTGTTGGAAATGGTGCCGGTTTGGTGGTTCCAAAGCAGAGGCTGACAATTAGCTGAACATATACTTGTTCATTTAGTGACACTTAGCCTACTTTTCTAAATCTTTAATTGAATATGGCAACATTCTTGTTTTAAAACCTTCATTTGAATATGGCAACATGATATTTTTATGATTATATCGCTGACCGAGACCCCTCCCCTATCAGCCAATCACTGTGTGTGTAGTTACTAAGCGTGATGACATCATTCATAGCAACGAGGTAAACCCCGCCTTACTCTTAGCTTAAGACTTCTCTATCCCTTAGTAAAAGTTGGTCTCAGCAGCTTTGTGAATAGGTTAAGAGAAACTCTTAACTAAGAACTTTTACTGCCATTTAGGAGAACGCTTAGTGGTAAGATAAAATGTTTTGTGAAGACGGCCCCTGATCTGTAGCGAGTTGCTTGAAATTTGAACAGTTATTCAAGGAGTGCTTAGCGTGTTCGCAGTGGGGCAGTAAGGCTTTTGGAACAGCTCTCATGGTTGGAGATGATGACGTTGTCGTGTCAAGTATCACTTTCTCAGTGTTGAGCAGATTGTTAGCACTCTCATGAGAAGACTTGTGGTCCGTGCAGTAGGCCCTCTACGTTGACTGGTTACAAACCTTGAAGTGTCCTTCTGTAGTTGGATTTCGTACTCAACCATTCAGAGAGATCCAGAAGGGTTGGAATGGGAACACTGGCAGAAACTTGATCTGAGATCATGCAGCGGTTTGCCCGTCCACACTGTTGTTTCGCCATCAGTCTGGAGCCACTCTGCAATTTGTCGTGCCTTCCTTCCTAGTTGCCCCAGCATGCCAACAAGAGAGCGAACTCGGTCTGAAGGCTTTTATGTCTGCTGATATTTGGGCCATGCATAAGTTCTGCTTTTCGTTGGAAGGCACTTCACCTCCCGATCCAAATCGTTTTCTTTTGCCACTTCACATTTAATCACGTCTGTTCCCTCCCTGGAAAGATTAGTTCACCTCTCGTGCCTTTGGGTTTGAGCCGCTCCGTCATCATGTCTGATCTGGGCCGTGACAGCCATAGATAGACACACAAAATTAGTTCACCTTGAGGCTTTGGGTTCGAGTCAAGTCCTAGCCCCATAGGAAAGGCTATGCAGTCAGTCACCGAAACAGAAAAGATTAGTTCATCTCGAGTCTTGGTACAAGTCTCGCTCGTCCCGTGACCGCTTCCCGGTTCAGTGTCTCGCAACATATACAATATTACAGTCGTATTATTGACTGCATGTTGTAATATAATAAAATCATCAGAAGATATGTGCACACAACCATGCACTTGTTCGTAAGGAAGGTTGTGAATGAACAAATTTCTGTATCCAACACTGCTGTCACGTGACAAAAGAACGAGACTCATACCTGAAGACTTGAGAGAGATGAACTAATCAATTCTGTTTCCTGTAGAGAACATATGGGATGATCGCTCGAGACAACTCATTGCTCGAGTCATTATTCATGAACGACACCTCACTACTATTGTCGCCGTGTATAAAACAATATGCTTCAAATGATTACTCGAAGTTGTAAATATGCAGTATATTAAAATGACAAGACGATCTAGCCATTTTGCCTGTTATAGTACTGCGTGTTAGATTGTGAAGTGTAGTGCGACAGACGGTGATGTCTGTGCTCTGTTTTAACAGTGCTGTTAGCCATTTCTGATTGCTATGCGATCAGTAGGGAACTGATCTTATCTGTAGACTTAGTTCTTTGAGAAGCCGTAGGGGGTGAGTGCCTTTATTGGCCAAAAGGCCTCTTTTTCCTCTGGTTTTTTTGGGTCGATGAGGAGATAGGATGTCATTGTATGTCTGGCTTGATTGAAACACTAACTTTCCTACCAAAAGTCGTTTTGGCATTAGCTCAGCCTTGAAGAGTTTGCTTCCAACTTTGTTTTGTTCTAGAAATGGTTTCCTAAACTGAACAGCAAGTGTATAATTACTGGTCTTAAACAGGGACCTGCAACACTTGTCAGATGTTCAACAAAAAGGCAAACAAGTGGTTGCATTAAAGAATTTATTTTCAATCATGTCCTATAGCAGTGTCACAGACAGGGAGAGGTGTAGGTGGTCTCAAACGCATCACCTGAAAGAGTAACATGAAATGAGCTGGCTCATGGTCAGTGAATTCAGTCAGAGCAAAGCATGATTAGGGATGAAAGCGTACTTGTCTGATAGTAGTCATAAACATTGACGACCGCTGGCTTGAGATTTTTCACTGCAAGAACCTGTTTCAGCTTAAGAGTGTAACTCATGGGGACGCCTTTGGGAACCTGCGAGACAGGAAGGATGAACAGCAGCACATACAGGACATGAAAAGATGGCAGCTAGTGATTACGCACTGTACGGTCTCACCTCTTGCAGATACACTAGGACATGATCCTCTTCAGCGTCGACTCGCTCCACTAGCGGGGCAAATGATTGGGGTGGAGATCCAAGCTGAAGGGGAAGAGACCATCGTTTACAGACAATTACATCTGAAGGAGCTTCAAGCATCTTGGGATTTTCCAAGTCTTGCATACCAGTGACGTATCAGCTGTGAAGCCCGACAGGAGTTTAACATCCACTAGAACCATGTTAGTAGTTGCTTTTGCA
>CM031945.1:32383081-32498081 GCA_018749465.1 Paracanthobrama guichenoti
TGGAGGTAGCTCCACAAAGCCTTTGTGGCATTTGCTGGAATTGGTAAAACCCCACTGGGCAGATAAAATCTGTCTTTTCTTGGTCTTCTTCAAGCTGTCTTTTCTTGGTCTAATTGACCTATCGGTAAGCCCTGCCCCTCTTAGTTACTGTTGCTAACTCGGACAAACAAACGAGTGGTTAACTGTCTTACAATGACAGCTGTTAGTTTGAAAACCTTATTCCAGGATGTTTTTGGACACAGAATGTAGCGGACCTCGCCCGATTGATGGCCAAACTTTACTAATGGTTTATGAATCCCAAAAATAATTACCGTAAGAGCTGAACAAACAAAGCATAAGAAGTGCGCATTAACGTCTCATTCACAAATTCTCTCTCTCCATTTGCATTATTAACATGCACAGCAAATTACACAAAAACACTCATACAACTAGCAGTAAACAAACATTTAGAGACCGTATGCCTTTTCAGGGGGTGCACTTGGAATAAACTGTAAATTTATCTGTAATCTGCAAAACTCAGATAAACTGCGAGTTCTCCCTTTCACTGCCTTATCACTTCGTAGACTATAATAGGCTACCCATCAAAATAGGAGTCCCTCCTTAGGATACCTGGAATCGGTGTTACAGTACCCCAGGCACATCATTTTACCATTTTTGTAGCATAAACACCATCAGACTGATGAGAGCTTTGGATTTTCCAAAGTTTCTCTATGAAACCTAAAGATGTCTGAGTTCCGGTCCCCGTGCGTCAGCTACTCAACTACCATTGGCTCATCTGCATTCGAGGGGAGGGGCTTACCAATAAGTCAATAAACTGAACCACTGACTTCGCAGGCCAGGGCAACTTCAATGTGGGTAAAGGTGTATCTGTCTTTTTCTAGACTACAACGATCGGTGAAGCGTAAGGATTTTATGTTGGCTGGTGCAAGCTGTCGTGACCTCTCACAAAAAGGCTATCCTCCATCAGTCTGATGGGTACTCTTCAAACATCCCACATCAAATTCATCACAGGAGAAGACATCCTTTCTCGTTAGCATCTTTTTGGGCAGCCACTGTTTCGATTCTTTACACACAGGAGAATTTGCAAAGTTAAACGAATCCTGGGTCAGTTTGGTTTCTCCACTACTCTCTCTGGGCTTAGAGACAGTAGGCACAATATCAACAGAAAACACATGAGCAACATGCATTCCTCTATTAATCATTTGGGTAAGAAGCGACAATCCTAATAGTAACTCCAATTCTCTTTGACTGGACAACAATAGCAGACTGAACATCAGGGAAAGCTGGATTTCTCAGACTGATCCACTAACAAGGTCTTAATTAAGTGATGATTGACCATTAGTGATGAACACCTGATGATAATGAGCAGAATCACTAAAGAGAAACACAAGAACTGCAACTGACTTCAGCCACAGCCTTAGATGAAATCAACTGAAGATAAAAGAAGACATTAAATATCTGAATAAAGATCTTTGAAGACTTTATTTCTGTCATACATCTACAGAAGCTCTTATGAGAATTAACAGAGGTTAAGATTATGTTTTATTGAAACTGTTTGGTCACCATTATGGTGATTAGTGTTTACTTTAGTTGGGTAGTTTGATCAATTCACAGATACAATTCACTCCGAAATGTGGAAAAATTCACTCCAAAAAGTGGAAAATACAATACAATACAGTACAGTACATTTAGTTCACATGCTCTTGTGTGCCTGAAACTCCTAAGCACATTTACACGACATTGATGTACTAAAAACAGAACTGTTTTTTTCTTTGCTTTTTACATGTACAGACGACATCACTGTCAAAACGATCGCCCTTCACACGGAGCCATGAAAACGAATAAAAACGCTGTATTTTGCTGCCAGGCCAGTAGATGGTGATGTTACTTTGTAAAGAAACACTACGCGCCTATAGAATGAGCACATAATATACTTGACACCACCATTTTCACAAATTCACGTTTTCGTAATTCACATGGAGATGATAACGGTATCGTTTTGAAAAACTTGCACGTTTTCAAAAGTGTGCATTTTCAGGCCCCCAAAACACTATTACTGTGTAACTGAGTGGCCAAAACGCACAATATATTTTAGTTTTTAGTTGAAAACACTGTCATGTAAATGAATTTTTCCTTTATAGATTTTACTACTACATCTTAACGACTACAACAAAGCTCATAGTTATAAATATTCATATTAAATGATTCACATTATGGAGTATTTAAGACATAAATCTGTATGTTCATTAACCATCTGTCCCATAACCAAACCTAAAATAACAGAAAGTATAAAGCATGTCTGGATGAATCATCATTACGTCCTGACTGAAACATGCATTTTCTGTAAAGCTGTTTTGAAACAGTATGAATTTTGTACTGAATTGCATCATGAGCTGCACTGGACACGCTCCTGCTCCAGCCACACCACGGACCTCTGCTGGATCAGGATGGTGCTGCGTATGACGGCGAGCAGCTCGTCTGTGCATCTCCACGTGTTCGGCTCCAGCGTACTGAACATCAGAGGAAGAGTCTCCAGCTGCAGCTCCTCCATCTGACACGCCTCCATCAGATCCTCCTCTCTGTTGCCCGATAACAGCTTCCTGACACACACAAGGGTTTCACTGAGCTTTTAATGTTTGCGTGATATTTATCCACCGAGCATTATTCATCTATTAAGCCTTCCAATTTAATGCTTTAGAACTTTTTTTCAAAACTTTCAAAAGCTTCATCAAACCAACATTCAGAGTTTCTCTCGACAATCTGAATTTCAGCTGATTGTAATTCTACTTTTTTACATTCCAATTTCAATTGCAATTCCACATCATGTTTTCTATATTATTTCAATTTCCGTGTAATTCCCAATGCCGAGAGACAGACAGATACAGATGCGCACCTGAACTTGCGGCCCTTCTTGTCTCTGGGTTTGATGTAGATGATGATGGGATAGATCTTGTGCTTCAGGAGATTCTCCACATGATTCAAGCCCAACTGAAGCAGACAGTGTTTGTCCTGAACACACAGATATAGAGTTTAACTCAGTGGTGACTCTCAGTGTGTGTGTGTGTGCGTTGTTGTTTACCTGGTTAATAACCTCTTGAATACTCTGTAGTTTGATTCCCAGTGGTTGATCTGAAGAGTCTAAGAGGAACACACTTTTATCCTGACGCACACAACCCTCCAGTGGCTCTGCACACAATAATAATAGTCAGAGCAAGTAGGTATGTTAAACTTGTCCCTCCTTTTAGACAGGCAGAAGTCGACTCTTACTTGATCGCATCTTCATCGTATTTGAACGTGCAAAGATTTTGTGATGGGGGTGTTACATCCAAGGATGTATGCTTATTTGTTATTGCAGTGTGTCATGCATTTGTGTATGTGTTTGGGTGCTTTGCTCTCTTTTTCTCGTTCTCTCTTTCATCATTAAGACAGGTACTCTGACCAGCTGTATTCAATCTAACAATGCTTGACATGATTCTGTTGTGGGTTCTTTAACAGAAAGAGAACTGAAGTGATGCAACGTCTTTGACTACTTATATATCTTATGTTAAGTATGTTTGTTCAGTGTCTGTATTTCTTTGTGATTTGGGGATTGTGCCATTTTTGTTTGTCCTCCTCTTTTTCTCCTGTTTATGGAAAGGCAGGAAGAAGGGAAGTTTCATGTCATTTATTTCTATGATTATCTCTTTCTAGGTAATGTGTTAAGATTTTTGGGTTAGTTACCTTAAGTTTTACTTGTTATTTTGGCCTAGCTCTTCCCTGAAGTTATTATCCCGTTTTTGATTATTATTATTATTATTTGACATTGTTATTTCTGTGACCCTTATTGGGATCTGTTCATTCTTTATTTTTTCAAATTAAAAGATATAATTTGAACTGGTTGTTGTGTTGATTCTGGGACAGGAGGCTGGATTATCCTGGTTCTCTCTCCATTTAATTTTGACATTTTTTTTCTTTGTTTTGTTGCTGACTGTCCAACCCTAGACAGGTAGTTATGTAACAATACTAATGGGAAAAAATCCATAAAATGTATAATAAATTCCTGACATTATGAACCAATATTTTTATATTTTAATTTTTAAGCAACATTAAAGTTTAAAAACATTTTAAGTTTAATTTAAATTTGAGTAATATTAAAGTAGTTTTAATAGTATTTATATATTTTTCTCATTTTATTTTTAATATTTAGTTGTTTTTTTTGCCATTTTTTGTAATAGTATGGTATTTATTAATATTTTGAATGACATTGTTTCATACATTCCATTTTAGTTAAAGTTTTAGTGATTTTGTGTTTTTGTCATTAAGTATTTTTTTTATTTATTTGTGTATGTGTTTTTCTTCTCAGATTTAGTTTGTTGTGTTATTCTATCAGTTAACATTTATTACATGGTTTAGTTTCCGTTAACGGTAAGAACTCTTAGTTTAGTTGATGCTGAGATTATGTCTGTAGATCCGCCGCTGTACCTGGATGGCAGGTGTTGAAGTCCAGACCGGATTCTGCCGGCTGCAGCAGCCGCTCGATGATCCCGCGTGACAGCAGAGATGGACAGAAAACCACCGGCCGTTTGCTGGAGACGTGAACCATCTGAACCAGACTGAACGGGATCAGCTGCTCCTCGTGACCTAAACACACACAAATATATATATATATATATATATATAGATAGATAGATAGATAGATAGATAGATAGATAGATAGATAGATATATATATACTGCTACTCTTGGCTTTTAGTGTTTCTTGTATTCTGTCTGATTAGTTGCATGTATGAGAGGGCGGGGCTTACGGTTACTGAGTGTGTAGAGCACCTGATTGGCCGAGCCGATCGCACGATAGTTTGAAGCAACCGCTTTAATGAGCCGAATGTGCTCTGGTCTTTTCTTACAGAACTGAAGACAGACACACAGCAAATAGCTCATTATCTGTGACTGGGAGACAGACAGACAGGTATCTAAAGACAGACCATCACCTTCTTCCTGCATTGATTCTGTTCAAGCGCCATCGTACGAAGTCTCACCAACAGCAGCTGCTGAGCTCTGAACGAGAAAAACACGCGTTCAGACTCCTGACATGCTTTATATGACATCAGACGGACATTTACTGAAGAAATTCAACATTACTCTTTGCGTTTTACTTGATTAAAGGCCCAAGCATTTAAAGCAGCATATGACAAAATGGCAGCGTGTGCTTATAATAAACAGAACATTATCGTCTATTGATGTGAACGCTAATATAGTTATCGTTATCTTTGTAATTATATTTCTTGATGTGAACGGGCTTTTATGGTCAGAAGAGTTCAAGTTATTTTATTTTCAGGTTGTGTTTTGTGTACCTGTTGTAGTTGGGCACAGCTCCGCCCTGCAGCGGCGCCCCCGTGTGTTTGTCCACACGAACGCAGCGCCACTGATATTTGCCGTTATAACGCGTGTCGGTGACATGCAGCACGTCTTCACAGCGAACCCTGAGACACGGCGGGTCACCGTGGGAACTGAGGTCAAGGTTCACACGCACATAGAACGAGTCGGCGCCGGTGAAGGATGGAGACGAGAGTTCAGCCAATAAACGAGAGTAACCTGAAAGAAAATGATTGAATTAGATAATAATCTAAATTGATCTAACTGAACTTATGACATTTCTGATATATAAAAAATAAATCTGTCAGAGATCTCATTAATCTCACACAGTAAGCTTGTATCTTGTTTTAACTAGAACTTCCTCAGTATTTTAGGCTTGTTTTCCGTTGAAGAGAAACTGATCAAAATGAAGTGAGTTTATGACAAGGTCAAGGTCAAATACACCGATCAGGCATAACATTATGACCTAAATAGGCTACATCTGTAATATTGTGTTAGTCCTCCTGACCCATCAAGGCATGGACTCCAGTAGACCCCTGAAGGTGTGCTGTAGTATCTGGCACCAAGATGTTAGCAGCAGATCCTTTAAGTCCTGTAAGTTGCGAGGTGGGGCCTCCATGGATCGGACTTGTTTGTTCAGCACATCCCACAGATGCTCGATTGGATTGAGATCTGGGGAATTCGGAGACCAAGTCAACACCTCAAACTCGTTGTGCTCCTCAAACCATTCCTGAAGCATTTGTGCTTTGTGGCAGGAGCATTATCCTGCTGGAAGAGCCACAGCCACCAGGGAATACCTGTGACACCCTTGTAGACCAAGGGTGTACATGGTCTGCAACAATGCTTAGGTAGGTGGTACGTGTCAAAGTAACATCCACATGGATGGCAGGACCCAAGGTTTCCCAGCAGAACATTGCCCAAAGCATCACACTGCCTACAGCCTTCGCTCCCCACCTGCATCAATGAGCCATGACCCTGTCTCCGGTTCTCCACTGTTCCTTCCTTGGAGCACTTTTGATAGATCCTGACCATTGCAGACCGGGAACACCCCACAAGAGCTGCAGTTTTGGAGATGCTCTGACCCAGTCGTCTCGCCATCACAATTTGGCCCTTGTCAAACTCGCTCAAATCCTTAACGCTTGCCCATTTTTCCTGCTTCTAACACATCAACTTTGAGGACAAAATGTTCACTTGCTGCCTAATATATCCCACCCACTAACAGGAGCGGTGAGGAAGAGATCATCAGTGTTATTCACCTCACCGGTCATAATGTTATGCCTGATTGGTGTATCTGCCAAATGGGGTCAGAAAAATTATCTTATCTGCCCTTTGAATTCAGTTAATTTTTCTAACCCCACTGGCAGATATTTGTTCTTGTTTTAAGCAAAAACTCTTTATTATCAATTTCAACACTTAATATATAGCATCATTTTGCATCTCTATTAAATGTATCTTAATTTGAGAAGGTTAGCATGTTTTGTGCTGGAAAACAAGACACAGATACTGTGTGAAAGCATCATGTTGTGTAGTGAACTACAGGTGTTAGTGGATGTTTGTCTCTCACCATCCTGGTTGTGTGTGTGTTTGAGTGCGTTCGGTTCGGTCCACCACTGCAGTGAGAAATGAGCCACTTCAGCCGTACACTGACTGAGACGAACACGGCCCTCGCCCAACAACACCTGGTCCAACTGACACACAACAAAACAAGCATTCAAATTATCATAGGGGTTCCTGAAAGGGGCGGGGCTTAGACATCATCTCTAATTGGTCAGGTACAATGAATCTAATAAATATTTTTGAGATATTCACTGTGAACCTTTAGAGTTTGTCTGTGTTGTTTTTCAGGTCCAAACCAGCATTATTGTACACTATATACAATAGTTTTTTTTTATTATTCAAATTCCTCTCCTGCTCTGGAAGCCCAGTTAGGTCCTCTCTCAACCGGTGTATGCAAACGAATCAAAAACCGTGGAGTGATCTTTGAATAAATGTTTTGATAAACAGCGCTGTTATTAGAAGAAGCTTTTCCATTTGAGATCTATGGCAAAGTTGAAGCATCTTCTTTCAAGTAAAGATTTAGAAGTTGTGATTCATGATTAGATTATTGTAACTCTCTTGATTCTGGTCTCCCTCAATCTTCATTATCACGACTGCAAGTATGTCCGGGTGAAAATGTGTTTCAGTGAAGGAGGAGCTTCCTGTCTGACAGGAAGCAGTTTCAGTCTCTCACCTCCAGTAGTTCACTGCCCTCCTTCAGGCCGCATCGCTCCGCGGGCGACCCCGCCTTCACCGTCTGCACGAACACGCCCGTCCGGTTGCCCCCGATGATGGTGATGTCATTAGCCAGACTGATGCTTCTGGGCGAAGAGGAGAGCGCTGGAGCCAAGCTGAGAGCAATTGAGAGGATAGTTTAGAGTTTACTAAACCCTGATTCAGATCAGCCGAATCTAGTGTGAAAGCAGCCTGATTTCAGTGATGATGAAGAGGTCGTACCGCGGCGAGGATGAGGATGATGAAGATGAAGGTTTGATCAGGAGGGTCGCCGTCACGTTGAACACGTCAGGAGGAAAGAGTTGAGATGGCAGGGAACTCCACGAACTCAACAGACATGAGTCTAAATCCTCTACAACACACACACACACACATTACTAACAGCTAGAATACAAACTTCATGTCCACATACTGATCATGAAACAGACAGAGGGACAGAGACAGCGCATCAAAGCATCATCAGGCAACTTTTCCTCAATTATTTTACATATTAATACACAACAGTGTTTAGTTTTGTCAAAATACCAAATTTTCAGTAGCAGGAAAAATACTAGTAAATATCGACCAGTTATTTTTAACTGTTTTACTACTTTAAATATTTTATTTAGCTTCAAAATATTATAAAAGTTAGTAATAGAAGAGCAAAGAAGCATATGGCCTCCCGTTCCTGTCACATAAGAGGAAAAAACATGCTTTAATGATCACAATTATGACATAAAGAGTCAAGATTATGATATAATTATGTCTCAAAATATTGTGACAAAAGTTATCAAACAATTAATCACGATTAATCGCATCTAAAATAAAAGGTGTTTACATAAACTATGTGTGTACTGTGTATAATTATTATGTATTATGTTATAACAATACGTCATTATTAACATACAATTACATAATTAAAATAATTATATGTCTGGATGCAATTAATCGTGATTAATCATTTGACAGCCCTAATAGAAATTCAAAATTAGGATAAATCATAATTATGAGATAAAAAGTCGAACTTATGAGATAAGTCATAATTTCAAATAAAAATGTGCAAGGGAAGAAAAATTATAACATAAAAAGTCATAATTATGACTAAGACGAAATTATGACGTTGTGATTATGAGATAAAAAGTCACAATTATGACAAAGTAAATCATAATTATGAGATAAGAAGTTGAAATTGATATACTAAGTCATTGTGGCCATCATAATTATTAGATAAAAAGTCAAAATGATGACATAGTGCGATAAAAAAAATCTAAATTATGAGATTAATACATTGAAATTCTGAAATTAAACAGTCAAAAAGACTTTCTATGTCATAATTCTGTTCTATGTCTATGTCAATCTTAACTCTTTATGTAATATATTTAATAATATATGCTGTGCCCGTGATTGGCCTTGTAATTAGCTTCAACCTTTCCCAAAATGCATATGGGTTTACATATTAATTCAGGGTTTTCTTTTTTGTGTGTATGAAATAAGCAGTAAGCAGAAAGCATAAGTGACATCGCATAGCTAAAATAAAGCTCGGAATCGATTCTGCAGTTCATCGCTGGAGAAAGAATCGTTTTTCTCTGTGATCTTGGAGGAAGATGCAGACGGACAGACGGACGGACAGACGGCTGTATCACACACCTGGATGTGTCTCGTGCTCGTCGCTCCCCCAAGAGTTCAGATCAAACCTGCAAACACACGCAGACAGTGAGGCACCAGCGAATCATGATTCAGTGAATCACATTCATTTATTTAGTTCTCTCTTACTCCACGTTTACTCTGCGGTTGATGGAGTTCATGCAGGGAGGAAACGGGAAAGTCGAGAGTCTGTTGATGTCCCTCTCCGTGTTACACTCCTGCACAATCACAACACATACAGTGAGGTTTCATCTCATCACATGATCATCACTGTATCATAAAATGATCTTTTTATTCACCAGCGTCAGCAGATTCTCCTCTGAATTTGAGCCGCAAGAGTCTGTGGCACAAGCACACAACATCATCACTTCAAAAAAAAACTTTTTGAAAGGTTTTGACAACATTTCCCATTAAGTTATGGAAACGTTATTTCTGAAAGTTCTGAGAATGTTCAGAATGTCCAAATGTTTTTTAAATGTCAAATGTTTGAAAGCTTAAAGGTGCATTATGTAAAAATTCAGCAAAATATCCAAAAACCACTAGGCCAGTGTTATATATTTTGTTCAGTTGAGTACTTACAATATCCCAAATGATTCCAACTATTTGTAAATCGTGAGAAAGTTGCTATTTTCCCCAATGAACCGGGACGTGTGAGGGCGTCGCCTGTCAATGGCGTCATATCTGCGTTCGGTTTCCGGTGTTATTCCTCAGAAGCACTTTACTCTCACTGCAGTGTGAACGAGTGTCATAGCAGCCGCGAGTGAACGCACAGAGTAACGCCATAACATCATTCTCAACACACTCAGATGTGTCTAATATGATCAACAGAGCTGCGTTCCCTCATACTCATGACCGGAGAAGCGGGAATGACGCCGGCGGCTGTGGCATAATAAAAGTCCCGCTGCTCGCGAGGCGTGTGTCGCGTTCATCTCATTAACAATCACTCCAGCGGCCTCGCTCAGCTCCACAACACTCGGTCCTGCTCCGCTGCACACTACAGTAACGTTAATAATCTCATCCATGAACATGAGTTCTGCCCAAGTCCTATCCCGAGTCTTTCCCACCGGCTGTGAGGTGAACACCACATGTCCCGAGATTCTGCACTCAAGCTTGGCATCATCAAACTATGCCTTTGTTTTGAATAGGCGACCTCTAGCGGACGGAAAAGTTACATAGTGCACCTTTAAATATGAATAACGTTTTTGAGAACGTTATTAAAGACCAGATAACGCTGAACGAACGTTCTATTAGTATTACTGGAAGAACGTTTGTTCATAACTTTGAGAGAACCTTGACACAACGTTAGCCAAAGTTATGAGATCATTCCCTGGGAAATAAATGATAATGTTGCAAAATTCATCAATTATTAATCAAATTCTATTTCAGCTGTAAAACAGCTCTACTGATGACAATAGTGCCATTATTCAGTTCAATGGTGATTCAGTTCAGTTCGATAACAGTGTCAACAGTATTAACCCAGCCAACAGGAAACGTTCTCAGCAGTTTCCCTGCCCTGTTTAGTTTTGGTTTCTTGGTTACTGATTATGTTCCTTGTGTGTGTCTATAGTTACGTATTAGTATCACCTGTGTCTGGTTATGTTTGCCATGTGTATCTATACTCCTGTTTCAGTTCAGTTCTTTGTCGGGTCTCGTTTATGTGGTTTGCTAGTTTCCCCTCTCGTTCACGACAAGTCAAGTTTGAGATTAATTATCTTCTCAGAACTTGTTTCAGAACGTCAGAGAAAAAGTAGCGTTATCAAAATGTTTTCAAAATGATAGAATGGAATGTTCCTTAACATTTTTAGAACATAAGCAAAAAGTTTAGAACACATTTTCGTTAGCTGGGAAATTAATTAGATTCCGCTATACAGCAAATTGACAATAAAGACAATAATGTCACTATTCAGCTCAGTTTAGTTCAAGTTTTGTTCTCATCCAATAATATTACTGAAACTACACACATGAACACACACACACACACACACACACTCACCTTCAGACTGCTCACAGATCTGAGAGGTCGACTGTAAAAACACAATAACAACATGAGTGATCAAGTACACACACAACTGTGTGTGTGTGTGTGTGTGTGTGTGTGTGTGTGTGTGTGTGTGTGTGTGTGTGTGTGTGTGTGTGTGTGTGTGTGTGTGCCCTGACCTTTTGAACTCTGACGGCGGGTGGACCGGGACTGAGATCAACAGAACAGCACGGCCCGAAACACTGATCCTCACTGAACAACGACAGATGAGACTACAAACACACACACACACACACACACACACACACACACACACACACACACACACACACACACACACACAAACACACACAATATATAAACTGTCAGGGTATCGTATTTTAATTAGTTAATTCTGTCCATTTTATTGAACAACCAGGATCCCCTGCTCTATATATTTGTTAACATTAAACATTTTACATATGAATATTTAATAAGATCTTAAACTGTCATAAAAATGTATGAAACTCCCAAAAGTTATGGAAATGAATAAGATCTTAAAAAGTCATGTAAAATATTAAAACAAAAAAAACTTTTATGTATAATAATAAGATTTTAAAAGGTCATGTAAATTATTAAAAACTTAAATATTCACATAAATTAACAAGATCTTATATAGTCATAAAAACTTAAAAAGTAATGTAAATGAATGCTAAATATTAAAAAAGTTATGGAAATGAATACGATTTTAGAAAGTAGTGAAAGTTAATGAGTCAGGGGAAATTTTTATAATGAATATACATTTTTCAATGTAAAATAAATTCTAAAATATTAATGAATTAGAAATCTCTGAGAAATTTGTATTTGTAAGTGTGAACCTTGAACAACATTCAGCTCTTGACACTTCTGTAAAAGAGCACATTAGTTTTGTCACTACAGCAGAAGCATGGGATCGGTGTGAGTGATGCAGACGTACGCAGTGCAGGCTGGTGATGCTCTGCTCTCTCCGCTCTCGGCTCCTCTCCGTCTCTCTCTGCAGCTGCTCCAGGCTGCTCTGCAGCTCTGCGATGCGTTTGCGCAGACGGTTCTTGTCCAGCAGGCAGTCGGTGAACTCCAGCTGCAGACTGTCACGACTGCGCAGCGCCTTCAACACACACAGAGACAGACGTGTGGAAGTGCATGTCTATATGTGTGTGTGTGTGTGTGTGAGAGAGTGTGTTTACCTGGTCTCTCTCTCTCTCCAGCTCCATGATCTGGTTGAAGTAGGACACACTCCTGCTCTGTTCCATCTCCCAGTCCAGCTGCAGAGTCCTGAGCCGCAGCTGCAGCTGCTCATACTGAGATGCCAGCTACACACACACACATATAGAGATATAATATCCTTCAACTGACTACATTAACTTAATTTATTAAAATATATTCAATAAAATGCATGGACTTAGAGGTCGCTGAACAATTTTACTTGACACTACTTGACTTTAATGACACTATAATAATTATAATTAAAAATATAGCTGCCAGCAGCGATTATCAGGGCCAGAAAGGGAAAAGTATGACATGCAAGCATGGCTGTGAGCTTCAGAAAAATGGCAACAATAAACATTATTAGCATTTTTTTTTTTTTCCACAAGGTGGCGCTCTCTAAACTTTTTGAGTCTTGTCAGGGCATGGTCCCGATGAAACATACCAAGTTTCGTAATAATACGTTAATGCATTCGTAAAATACAGCATTTCAGGCAAAAATTCAAAATGGCCGATGCCCACAAAAGTCAATATGGGAAAATTGGGATGATTTTTGGGCAAACTGTTCAGAAATTAAAATAGCAATTTTTCATATCTTCTGACCATTAGGTGCCGCTGTCTCAAAACACAGCATGTAGCCTCAGGTCATGCTTGGGATGTACCAAGTTTGGTCTGAATATGGTAAAGCGTTGCGGAAATATAGCCCCGCGTCCAATTTGGCACGCTCTTTGTCAAATTCTTTTGCACGTTATTCGAGAACGGTTGGGTAAATCAAAAAGCTTTTGATAACTTTTTGCCAGCATGGTCTGAAGATTATCTGGTTACATTTTGATGAGAATCGGACAAACCGTATAGGAGGAGTTAGAAAAGTATTTTTTTGGCGGGAGAATTATCATGACGTAAAATGACGTCATAGGGTGCAATCAAATTGTCTTGAGCCAAGGAATCAGAGGAAAATAATTTTGTTTCTAGTCCTTCAAAAGTTATTAGCATAAATGTAGGTGAAATTCTGGACAGTTGGTGGCGCTTGAGGGATTGGGTTAGAGACTACAAATTTGCTGTGGTGACTGTTTGGACTCACCTCTATCAGTAAGCAAAATTTCACAACTTTTTACCATACGGTTCTATGGGATGTCATAGACTCCCATGGTGGAAGAAGAAGAAGAAGAAGAAGAAAACTAACGGATACAATATGTGCCATTGCACCATTTGGTGCTTGGCCCCTAATTATTATGCAATTATAAGTGAACTGATTCCGGACATTGAAGAACTGATGCTGTTTTTCCTGTTTTGAAGTCATATTTCATTATGCTTTTGATAATACATATCATTTGAAAGCTATTTGAAGCATCTGTCTTTGACTTTGTAAAACACTTGTCCACCTACACATTATAATCCAGCTTCACAGCGCACACAAAACAAGCATACTATCACACAACTCATACTGTTTCTGTCACATACGGCAGAGAAAGTAAGAGAAGTATGTGATTCTGAATTCAGGTTTCCTCTCACTTTCTCTCTCTGCGACTCTGAGCTCTCCAGCTCCCCCTGCAGTCGGGCGATGGTGCCGCACAACTCCTGCCGCTGCTCCACCGCCTCCTGCCGGTCCTGCTGGAGGATGTCCAACAGAGCCTACACACACACACACACACACACACACACACACACACACACACTTTACACACACTTCTGTAAGTGCCATGATGAGCAGAAAGAGTCTTGTGACTGACCTGATTTCCAGAGTTACGCTCTGTCTTTCTCATGGTGAGTGGCGGCGTCTCCTTCGGGCCAGCAGTGGCATGGCCACATGCCTCACTGCTCGTATGATGCGTTAGCGAGGGGGCAGAGCCATCATCATCCCTTTTCTCCGCCTCCAGTAATCTCTTCCTGAGCTGTTCCACCTGTCAGTCACATCACACGGACATGCCCACTATGAGCCTGACATGAAATATGAGTCTCACTATTAGTCTCAACGAACAGTTTAGTGTTTATCGTATCCGATGATGGTCAGATGTAATGACCAATGAGCCTCTAATTCACACTTAAGAACTTTAAGGGGGATCTATTATGCAAAATTCACTTTTACATGGTGTACACAACCACCCTATAATGGTAAAAATCCTCTCCTCTTTTTTTAATTCCCATAAATCATGAGCAATGTCTCGGAACAAGCCATTTGCAGATTCTAGCAGTGTGACGGCACATATGATTGAGCCCCGCCCACGGCTGCTGACAGACTCCGCCCTACTAACATAGACCCCGCCCCTCAGTCCACCATATTTATCACCTCGCCAGAGCATTTAACAGCAGCATTCAAGTAAGAAATGCTTTCTTATTAAAGCTTATTATTCAATCAAGAGCAGTGAGTGATTTTTCTATTTTTCTTTTGTTGTTTGATTCATATTAACAGCATATATGTAAATTATGCTGCTTTCACTTTACACAGATATAATATACACACTGCGATTTTTTACCCTGCTGTTTACGTTCACAGACATAACTAACTGTGTTTATGTGAACTCTTTAACATAACCTTGTTTGTATGTGACAGTTTAAGCACAATAAGACATGAAAGAGAACTTAGGGTTCCCCCAAAGTCTGGTTCGGTTGACTAGTGTGAGCGTTCCGTTCCGTGCCCGGGCGCGGTTAATTTAGCTGGCCCTAGCCTGCTTGGAAGAGGTGGGCCAGAGCGTGGTTCGCATGCAGTGTGAGCGCTAACCGTGTCTGAGCATGGAACAGCTGTGCGCTACTGTCATCATTACGACAGCAAACACCAAACTATTAGTAGTGGATACTCTTTTCAATTAATTCAAGTATATTTAGGTTTATAACGACCTGGTTCTCACCTTATTGACGAACATGAACTGTAGTTTGCAAGTAAAGCTGCAAATTCCTCCATCAAAGTCAGCTGCCTCCATAATAATCTTCTGATATGTGCAGTGCAATCAAGTGAAAATTGCTGCACAGCATAAATGATCAATCTTTTAGGCAGTCTATTAGCAAAAGAAGGGTTTTTCTTCCTGTTGTCTTCAAAACAGAAAGTTGCATCGTGAATGACGTAAGCGGGCAGTACGTTAAGTGCAATGTGAGTGCAGGCCAGCAGGGTAGTGTGGAGGGTAGTGTGGAGGGGGGACAATCATGCTCGGGCACGGTACAAGGCAACTGTGCCTAGCGTGAGTACACCCTTAGTTTGATACAGGGCGCTCCGTCTGACACACAGCTTTCTGTGCGTGTGCTTTGGGTGTGTGCGCTCAGAAAACCATATATCAGAAGTTTAGACTGATACGGCTTTAAAACACAAATAATAAACTTCATGATGATAAAGAACTGCAATGTCACATGAGTGTGAGCATGATAGAGACGATTATCAAAGCCAAACAGATGTTTTAGTTTTTGGCAGAGTAGCCGAGGCACAAGCTGGTATAATATATAATAACATGGTATAATAAATGATCTGTGGGGTATTTTGAGCTGAAACACAGACACATTCTGGTGGGGACACTTATATCTTGTAAAAAGGGGTATAATAGGTTCCCTTTAAAACTATGTAGTCAACACTTCAATAAGTGTTTCAACTGATCAACAAGTGACTGTATGAGTCTTAATGGTCCATGCATTGTACAGCCAGCAGCCATATCACCCTGTAGCCCAAGACTGGTTTCCCACTGAAGCTAAGCAGGGCTGAGCCTGGTCAGTACCTGGATGGGAGACCTCCTGGGAAAACTAGGTTGCTGCTGGTAGAGGTGTTAGTGAGGCCAGCAGGGGGTGCTCACCCTGTGGTCTGTGTGGGTCCTAACACCCCAGTTTAGTGATGGGGGACACTATACTGTAACAAGCACCGTCCTTCAGATGAGATGTTAAACTGAGGTCCTGACTCTCTGTGGTCATTAAAAATCCCAGGATGTCCTTTGATAAAGAGTAGGTGAAATTTGCCCATTGGCCCCTCTCCGTCATGGCCTCCTAATCATCCATATATATGTAACAGAGTTTAAATAATGTTATTTAAATTCACGCATAAATTGGGAAAGCTCGCCACTGGCTGTTGCATGACTTGTATTCACGTACGTTATATTGAAGGGCGGTGCTACGTATTCGCTAGCAGTTTCACGATGCTTCGCTGCTGGTAAGCTGCTCTGATAATTGCTCTGTCTTAATAACTAAGTTTGGACTGTTTTCAGGTGCAAAGCTTAACTTTTACACTGCACTCAAGTTTACTGCTTCTGTCTGTCAGCTCCTAGTTCTGTCATTCGAGTCAAATATGTGTTATTTGTGACGATAAAATGAGGAGTGTGTGTATTAACATGCTTGTGAACTCCGAACTCTGTTTATTTTAAGATTTTACATGCAACATTGATGCAGTGCCCTAAGCAACCTTTTGGCCGTGTGTTTTCCTCAGGTATGTGTTTTTGTCATGTTCTGTGTATGAATTGTTAGCCGAATTGAGTGTTTTGGCGATTGCCACGTGTGCTGTGTGCTCTCGCGCGTGCTGAGCGTGTAACTGCGCCATTTTAGATCTGTGCGTTCTTCCTTTCTGTATTTAATTTATACAAAAATATGTAAAATATTGGTCACTTGAGTTTATAGTTTCTTTGCATTAATGTAATGTGATGAGTATTGAGAAGAAAATATACTGTTTTAAATTCTATTTTCTTTACTATATGTCTTATTCAGAATTCTGTCCACTATATGTTCACGATAACTTTGAGAAAATGTATATTGAGCAGTTTCACGATGCTTCGCTGCTGCTTTTACATGCAACGTTGATGCAGTGCCCTAACCAAACTTTTGGCCGTGTGTTTTCAAATAAAGGAGCTTTGAGTGACCATCCACCTGACTCTCGGCTGCTTTATACCATCGACATTAACACAGTCACACATATATATATATATATATATATATATATATATACATACATACATACTCACCTAAAGGATTATTAGGAACACCTGTTCAATTTCTCATTAATGCAATTATCTAATCAACCAATCACATGTGCTTCAATGCATTTAGGGGTGTGGTCCTGGTCAAGACAATCTCCTGAACTCCAAACTGAATGTCAGAATGGGAAAGAAAGGTGATTTAATCAATTCTGAGCGTGGCATGGTTGTTGGTGCCAGACGGGCCGGGTATTTCACAATCTGCTCAGTTACTGGGATTTTCACGCACAACCATTTCTAGGGTTTACAAAGAATGGTGTGAAAAGGGAAAAACATCCAGTATGCGGCAGTCCTGTGGGCGAAAATGCCTTGTTGATGCTAGAGGTCAGAGGAGAATGGGCCGACTGATTCAAGCTGATAGAAGAGCAACTTTGACTGAAATAACCACTCGTTACAACCGAGGTATGCAGCAAAGCATTTGTGAAGCCACAACACGCACAACCTTGAGGTGGATGGGTTACAACAGCAGAAGACCCCACCGGGTACCACTCATCTCCACTACAAATAGGAAAAAGAGGCTACAATTTGCACAAGCTCACCAAAATTGGACAGTTGAAGACTGGAAAAATGTTGCCTGGTCTGATGAGTCTCGATTTCTGTTGAGACATTCAGATGGTAGAGTCAGAATTTGGCATAAACAGAATGAGAACATGGATCCATCATGCCTTGATACCACTGTGCAGGCTGGTGGTGGTGGTGTAATGGTGTGGGGGATGTTTTCTTGGCACACTTTAGGCCCCTTAGTGCCAATTGGGCATCGTTTAAATGCCACAGCCTACCTGAGCATTGTTTCTGACCATGTCCATCCCTTTATGACCACCATGTACCCATTCTCTGATGGCTACTTCCAGCAGGATAATGCACCATGTCACAAAGCTTGAATCATTTCAAATGGGTTTCTTGAACATGACAATGAGTTCACTGTACTAAAATGGCCCCCACAGTCACCAGATCTCAACCCAATAGAGCATCTTTGGGATGTGGTGGAACGGGAGCTTCGTGCCCTGGATCCCACAAATCTCCATCAACTGCAAGATGCTATCCTATCAATATGGGCCAACATTTCTAAAGAATGCTTTCAGCACCTTGTTGAATCAATGCCACGTATAATTAAGGCAGTTCTTAAGGGGGTCAAACACAGTATTAGTATGGTGTTCCTAATAATCCTTTAGGTGAGTGTAATATATTATTTATATATATATATATATATATATATATATATATATATATATATATATATATATATATATATATATATATATATTACATACGATTGGCTTCATCACTCTGTCTCCTCTCCACCAATCAGCTGGTGTGTGGTGGGCGTTCTGGCGCAATATGGCTGCCATCGCATCATCCAGGTGGATGCTCTGCACATTGGAGGTGGTTGAGAGAGACCCCATATGTAAAGTTCTTTGAGTGCCTAGAAAAGTGCTATATAAATGTAACAAATTATTAATATTATTATTATTACCTCAGCGAGTAGTTCTCTCTCGCGCGCCGCAGTTTTGCGCTGTTCCTCGAGCGCTCGTGAATATTTTACCACCTGATCCAGGTGTCTGTCCTTCAGCAAACCCAACTCACGAGTACCAGACTCCCAGTCCTGCCTCAACCTGACCCAGAAATACACATGTAGGAACAGATTAAGGCATTTGGCAAATACTTTTATCCTAAGTGACTTACGATGTATTTAAGGTACACATTTTTATCAGTTCATGTAATCCCTGGGATGATCAGGGTGTCATGGTGTCAGCACCATGCTCGACTATATATTCAATATACACTACTGTTCAAAAGTTTGGGGTCAGTATGATATAAATGAGATGTATATACATATACATATATTAGGGCTGTCGATTTAACGTGTTAATTTAATTAATTAGTTATGCATAGAATGCAGTTAGAATGCAGTTAGAATGACTTATTAGTCATTAATAAGAAGTAAGAAGTTAATATTGTGTTATATGAATTCACGTTTTTATCAAATCAATCAGGTGAACCAATGATTCAATGGCCCATTCACAAAGAGAGCTATTTACTTAATTCCTGAATGAATCAGCCGCTTGAACAAATCTAATGAATAAATGACTCAATGTCTTACTCATTTAGACATTTACCGCCACCTACTGGCAGCTTTAGTTTCTTATGTAGGGTATTATTTCATAAAAAAATTAAAAAATAAATACAAAAAATTCTGTCATCATGTACTCACTGTCATGGTCAGTTTATGTTAAAGTAAATATAATATTTCTTTCTAAAGCTACTTTTTGTAATGTCTATTTGATGCTTTTTAATTATACACACACACACACACACACACACACACATACATACATATATACATATATACATATATATATATACATATAGAGAGAGAGAGAGAGAGAGAGAGAGAGATTTATATAAATTGACCTCTCCAGCTGTATCCGGTCCTGGCGCAGCTCTTGTGCTTTGCGTTCAGCTCGGCTGCGCTCCTCCTCGGCCACACGGCACCGCTGAGAGAGACGACGCTCGCACAGACGACTGCCGCGCAACTGCTCTCGCAGCTTACGCACCTCCAGCAGCAGAAACTGAGTCAGACCCTCAGGACCCTCCTCATCTACACACATCAGATTACAAAAATAACATTAAACTGCTGCATGAACGACAATCAAAGTCGTATTTTCTTCCCTATAGTGCCATATATAAGAGTGTAACAGTCTAGAACAAATGGAGGGTGGGGCTTGATTTTGATTTCGTCTGTGTGGAATTGATTGGATGGTTGTGGTTTTCTATTGGTGGATATCATGTGATTGACAGGTTGCCCTGCACTCGTCATCAGAGAAGAGAAGTCGCTGGGAGAGGGAGGGAAAGTCATTTCGATTCAAGTTTACAAGACACATGAATTTGTGCAATGTGCAACCATCCAGCCAATTCCTCATGGACACAATCAAGTCCCGCCCTACATTTGTTCTTGTTCTAGAAGCCGTTTCAGACAGATATACATCACAATACAGGAGAAAAGACTAGAGCTGACTTTAAATGGTAGAAATTAGCTGTGTTCACACACCCAGCATAATGGAGCAGCGTTGCGTTGGTTGTTGTCCGGTCAGCTGTGTGAACTGCTCCGGATGATAAAACTCCAGTGACTCCATGAATGCCTGTAGGCCGCGCTCGCCACGCCCCCTCAGGATGTCCAATAAACGGCCTGCACACAGCAGCTAATCAAATCACTGCACACTGATACTGACGCACGCCCACCAATCACATCATGTCATGTACTATTCAGAGTGAATTAGCATTGGTGTGTGTTGGGCTAACATTGACTCATGTCCGGTTTAGTTCAATAGTGCTTTATATAATACAGACTGGTTCAAAGCAGCTTCATGGAAATAAACAGGAAATTAATAGTGTTGCAAAATTAATAAACTATGAAAAAACTTAATTTTCATCTCTACAAAATAGTGTCATTATTCAGCTCAAGTTTGTATTGTTCTCATCCGATAGCGTCAATGCAGTCAAATCAGTAACATTTCTAATTGTTAATTGTTTTTTAAGCCTATTTTACCCACAGCCCTTTGCTTTACACAAGAGGAAAAGTGTTTTGCTTCCCTATTGACTTATCCAGATGTGCGTGTGAGGAATGTGAGGCTGAAGCTTTTCAATGAATGAACCTGAGTGCAAACAGTAAGAACAAACGTGTCTTGTGATATCATGACTCAATGTTATGACACTGCAGAATACGATACGGCCGTACTGTCTTCCCAGCCAACAGGGAACGTTCTCAGAACTTTGGCTAACGTTCTGGCAAGGAGTTATGATCAAACATTCTTCCAGGAATATTAATAGAATGTTTGTTCAATGTTATCTGGTATTTAATAAAGTTCTCAAAAGGTTAGCACTAAAACATTATTTAAACATTGTTTGTAGAAGGGTTTTTTAAAAAGTCCTCACAGTGTTGGGAGAAAATGTTCTTTGGACAACATTCTTGGAACATTAGAATGACAACTAACTTCAAATGAATAAGGTTTTTTTGTGCCGTTTTAAAAGAACATCATTGAAATGTGGGAAAGTTGTGTAGCCTGCCCCAGTTATTGTTCCTGACGTTTTTCTTAAATTTATGTAAAGGTTAGGCAAGTGTTAGAATTAAAATCTTTTAAAACAATGTTCATGAAATATTGTCATTAGTGTTTAATGAATGTTCTCATAATGTTGACAGAATACATTCTTTGATTGTCCTTTAAATATTAAAGGGTCATGTGATGCGATTTCTTCTCTTTAGTGTGTTATGAGGCTGTTTGTGCATGTATAAGATCTGCAGAGTTACAAAGCTCAAAGTCTCAAACCCAAAGAGATATTCTTTGTAAAAGTTAAGGCTCAGCCACACCTTCCTAAAGCGCTTTGTTCAAACACACCCCACATCTCTACATCAGTCTGTGGGGGCAGAGTTTCATAACACTGTTAACATGTGACTATTCATAATGTGCCTATTCAAACGCGAGTTTTGAGCAGTATAGAGTAGCGCTTGTTTGCTGTTTCTACGATAACAAATGCAAATTTACCAATCTGATACATTCTGGTCCAGTCACGCTGGCAACGTCGATCGATCAGCTTGGTCATCTGCAACATCCGGATCAGATTCAGGCTCGAATTGATAAGCTACGACTGATTGTCATCAGTCAATATTGCTTTGCTTTGGGAGCTGATGTTCCAAATATGGCAAGGGGCGTGACATTTCCGTCACACGATTAAGGTATTCAGGCCAATCACAATGCACTGGATCACTGGCCAATCAGAGCACGCCGCACTTTTCAGAACGATGAGCTTTGTAAAAATCGACATGTTTTTAGAAAGGCGGGGCATAGAGGAGCAACAATAAGGTACTGTATATGTAAAATAATGACTTTTTTTTCTTTTACCTAAAACCACGTAAACACATTGAATGAAACCAAATACACAAAATAATGTTCTTTTTAGAACCATCATATGACCCCTTTAAGGATCACTAACTTTCTGCCTTAAAAATGGCTTAATGATCGAAACGGTATTCAAGATAGTGTGGGTTTAGTGTGCGTTCACTTGGGACAGTCTTGCACACTTACTTCCTGTCACATGCACTGCTCTCAAGTGCCGCAAGTGTGGGTATTTGGACAGGCCCAACAAAGTCCCTGTGTTTAACACCGCTCAGCATTAGTGATGACACCTGATGTTAATGAGTAAAATCACAGAAGGAAAGAGGAACAATCTGTTTCCTGTAGTTGGACTCCTGACCCCTTGATTGATTTATTAGTTTTTCCTCTGGCTTCTGTATTAGTATGTTCAGAAAACAGTTACTGAAGAAGGATCTCAAGCCGAAACATGTTGGTAATTTTTAGCATTTATTAAAGCTCCCCTTAACAAAAGTGTTGTCTGCTCCCACACACCTTGTGAGCTGGTAGTCACTCCTAATTCTACCTTACTAGCATTTATCAATGCAGAAATGTTTTCTGAAAACACCTGCAATTGCTGAAAGTCAAGGGTCAAGAGCCCAACTAATGCAAACACTGATCACCATAATGGTGACTTTTTTAACCAAAGATAAACCTCTGTTAATAATTCCTTTGTTAACCAGTCTGGTTAGTAATGTGTGAAGCTGCTAATGCTGTTTGTGGAGTTGGTTTAGAAAACTAGAAATGTTTGCATAACCCAACAGAATGTTTGGAAAATGTTCTTAGAACAAAAAATTGTTAGCTGAGATATGACGATATGCGCTCTGAAGCACTGATTCAAATCAAAAGACTACTTTCCCCAGTATGCGCTGTGTGATGTGGTTCACGCATCCTCACCGGCTCTGCTGATTCTCAGCGGATACTGACTGGAGTTCAGCACCTCATCCTCGTCCTGCTCGTCAATCACCTTACACTGCCGCAGATACGGCGTCAGCTTCGCCGGGTTTAGAATGCGGGTCAGTTTGTGCCGGACTCCTTCCACTCGGTCCCAGAGCTCCTCGCACTTCTCCTCCTCTGACGAGGTCATGACCGAACCCTCGTCTCCCAGCAGCCATTCACCTGTGAAAACACAAGATGTTTAGGATCTTCTCAGGTGGCTCTTTTCAAGTGTAGCTGGTGTAGGTAGCAAGAAAAGTGGCTAAACTGTGGCAATTTCCTGTTTGTGTGGCTGTTGTCATTAGTACTTCAAAGATGGTAATAGTTCAAAAAATAGCTTATAGGTCACAACTCACACCTACACACATACACAACAAATCATCAACACTCCAGATGCGAGTTATTCATTACATTCAGAATACTAGAAGCAGTCTGCAGCACACATCGTAAAAGCTCGTTTTAAGAACATCATTGAAATTTAAGCTGCTGATAAACATAAAAAGGAGAAAACAGAGATCTGCTTTGTGAAGAAAATCTGTACCTGATCCGAAACCAAGCCTGACCTGCATAAATTAAATTTTAAGAAAGAAAAAAATGACTTAAAAAAAGATAAACACCCAAACAAATAACGGAAGGTAGGTATGTTTTAAAATAATGTGTTTCTTCTTGGCTCCATTTTTCATTTGTTAAAAGCACATTTATTTTAAGACATTCAAATATTTATTTCAAAATCGGACTCTGGTTTTCGGATCTAAACGAACCTGTAAAGACTTCTAGCTTCCAGCACAGTCACTGCAGCTCAATCATGAACACACACCAGTGTCAGTGAATCGGTGAGTGAATCTCTCACGGGGCGGTACTTCTGCCTACGTCTAGCGTGACGTTTCCGACGTGATTACGTAATCCAGAGCAGAGCAAGATGAGCAATTTAGGTTAAAACGTTTTTTAGTTTTTTTTAAATGACCAATGGTTTCACTAGATAAGACCCTATTCCTCGTCTGGGATCGTGCAGAGCCATTTGAAGCCTTTTGAAACTGCATTGATTTGGACCTTCAACCATTGGTCCCCATTGAAGTCCATTATATGGAGAAAAATCCTGGAATGTTTTCCTCAAAAAACGTCATTTCTTTTCGACTAAAGAAAGAAAGACATGAACATCTTGGATGAGATGGGGGGTGAGTAAACTATCAGGAAATTTTCCTTTTGAAGTGAACTAATCCTTTAAGGGAACATTCCATTTGATCACTGTGCAAACATTATGGGAATGTTACTTTAGAATGTTCTAAAACAAGTAGTGACATTTAAAAAACGTTAGACAAACATCCAGCCAAAACGTTTCAGGGAAAAACTAATGTATATGAATGATGTATAAATAATGTTTTTTGCTAACATTTTGAGAATTGTATTAAAGACCAGATAAACACTGAATGAACGTTCTATTAACGTTACTGGAAAAACGTTTGTTTGTTGTGACATTTCTAGAATTCAAGTTTCAAAACATTCAAAAGTTCATGCTTACTTTTTACATATGAATCACATAGTACACATTCTATAAAATGTCTTAAAATAGTTTTTATGAGATCGAGGTGAACGCATGATGAAGGTGAAATACCACAGGTCCACATGAGCTTAAAACACAGCATGTAAATTCACTGCGAGTGTAAGGCGGCAGCTGTCTCACTGCAGGACAATGCAGACGGTACCATCCTCTCAATGTACACAAGAGATAATCAGACAGACAGAAAGAGAGACAACGCTGCTGGAGGAACTCTGGAGAACAAACTTCACTTTCACTTAGGCATTCCAATACCTGCACGCCCACAAGAGCATGAACAGATCAGTTACGTTCATTTAACTAGCTCAAAAATGTTTTTTTGTTGTTGTTGTTGTTTTTTCTTGTCTACAAGCACTACCAGCAGGATTTTCCAAAAAAAAAAACAATGGTCCTGAGAGATGATGAAGATTAGGGGTGTGTGTGTGTGTGTGTGTGTGTGTGTGTGTGTGTGTGTGTGTGTGTGTGTGTGTGTGTGTGTGTGTGTGTGTGTGTGTGTGAGAGAGAGAGAGGGGGGGGCTTGTGTGCATCTGTGTTCAGGTGAGGCAGGTCCAAACACATGCTGGAATCTCAATGAATGTCTCATAGTGAAGGAATCCAGAGCTGGGAATTTTACACACCACTGTACACTAACATAAACACACACACTATACTAACACTATAACACATGGATAGGCAACATAACAAAACACACAAACAACACTACAGTAATATTAACACAATGCTAGCATAGAACTACTAAATACAGCAAACACTATACTAACACAAACAACTCACTTTGGCTAACGTTCTGGCAAGGTTCTCTCAAAGTTATGAACAAACGTTCTTCCAGTAATCGTTCAGAGTTATCTGGTTTTTAATAATATTTTAAAGTTATTTTGATTTTTAATAATTTAGCACAAAATATTACTTATACACTGTTAATGGGAAAAACAAATCTGAATTATGTTCGTCTACATTTTTTTAAATGTTAAGATTATATTTTTTTAGAACGTTCAGAAAACATTCTAAAGTAACATTCGCATGACCAAGGAGAAAACGGCACGTTTTTGACGTTCAGAGAACGTTCACAGATGTTTTCATAACTAATGGGAACGTTAGCAAAACGTTTTTAGAACATATTTTATCTAGTAGTGAAACTGCACAACAACACAAGTTTGAGGGTTACACGTGTTTTGATCAATAATGTATCGTTTTTTACATCAAACATTATATTCTGTTTAGAGGAATCGGCTCGTAGCTGATCGGAGGCTGAACAGATAAACTGAAAGTTAAATGCCTTACCGCTCATGGTCCACAGCACAACAAACGAGATGAAGACAGACACAAACCAGAGAAGATGCGAAGTGAAGTTTGATATGAGCAGACCCCTCTCTCTCTCTCTCTCTCTCTCTCTCTCTCTCTCTCTCTCTCTCTCTCTCTCTCTCTCTCTCTCTCTCTCTCTCTCTCTCTCTCTCTCTCTCTCTCTCTCTCTCTCTCTCTCTCTCTCTCTCTCTCTCTCTCTCTCTCTCTCTCTCTCTCTCTCTCTGTCTCTCTCTCTCTCTCTCTCTCTCTCTCTCTCTCTCTCTCTCTCTCTCTCTCTCTCTCTCTCTCTCTCTCTCTCTCTCTCTCTCTCTCTCTCTCTCTCTCTCTCTCTCTCTCTCTCTCTCTCTCTCTCTCTCTCTCTCTCTCTCTCTCTCTCTCTCTCTCTCTCTCTCTCTCTCTCTCTCTCTCTCTCTCTCTCTCTCTCTCTCTCTCTCTCTCTCTCTCTCTCTCTCTCTCTCTCTCTCTCTCTCTCTCTCTCTCTCTCTCTCTCTCTCTCTCTCTCTCTCTCTCTCTCTCTCTCTCTCTCTCTCTCTCTCTCTCTCTCTCTCTCTCTCTCTCTCTCTCTCTCTCTCTCTCTCTCTCTCTCTCTCTCGCAGAAGTCAAATTGACATTATTGTTTACATTCGTCTGTCTTTCTCGCTTGAAAACCAAACTATTTAAATATAAATGTAAATAAATCTAAATTGCATAGGCTATTATTTTGGATTAATTTCGCTCCGTAGGCTATCCGATGTACAGCTCAGCAGAAAACATCAAAATGCCTGAGAATATGAAAGTCACAGTGTAAACTTCAATGCTTGTGTTAATATTTCACTAGTACCAGGTGTAATTACTTAGTCACATTCCGGGCGGGTCCACAGTTCAGTGGCCTGTTAGTTCATGCCGGTGAGGATGAGGATGATCCACTGGAGGGAGACATGATACTGGACATCAACACACAGCTCGTTTTTATACGACTGACCTTACAATGTCAAACAAAGATGTGTATTATGCTCTATTCTGTCAGATCTGTTTGTCTCTGATGTAGTTCCCCTGAAACCATTAGTCATTTCTTTTGGGAATGTCCTAGTAAAAATTATTTTGGTGAAATAAGCTAAGATTGCTGTTAGTTTTGTAAAAGCTGAGGTGTTTCATGGATGGTGATAAAACTTAAAATTTGATTAAAAAAATAAAAAATAAAAATGTATATTAAAAATTATATTTTCTCGTTATTATATCCAAATTAGTTCAGATCTACAAGCCCAATTCCAAATTGTGAATAAAAAAGGAATGCAATAATTTACAAATCTCAATTGAAATGTCATGCCAAATATTGGCTCATTTTGGATTTCATGAGAGCTACACATTCCAAAAAAGTTGGGACAGGGAGCAATAAGAGGCCGGAAAAGTTAAATGTACATATAAGGAACAGCTGGAGGACCAATCTGCAACTTATTAGGTCAATTGGCAACATGATTGGGTATAAAAAGAGCCTCTCAGAGTGGCAGTGTCTCTCAGAAGTCAAGATGGGCAGAGGATCGCCGATTCCCCCAATGCTGCGGCCAAAAATAGTGGAGCAGTATCAGAAAGGAGTTTCTCAGAGAAACACTGCAAAGAGTTTGAAGTTATCATCATCTACAGTGCATAATATCATCCAAAGATTCAGAGAATCTGGAACAATCTCTGTGCGTAAGGGTCAAGGCCGGAAAACCATACTGGATGCCCGTGATCTTCGGCCCTTAGACGGCACTGCATCACATACAGGAATGCTACTGTAATGGAGATCACAACATGGGCTCAGGAATACTTCCAGAAAACATTGTCGGTGAACACAATCCACCGTGCCATTCGCCGCTGCCGGCTAAAACTCTATAGGTCAAAAAAGAAGCCATATCTAAACATGATCCAGAAGCGCAGGCGTTTTCTCTGGGCCAAGGCTCATTTAAAATGGACTGTGGCAAAATGGAAAACTGTTCTGTGGTCAGACCAATCAAAATTTGAAGTTCTTTTTGGAAAACTGGGACGCCATGTCACCCGGACTGAAGAGGACAAGGACAACCCAAGTTGTTGTCAGCGCTCAGTTCAGAAGCCTGCATCTCTGATGGGATGGGGTTCATGAGTGCGTGTGGCATGGGCAGCTTACACATCTGGAAAGGCACCATCAATGCTGAAAGGTATATCCAAGTTCTAGAACAACATATGCTCCCATCCAGACGTCGTCTCTTTCAGGGAAGACCTTGCATTTTCCAACATGACAATGCCAGACCACACACTGCATCAATTACAACATCATGGCTGCGTAGAAGAAGGATCCGGGGACTGAAATGGCCAGCCTGCGGTCCAGATCTTTCACCCATAGAAAACATTTGGCGCATCATAAAGAGGAAGATGCCACAAAGAAGACCTAAGACAGTTGAGCAACTAGAAGCCTGTATTAGACAAGAATGGGACAACATTCCTATTCCTAAACTTGAGCAGCTTGTCTCCTCAGTCCCCAGACGTTTGCAGACTGTTAGAAAAAGAAGAGGGGATGCCACACAGTGGGAAACATGGCGTTGTCCCAACTTTTTTGAGATGTGTTGATGCCATGAAATTTAAAATCAACTTATTTTTCCCTTAAAATTATACATTTTCTCAGTTTAAATATTTGATATGTCATCTATGTTGTATTCTGAATAAAATATTGAAATTGGAAACTTCCACATCATTGCATTCTGTTTTTATTCACAATTTGTACAGTGTCCCAACTTTTTTGGAATCGGGTTTGTATTTAAAACTGGGAAAAAAACATTTTTTTCTGTACAAATCTACTTTTTCTGTACGTTTTTCTTTTATACACCCCTGAGATGTTTACATGTACTCCTGTTTCTCAATAAAAAAATAATAAATAAACAACCTACACTAAAAAAAATGATATGATCAATACATTTTTTGCAACAAATTATGTTTTGGTAAACGCTGTTACAAAGACCACAAACTCACATAAAAAGCAAAGTGTCAAAATGCCCAACTAAATGAAACACTGATCTCCATAATGGTGACCAAATATTTTCAATAGCACACTTCTGCTGAGATATTGAGAGATGTATTGTCTTCTTTTATTTGCAGTTGATTTCAGGCTGTGTGGCTCAAGTCATTTTCTGAGAGTGCAAGCATGACATTGACCCAACATCACATTGTAACATTGATTCAATGCCATTACCATTGATTTTTGGAAGAAATTTCAACATTTTTTCAACATTAATTGCAGGTGCAAATTAACATTGATTTGACATTGTTTGGATGGTGGCTTGCTATCTGGGTAAGTTGACAACACATTTTTTGAGTCAGTTTAATGCAATTTAAGTTGAAAATACTTAAACATCCAAGTTGATTGTACTTAAAAATGTAAGGCAGCAGCTTTTGTTTTCTTTTTCTTTTTTTACCATTTTTACAGTGTGGATAGTGTGTCATTTGGGAAACAACTTATTATATATATTTCCTACTAAAAATTATAGTTGCAATAAGGTATAACAACTTGAAAATTTGCATTTGCATAACATTCCCAAATTTAACTCGAGATAACTTAAAAATCCAATTTTCACTTAATGCAACTTCACATTCTAAGTTGACTAAACTTAAAAATTATAAGGCAGCGCAAACACTTGCGACAACTTTTTACACTGTCAGAAAAAAAGGTACATTGCTGTCACTGTACCCTAAGGTACAAAACCGAAAAGGTACTAATATATACCTTTAAGGTACTAATATACACTCTTAAAATACTGATATGTACCTTTTAAGGGTGAGTAAGGTACAAAGATGTACCATTTCACTTTTCTACCTTAGAGTATCGCCCCAGTGACAGCACTGTACCTTTTTTTCTGAGAGTAATAGCCTATTTGTACTGCATACTGAACTTTACATGGATGAAAGAGGTTGTGGGAGATAGACATGCAATCTTGCTCCTAGATCACATGTTGTTTTCATAACTCACAGCTTTCAAAACTGTTTTTACATAGTTTTTATGTTCTGTTCTGAAAGTTTTTGGAAAGCCGTTTCATCAGCTGGACAATTGGCATGTTGTTAAACAATCCATTGAATGAATCATTGAACGATTTAATAGCTGAATGTCTCATCCTCACAGCATGTTCACGTTCTGTCTGTTCATCTGTCTGCTCAATCGTCTCTCTGTCTCACCCAGCGCAACCCTGAATGCTTGAGCAGAAGCTGAAGATCAAGAGACGTCCAGCGGTTCTGCGAGGGAGGAATGTGGTGGAGGGCAGCCGGGTATCCAGTCCGATCCAAACACATAATCAGAGCTTTGTCCTGCAGAAGAATGACTCTTTATGACTCCTCTCAGACAGATTTAACTGCTGTTGTGCCATTAATAGACAGTATAGAACAGGATCTGACATCATCAGAGCTGCTGCGGCCAGAGGAACATTAGCATTTCAATGCTTGGATGAAAGGAAAGAGAATGTTTTTCAAGTGTTTCTGCTAAAACGTCACTGGGACAGACACGAATAGCTGTCGTACAGTAAGAGTTTAATGCGGTGAGAAAAGTTTGAGTTCATATTGAGATCTCTGACTTCATTAATTCATTCATTAAGATTCTTTCATTTGTACAGTGTTCGCTGTATTTTAATCAAATAAATGCGGAGTATTAGAGACTTCTTTCAGACACACTTAAAAAAAATCCTAATTATTCCGAATGTTGGCCTGTTTTGTATCATATATAAGGATATGTCAGAAATAGTACAAGTATGCCTCTGATTCACCTGAGGAGTCATTTCAATAAAGTGATTCAAATAACTGATTTATTTGAGTCATCAGTGTTTTCATCAAGTCTTTTTTGTACTAATGTAATACTTGGTACTATGAGCTTGTAGATTTGCTTGGCAAATTACAGGTTGTAATAGCTTCACTAACACTGATTATGATGCATTCCACGTTCAACCAATCAGAAAGGGTTCATCAGCGTCAGGTGATCAAGTCTGAACATGAGCAGTGAACATCACTGGAATCTGCATTATACAGGATTCAGTCATCATCCTCTCGCTATACAAATGATTCAGCCATGATATTCAGTGTGATTCAGACACAAACCATGAAAAACTGCAGACAGGAAACATTTATGGCACTGTAATATGTCCCAAATACATCAACAGTATTACTGCCCAGCAATATATTAAAAGTTGGATGTCATCCAACTTATGTAGGCCTAATCGCATACATACAATACAGACACGTAAACCAATATACTATACTATATATATCAAGTATAGGCTGTGTGATTGCTTATATCATCACAAAAATATAAACAAAAAAGTTGTGTATATGTAGCAGATTCCGTTCTGCTCATAAGAATTCACACAGTGGACGTTGGAATAACTTCAACCAGCAGCTTTATTGATCCTGCAACACATGAGGCGCTTTATCAGAACGTCATCAACTAGCGCCAATCTCTTCCCGTGGCTGCACACTTCGTCCAGCGTCCATTCGCGGTCTGAGGCTGACAGATCACAATTATATTTAACTATGTAATACAAATGGAAGAAAATATACAAAAAATACAAAAATGTGTTGTGTATTCTTCACTCAACCATTACTATTTCACATACATCAACAATGATTGATAGGTAATGTTCACATGAATCTTCACACAAAACATGCATCCACAATGATGCTGCATAAATCAGTGTATAAAATATGAAATAGTAGAATGCGTGACATGGAAGAAACGCCAAAGAGATATAAGAAATATGAAGAGTGCTCAAAATACATCATAGATCTGAACAATGTAAACTGACATCTTACAATTTGAACTCAGAGATTTAACATACCTGCAACACATGAGACGCTTTATCAGAACGTCATCAACTAGCGCCAATCTCTTCCCGCACTGCACACTGCGCAAAAATCATGCGTCAATGAGCACCATGTGCGTTAAACAAAACTCACAAAATTCACAGTACACGAAATACATATACACACACACAATATTACGCAACACATTTAGGCACACATTCAACAAACCCCAGACATCAACACTATCAAACATAACATTAAGCGGGAAGAGTGAAGAAGAGAAAATGCGTCTTGCCTGCGTCAGCGTCCATTCATGGGTCTGAGGCTGGCGCAACTCTCGTGACGAATAGGTGTAAGCGCAACTCTCAAAAGCGTCCCACCCGAACAAAAATAGTAGTCAACAGTTCCACTAATGAAACATTTCATAAACTATATAAACATTTAATACGTAATATTAAATAAATTGTCTCCTATAAAAACTGTTTTGGGAAGTTCATCAAATAAACAAGACAGTTAACATCTCTCTTCCCAACATTTCACCCGCTGAACTTCACAAAACTAGTCCAATACTAGGTGACTAAATGACACTGAGGATGTGATCAAACTCTGATAAAAAAAAAAAAAACCCACTGTATCTTGACGCAACATACATGTTACCCAACTCACTGGGAGAGACAGAAAAGTTGGCCAGACTCTCAAATGTCTGCATAAAGAGAAGTGCCATAAACACTACTTTGAAGATACTTAATGATCACCAACCATATTGTACCCCAGATTAATAATTCAGACAAAGAAACTCATGACTCCTACTTAAGATTTTGACCGTAGAGAGGGCTAAGTGAAGGGCGGCGAAGCAAAGTATTCTGGGTCATAATTTGAATCAGTCTATTAACTGGTTTTACCAATCTGCCAGCTCTTGTGTTGACTGTGTGAGCCGTGTCAGATGAAGGCTGAACTAGCACTATAGGTACTCTGTCAGGTGGCATTGACTCATCCACTTGAGGTTCAAGTTCCTCAACATCCATATCACAAGGGTCAATTTCTGAACTCTGAACTCTTTCCTTACTCTCACTTCCACCATCTGTTCCATCAAGGAAATGCTCCGATCCTGCATCAAAACTTGGATCTTTGGTTTCCTCCACCATTAATGGACTCAGTGGACAAGCTGAAGAATTAACTGCTCCATCAAACTCATTATCATCCTGAAATGCACCTAAGGTAGCATCACTCATGGTCTCAAATATCGCAGTCTGACTTGGAGTCATCGAAGGCCGGTTCTACACAGTCCTTTCTCTCATCAACAGGCAAGAAATTTGCTCGTAGCAACAAGTTCCTGTGAACCACCCTCTCCAGATTGGTCCTAGTGTTCCTGGCCAGCGGTTTATGACATCTTTTATCCACAGATACTACAGCATGCAAAGTCGAGTCCCATTTGTCGGCTAGTTTCCGTCTCCCACGTTCTCCTTTGTTTGCAAGCAACACATAGTCTCCTTCTTCAATGTCTCTGCCTTTTACATCTTTGTTGTAATACTCAGTTTGTCGTTGTTGACTTGCAGTGTTGTTTGCCTGAGCAACTAACATAGCTTCTCTGAGGTTGTCCTTCATTTTCTTCACATACTGGTCATAATCCGTGACATTGTTATCGATCCACACTCTGGAACATCAAATCTACGGGTAATCTGGGAATCCGACCATACATGAGGAAAAATGGTGCAAACCCAGTTGACTCATGGGCTGTGCAATTGTAGGCAAACGTCAGTGTTTGAAGCATTTGCGGCCAGTACTGTTTGGCTCTAGGAGGTAGTGCTCTGATCATATTACCCAAGGTGCGATTGAACCTTTCAACTTGGCCATTGCCCATCGGGTGATATGCTGTGGTTCGGGACTTCTGTATGCCAGCAATCTGCAATAGCTCCTTGATCAATCTGCTTTCAAAGTTCGCTCCTTGGTCTGAATGAATTCGTTGTGGAAATCCATACACACAGAAGAACTTGTCCCATAATTGACGAGCTACTTGAGATGCTGACTGGTTCTTGCATGGGAACGCATATGCCATTTTTGTGAAGTGGTCCGTCACTACAAGTACGTCAATGCTCTTACCGGAAGAATCTTCAGCAGACCAGAAGTCTATACAGACTAACTCCAAAGGACTGACAGTTCGGATGCTTTCTAAAGGGGCTCTCCCCTCCGGCTCAGGAGTTTTGCTGACCACACAACGCTGACAGCGTCTCACATAATTTCGAGTATCACTCTAACCCAACCCATGAAAATCTTTGTCGAGCCAAAGACAATGTTCTTCAAATGGCGGCCTCATCGTGGATGCCGCGCAAGACTTCACTGACCAGTGCATCAGGGACTATGAACTGGTAACGTGTAAACTTAGTCACAGGATCTTTGCAGACACGGTACAGTATACCATTCAACAGCTTTAGTCTGTCCCATTGCTTCAACAATTTCAGTACCTTATGGGGTTCTTTTTGCTCTTTCTCTCCGAGACGGCCTCTTGCCCCGACACACATAAGGAGAACTCTTGAAAGCACAAGGTCACCTTCTTGTTTCTCACGGAGCTCCTCCAGGGAGTAGACAGGTAAGGGATTCTGACCAGCAGGCATCAACTGTTGGGATTCTTGAGCAAGCCAGAAATGACTCTCCCCTCAGCTCCGCATCCCACTTGGCATGAGCTTGAAGATAGCAGAGACCTGATCAGAAGAAAATGGACATTGTTCCAATGTATCAACGCACTGACTATTTGTACTGAGCCTAAAGGAATCCTGTACTGCGTTTTCTCTTATCTGTTCAGACTGCTCAAGCAAAGGTTGTAAGGCTCTGCCACTAGTCTCTGACTCACATGACTCTGAACAAATGGCTGACGGCTCAAAGCGTCGGCAACCACATTCTTTTGTGCCAGGAATGTACTTGATGTCAAATGTGTGCGGGCCAATTTAGCTACCACCGTTGTTCGCACGCGTCGAGACTTTGGCTTTGTTAAAATGTAAGTCAATGGATTATTGTCCGTCCAGACTGTGAAGGGATGTCCCTTTAGCCAGTGGCTAAATTTATCACAGACCGACCATTTCAATGCCAGAAACTCAAGACGGTGTGCCGGGTAGTTGGATTGAGCTCGCGTTAGTGCCTTACTTGCAAAGGCAACAGGTCGTGCCTTGACTCTCCTTCGGGGAACTTGTGATAATACTGCCCCTATACCATCTAAGGAGGCGTCTGTAGAGAGGATAAGCGGTCGAGTGAAATCAGGGTGCGCCAACACTACAGAGTTCACAAGAGCTGACTTAAGCTGTTCAAAGGATAGGACACATTCTCTAGTCCAATCTGACGGGCTGAGTTTTCTGAAAACAGCGCGACCGTTAGAGTGACCCTTTTTCCCTTTGGCTGCAGCAGTCAACATGAAGAGTGGCTTAGCAATGCTGGAACAGTTGGGGATGAACCGTTGATAATACATGACCATTCCCAAGAATGACTTAATCTTTTTTTGGGAAGGCGAAACTCCATCGTCCATCATGAGGTCTTTTTCGGTGACTGCAGTAATGGCTGCAATTTTGTCAGGATCAGTCGCAACTCCATGCTCATTCACCACATGACCAAGGAACCTGACATTCCGTCTCAGGAGGTAGCATTTCTTTGGTGCCAACTTCAACCCGTGGGCACTCAATCTCTCGAAAACCAACTCCAACCTCTCCAAAGCCTTTTGTTCATTTGGAGCTACCACCAGAAGATCATCCAAGTAACACAGAAGGGTAAGGAAGTTTTGGTCACCAAATATATTCATCATAAGCCGCATGAAACTCGCAGGGCTGTTGCAAAGTCCCTGGGGAAGGCGATTGAACTCATAAAGACCTAGAGGTGTGGTAAAGGCTGTAAGTTTCTTGTCTTCCTCACACATGGAGATGTTGTAGAAGCCAGATGTGAGGTCCATTGCACTGAACAAAGCATTCCCACCCAGAGCAGCAAGACAATCAGCTTGATGAGGAAGAGGGTGTGGGCGTCCTTTATAGTCTTGCGAGTTTAGCCAGCGGTAATCAACGAGAATCGGAGGTCTCCACTCTTCTTCCACACGAGAACTAAGGGAGAAGCCCATTCACTGCTGGATTTGCGAATGATGTCCCGCTCTTCCATCTCTGATAATACTTGTCGTAACTTCTGATAGTGCCCTGGTGGCACACGCCGATAAGGCAAACGGAAAGGTCGGTTGTCAGACAGATGGATGCGATGTACAAAGTCATTTGCTCTCCACAGTCCAGCTTGTGCCGAGAAGACATGTTCATACTTCTGGACCAAGTGCAATAACTGACTTTTCCACTGAGGCGATACTTCACAAGAGTTGATGTCCAAGTCATTCAAACCCATCTTCTGCAGGATGTTATGGAAGTCTGGGGAGAGTGATCCGTCATGCATGGTTTGACTGTGGGCTGCAACAGTCTCGGCGTGGTTGTTCCGCATCCATTTCCAAATCTTCCAACGCCACACACGGAGAAACGTTGGCAATTTTAGAATTTTTCTTCAAGGTGATGGACTTATCATACGGATTGAGCATCCTAACTGGCACCCATCTGTCAGCAGTCATGGAAACCACCACACGTCCTACAATGACATCTTTTTTATGAGTTGGTGACTTAGTTGGTTCAATCAACACCGCACTACCTTCTGAAATAGGTGTTGTGGAGGGAGCTTGGCCCACACTAAGTGCTCCTGCTTTGGCAGCAAAGTGACTGCTTGAACTAATTTGGCAGTACCAATGACGTCAGGCATCACATTGCCTTTCCATCTGTTAAGGCCAGAGAGTACATTAAGAAACTGTCCGATCTCGGCATCTTCTGTTGATTCAGGCCTATTCACGACACGCCAGTATGTGGGTTCTGCTTAAGCTGACTCAAGATGAATTTGAGAACATTGGTGCCCAGTATCAACTCGTCCCTTTGTCCCGTAACGACCAACGTGGGTACACTGACTTCACACTCATACACTTTCATCTTCAGCTGGTACATACATTTTGGCACAACCTGAACTCCACCACATCCAACCAGCATAATATTGGCCTGCGACTCAAACTGATCCAGAGACAACCCAGCGTCCGATAAGCGGGATTCTGCGACGTAAACATGGTGCAAGCCATAGAGCCACTATCAATCAAGGCTCTCAGAGGAACACTGTCATTGACTAAGACATTAGTATAGAAAAGGCTGTCAGCACGTGCTAACTGGGTCACATTTTTGAAACAGAACCACATTTTCACTTGTCATTGACTTGCACGTTGACTCATATATGCTCGAGGAGGGTTTGAACTTCCTCACCCACACTATCCTCCCAGGTGCGGGTGAATCAGTTTCCCTGAATCTGAGGGCTCTCAGAGCCTGCATTATTCTTAGGACAAGCCCTGCGCTGGTGACCAACTTCTAAGCAGATTAGACATCTTCTCTGACATGCAATGGGAATGAGTGGAATGAGTTCTCTCACCACAAACACGGCATCTGGATGGACGAGACCAGGAGGACATTTGCGGTCTATTTGAAGCAGCCTGCATATTAGATCGATCGAGCGCTCTTTCCAGCATGCTGAGCACTCGCTCTAATGACCCTGTGTCAGTCAAGGGTGTCTGTGGAGGCGCTATGACCATCTCAGGCTTAGTGGTCTGGGTACTAGGAATACATACCGCTGCGTTCACTGCAGTGTTGTCCATGGCACCAGTCACTGTGTGGTTGATGGAAGCAGTTGCCACTTGAATCGAACAGCCAGGAAGAGAGTGAGGGTGGGATTGTCTTATTCGCAGTACCCTTTGATGCTCATCGATGGCTTCTTGCACCTCTGCCGATGACCATTTACTGATAGGCTTGTACCTAAACACACTGGAAAGTTCAACATCAGGGCAATTCCTAATAAACATCATTGCAGTTTCTTGTGAAATGTTCTTCACTCGACTACCTTGTTTCTGCAGGTGATTATCAGCGACTTCGGCTGCATTATTGAGGCGGACCCAATAGTCAACAGGGCTTTCTTTGGCACATGGCAGTGTAGAGTAGAAGTCTGCCAGCGGAAGACAAGACTCTGGGCACTCACTAAAATAGCGCAAGAGTATTTTGTAAATGGTCTCAGGAGTTGTGACTATGTCAGTTGAGGAGTTACTTTTAAGCCCTACTTTGACAATGTTTTTAGCTCTACCTAACAAATGATTCAGAACCTCGTTGTCATGCTCTGTTTTGAGATCGCACTTTTGTAAGTATACCTCCATTAACTCGATCCATTCATGAGCGGTATGTTTGTCTGTACCATCACCACGGAAAATAGGGGCTCCTTAATGTCAGATCGTACAATTAGGTTTAGTCTGGATAAATCAAGAGTTGTGCTTGCTGGCTCACTTTTAACTGTCTCTGGGGTGCTCTGATGCCCGGGAAGAAGGACTACGATCAGCTAAGAGCCGGTCCAATATACTATCGCCAATCTGGCTACCGAGCTCCTCAAGTAACTCTGTTATCTGCAAAAGCAGAATTGTCACTGATTGGGGCAGGTGCGGAAGATGAAACACCCCCCATTTGTGAAAGGTTTAAATTGAAATCACAAAATTGAACATTGTCCTTATGTCCCGCACTTCCATCTGGACTGATTAAACCTCTACCCCTTCCAAAGACTGGTGTAGACATATTATACAGCTTACCATCCATATTAATCACCTGTGTGAGATGAAACAACTTGATTCACTGTCTCAATTATTCAAAAGTCAATGTCTTTAATAATACCAGAGGATGTAACTGAAGAGAGGAAAGTTCATTAGCTGGCACTGGAAATCAAGACTTGATCCACAGCTTGACACCTGGCTGACGACTGCGGCTGGCTGAATCCAGGGGAATCACAGCAACAGTTCCACGTAGACAGGTAACACCCGTGATCGGCTGCGGCAGATCTGTTGAATCCAAGAAGGTCACGGCACCAGTTTTATGTAGCAGATTCCGTTCTGCTCATAAGAATTCACACAGTGGACGTTGGAATAACTTCAACCAGCAGCTTTATTGATCCTGCAACACATGAGACGCTTTATCAGAACGTCATCAACTAGCGCCAATCTCTTCCCGCGCTGCACACACTCGTCAGCGTCCATTCGCGATCTGAGGCTGACAGATCACAATTATATTTAACTATGTAATACAAATGGAAGAAAATAAAAAATACAAAAAATACAAAAATGTGTTGTGTATTCTTCACTCAACCATTACTATTTCACATACATCAACAATGATTGATAGGTAATGTTCACATGAATCTTCACACAAAACATGCATCCACAATGATGCTGCATAAATCAGTGTATAAAATATGAAATAGTAGAATGCGTGACATGGAAGAAACGCCAAAAGAGATACAGAAATATGAAGAGTGCTCAAAATACATCATAGATCTGAACAATGTAAACTGACATCTTACAATTTGAACTCAGAGATTTAACATACCTGCAACACATGAGACGCTTTATCAGAACGTCATCAACTAGCGCCAATCTCTTCCCGCGCTGCACACTGCGCAAAAAAATCATGCGTCAATGAGCACCATGTGCGTTAAACAAAACTCACAAAATTCACAGTACACGAAATACATATACACACACACAATAGATTCGCAACACATTTAGGCACACATTCAACAAACCCCAGACACATCAACACTATCAAACATAACATTAAACGGGAAGAGTGAAGAAGAGAAAATGCGTCTTGCCTCGTCAGCGTCCATTCGCGGTCTGAGGCTGACGCAACTCTCATACCCCGAATAGGTGTAAGGCGCAACTCTCAAAAAGCGTCCCACCCGAACAAAAATAGTAGTCAACAGTTCCCACTAATGAAACATTTCATAAACTATATAAACATTTAATACGTAATATTAAATAAATTGTCTCCTATAAAAACTGTTTTGGGAAGTTCATCAAATAAACAAGACAGTTAACATCTCTCTTCCCAACTTGCTACATATATATATATATATATATATATATTATATCTATCTTTATTCACATACATTCAATATCCCTATTCTCACGTAAAATGACAGGCCTATATAACATACAAATCTCAACTATAAAAACAGTTGCTGCCTTAATGTCATTTCAACTTAAATTAAACTGACTTTAAAAAAAAAAAAAACTAAATTTGACTTGACTCCTGCTAACAAAAATATATTCTGAGAAAGTTATACGAAGGGTTGACGAACATTCCACTTCATAATTTTCCAACATTAACCTATGGTAATGTTACTTTAGAATGCTCTCTGAACATTCCGAAACAAGTAGTAACATTTAAATGTCCAGCTAAAATGTTTCAAAAAAAAAAAAAAAGTTCCATGAAAATGCTGATTTAAAAACAACCCAAGTTGGGCTGAAAATGGACTAACCTGGCAATTGGGTTGTTTTAACCCAGCGGTTGGGTTAAATGTTTGCTTAAAACAACCCGATCACTGAGTTAAAACAACCCAATTGCTGGGTTTGTCCATTTTCAACCCAACTTGGGTTGCTTTTAACCCAGCATTTTTAGAGTGTATAAATAGACAACACTTTAAAACCACATAACATTGAGCGAACATTCTGTTAATGAAGAACATGATATCTTTAAGAGAACCTTGACAGAATGTCAACAAAAGTCCTGAGAATGTTCCCTGGGCCGTAACCACCATTGTGTGGTATTGAGGGGGACACGCCCCCCACCCTCCACCCCACCTCCAGTGATTGGAAATTATTCCCCAATATTGATATTTCTTAATGCTGCTCTCCATTATGCAGCGCTCTGTTTGTTTTTAGGGTAACACTTTAGAATATTCAAAACTTTACAAAAACCTCAAAAGCTTACATCGACTTCAGTCATTACTAGAGAGTTATCGTGTTTTTCACTTTAGAATATCCAAATACTTATACTTGTGAAGGATTTGGTAATGCCCGAGTCATTACTAGTGGGTTACTATGACCTTCCCATTAGGGTTAATTATATATTATGGATTATTCATGTTAAGTATGAATCTGTATACAGTAGTTCTTACACTCTAAAAAATGCTGGGTTAAAAACAACCCAAGTTGGGTTGAAAATGGACTAACTCAGCGATTGGGTTGTTTTAAGCAAACATTTAACCCAACCGCTAGGTTAAAACAACCCATTTACTGGGTTAAAACAACCCAATCGCTGGGTTAGTCGATTTTCAACCCAACTTAGGTTGTTTTTAACCCAGCATTTTTTAGAGTGTAGTAGTCCTCTGGGAGATGAAACGACGCTTCTAGTTTTTATAGTGGAAGAGTGCATGTGTGGTAAGATATAAGCTAAACATCTGTTTTACGAGACAAGAAATGTTGTTTTTACATTTTTTACATATTAGATATACAAACAAGAGTGAATGTGTGCATATTTAATTTAAACATATTTAATATTTTTATATTTATATATAGTTGCAAAGAGTTTAAATGGATTACTCACCCCACCCCCCACTTGGCCCTTGGCTGGGCCAATTCCTGCTATCTGTGCAGCTTTACAGGGAACACACTGTACAGTGAGTGCTTGCTGTCTGTGGACTCTCTTCTATGAACTGTTGGGGAAACAAAACCAGGGTGACGGCGTTCAGGAAGCCGTGGAATTCTGCTCTGAAATAAAGCTCATTTGCATTGAAATCTGCTCCGGCTGTGAATTTCCTTCTGCAGTGATTGATTCCTTAGAAACATGTGTGTTTCCTCTGGCTTCGGTCCCAAACTGCTTCCCCGAGCGCTCCGGTTGTCCCGACACCAAACGGAGGAATAACAGTGTTTCCGGGAGACACGGATGAACATTTATGAAAGATTTACTCCTTTGATTGGACAAACTATTAAATAATCATAAACATAATCTCAACCGCTTTAAGTTGAAACCCCCAGCAGCCATAGAGAAGATGGAATATCATGTCATATTATCATGATATATTACTCATTTAGCCGACACTTATCTAAAGTGACATCATCCAAATGAGGAGTGTGAGAGTATCTGTTTCCCATGAGAAAGATAGAGACAGTGAAACAAGAAAAACCCCAAAACAAAACACATCATCAAACTGTCTCTTTGTTGGTGTTTCGGTATGTTCATGGATGAGTGGGTGGGAAATCCTGAAACCTGTGCAGGCGAATGAAACACATCTCAAATACACTCATACCATGAAATAATAATAATAAACATCAAAAAGAACATTGAAATTATTCATCAGAGAACATTCAAAAGTAACGTTACCATATGCTAATGTTTGCAAAATGATCAAATGGAGATTGATGTGATCAAAACCCTAGTAACATTTGTCTCTGCACTTGGCAGATGCTTTCATCCATATTCATAATTTATATTTTATCAGTCTGCATGTTGCTTGGGAACACGGGATCATGAAAACCACCAGCCCACAGCAGAAAACACCAGAAAAACCATTTCTAAGCATAACCCGGATTGTGATGGCCCCTCATGTGACGTCTGGAGAGTTTGAGGCTTCATAAACCCGGAGCGGCAGAACGCAGACGCTATTAAAAGGTTGCATGGATGCTGTGAGAAGGTTGTAAAAGTGTTGCGGGAAGCCAGTGTGTGCAACCAGAGCGTTTGGCTTGAGGCTCAGGGTGTGTCTGTCTGTGGTCACGGACACGGAGAACAAACAGCAGCTGGAGGAGAGAGAGAGCTGGAGGATCTCTGAGGGTCAATGCCATCAGTGCCATGAAATCAGTTACTTATGCAACAGAGTTATTTATGCAACATGAAAAGTTCTGGTATTTTCTGACAATTTGATTTGTCTGCTTCATTTGATTTCAAGGTTTTATTTCATATTCAGCAGCTTTTTGTTCTTTTTTAGGTGGTTTTTCACATTCGTTTTCATGTTAAAATTTATTAAAAAAAATTTAGTCTGTATATATAGCCTATATATTCTCATACATATATAAATTAATATATGTGACATATATGTATCAGTATCACACTGATGATCTCTTCATCACGGCTCCTGTTAGTGGGTGGGATATATTAGGCAGCAAGTGAACATTTAGCCAAAGTTGATGTGTTAGAAGCAGGAAAAATGGGCAAGCGTAAGGATTTGAGCGAGTTTGACAAGGGCCAGATTGTGATGGCTAGACGACTGGGTCAGAGCATCTCCAAAACTGCAGCTCTTGTGGGGTGTTCCCGGTCTGCAGTGGTCAGGATCTATCAAAAGTGCTCCAAGGAAGGAACAGTGGTGAACCGGCCACAGGGTCATGGGCGGCCAAGGCTCATTGATGCACGTGGGGAGCGAAGACTGGCCCGTGTGGTCCGATCAAACAGACGAGCTACTGGAGCTCAGACTGCTCAAGAAGTTAATGCTGGTTCTGATAGAAAGGTGTCAGAATACACAGAGCATCTCAGTTTGTTGCGTATGGGGCGGCATAGCCGCTGACCAGTCAGGGTGCCCATGCTGACCCCTGTCCACCGCCGAAAGCACCAACAGTGGCACGTGAGCATCAGAACTGGACCACGGAGCAATGGAAGAAGGTGGCCTGGTCTGATGAATCATGTTTTCTTTTACATCACGTGGATGGCCGGGTGCGTGTGCGTATGCGTGGCTTACCTGGGGAACACATGGCACCAGGATGCACTATGGGAAGAAGGCGAGCCGGCGGAGGCAGTGTGATGCTTTGGGCAATGTTCTGCTGGGAAACCTTGGGTCCTGCCATCCATGTGGATGTTACTTTGACACATACCACCTACCTAAGCATTGTTGAGACCATGTACAGCCTTTCATGGATACGGTATTCCCTGGTGGCTGTGGCTCTTCCAGCAGGATAATGCTCCTGCCACAATTCACAAATGGTTCAGGAATGGTTTGAGGAGCACAACAACGAGTTTGAGGTGTTGACTTGGCCTCCAAATTTCCCAGATCTCAATCCAATCGAGCATCTGTGGGATGTGCTGAACAAACAAGTCCGATCCATGGAGGCCCCACGTCACAACTTACAGGACTTAAAGGATCTGCTGCTAACATCTTGGTGCCAGATACTACAGCACACCTTCAGGGGTCTACTGGAGTCCATGCCTTGACGGGTCAGGGCTGCTTTGGGCAGCAAAACGGGGACCAACACAATATTAGGAAGGTGGTCATAATGTTATGCCTGATCGGTGTATGTGTGTTAGAGTGAGATGAAGTAATGCACATAGAAGAAACCGAGAGGTGAAACTGTAATTTTGTCCTCTCTGTGGGAGCGTCTGTCCGGCGTCCAAGTCCAAAAAACATTTTCTCTTGTGAATAAAGTTCTTCAGCCAGAGACTGTTTTGCTTGGAGATGAATGGAATGAGAATGAGAAACAGAGGGGAAAGAGGGAAAAGAAGTAGGAGTTTTCTTTTTGTAAAATGAAAAATGACTGTTGTAATGTAGCCTGTATATATTTTTTATGCATAACATTTGGAAAATAAAACTGCATAAAAAATATGTTTGTCAAAAGTGAGCATATACTGTGAATATGGCATTAGGTCCGCTCACCGCTGCAGGCGCGCATGCGCGACATCCTCGCCTCGCGGGTGCGCTTCTCTGGAGTTTATTCCTCTGCGCTCTGAAAAACGCTGGCGTTATTTTAGTTTAAGGTAAGTTTAATGTTTATTACTTCAAAGGGGAAATAAAGGACATTCGACCAGACGCTTTAAATGTAAACGTGCATGTTTGGTTATTGTATTCTGATGGTTCAGTCATTATTGTGTTTGTGCAGTGTGAATGGTGAATGCCAAAATTATATTTCATATTACAGTGATGAGAATGAGATTAGTTTGCAATACAGTACGAGATGCTTGGGGTAAATGAAATGTATTGTTATTAATGCAATGTCAAATATAATGTTTTGGTTTGTTTTTTGGGTGAAAACTGTTGAACTGAGCTATTGAATTATCATCTGTCACACATTATGGCTGTGCAGTGAGGATTTGTTACATACAGTGCATGGATAAAGCATCACAAGAAGATCATCCCAAAACGCGTAAAGCATGAAGGATAATGCATGGCCTGAGAGTGAAAGAGAAACACAGCACACACACAGATTGTTTCCATTAGTTCGCACTCATCCTCAGTCCGGCTGATGGGCTGAACGTGGTTGTGTGTGTTAGTTTGTGTAGAGACAGACACACACTGGTGTGATTGAACTCAACAGTCTGGAGAGATGGAGACGAATGTTAAATACATTACTTTAATCTGACCATGCCAAAATCCTCCAGAGCCAGATGCGGCCGTTGCTCTCCACAATTAAAAAGAAAATAAAAAGCTCCATTAACTCTATCACGGGCAGCTTTCTGAGTGCTTTTCCTTTTAAAATGACTTTTATTTGACGGGTTTCTCCAGTGAGCGTGCGTAACATAAAACACTGATCAATCCTCACGTCATCTAGTGATTGTATTTGACAATAAGCCCTAAAAAGGAAAACAATGAAGATAAAAAAAACATAAACTATTTATAAAGACAATCAAGTTCTGTCTAAGTGTCTCTCTTTATTTATTTTATTTTTTTTGCATTATTGTTTTAAGAAAGTGCTGCACAGAGATGATGATGATGATGATGATGATGATGGTGATGATATGACGCAGGTCGTCTGGTTTTTGACTCTCGTTTTCTCTTTCTCAGGACGCGTGTCACGGTGTGAAAAGAAAATACTGACTGACGGGCGGCTAAATGGATTGAGACGGTCCGACGAGTGAAAGAATAAGAGAAGTGACAGAGAGAGAGCGAGGACCAATAATCCCGCTAATCCCGGCCAATCCCAGCCGCTCAAACTCTTCTGGAGCCACAGACAAAACACAGCGGATCACACACGCGCGGCTGATGCGCTTTAGACCGGGTGTTTTGGGGGATTCGGGGACGCCGGAGGCCTGCGGTGGGATTCCTAAACACTAAAACATTGGATCAGAGCGATGGAGGATGACAGGTGGGCCGGGACTGAAGGAAAAGTTAGGACACAAATCTAACAGAAGACCCAAGTCTTTGGAGAAACAGTGATCAATGTATAGTGTGGATGTGCTCTCAGGTGCGAAGGCAGATTTGAAAAGAGACACAAGAGGAGCAAGATGTGGAAGAAGTGAAATCCGAAAGTGTCTCTAAACGCTGTGTGCTATTTTTGAAGACGTTTTGTGCAAGAAACGTCACTTTTTCCACTATCGGAGAGAGTGCGGGGTTTTGTGCTCGCTGGAAGGTGTTTAAACTCTTTGTAAATCCTATTAGGCTTCTTTACCAGGTTATTTTTAAACTCCGGGTCGAGATGGGCGGCAGCTCACGGACTGACGGCACTCACACAGTACAGGGAATGTGAACGTGTCTCGCTGAGCATTTATAACACTAGTGAATTCGTGGTTCGTATTTATTAGTAGACGTGATGCCATCAGTATGGCGCTTGTGTCCAGAGTTTGTCAAAATGACGGCTTTCAATGACATATAATCAAACTGAGAGTTTTTGTGTATTTGCTGCCCATCTTGAACTTTGAATCTGATCAGTTCACATAAAACACAAAAACAAACACTTTAATTGGCTTATTTAATTATTAATGGCTTTATCTTTACATTTATGCTTTTAGCATTAGGACGTTTATTTGACTATTTTCTTTCTTATTTTTTTCTGGATCTCTTTAATGATTATTTGACATTAATTTAGCATTTATTGAACTGGATTTATCCAGGTATTTGATTAATTAATTAAACTAGCACTAGGAATTAGCGTTTTTCTTACATGTTTTTCCATCTCCTTGAATGATTATTTTACATTAATTTAGCATTTATTAAGCTTAATTTATCTGGGCATTTGATTGCATCATAAATGTAGCATTAGGCATTTTTCTGACATTATTTAGCATTTATTATGCTTCATTTGTCTCTGTAGGCCTATTTGATTGGGGCTTTACATTAGCTTTATAGGCTTAATTTTGGCAATTTTCTGACACCTTCCATTTTTCCACCAGTGACTTTTTTTGGGATCTCTTTTAGTATTTAATTGACATATCCATTGACTTTTTATTCTGATGCTTTTATGTCCAATGTCTGCTTATATTTGAGGAGCATATCCTCATCAACGGCTTTTTGATCTTCTTTAAGACTCATTTAAATCACATATTCCTCGTCATGAGTCTGGGAAAGCTGCCGACAATCAAGGGACTTGTGTCCACATCTCACGGCAAACGGCGATTTAAGAGTGACCTGTCAGTGGACATGATCAGCCCGCCTCTTGGTGACTTCCGCCATACGATGCATGTGGGCCGTGGTGGCGACGTCTTCGGTGACACGTCGTTCCTGAGCAACTACGGAGGTTCGGCTAACAGCGATGGCATGCGTTACCCGGATTCACCCTCGGGCTCCAGAACAACCCGTTTTTTGTCACGAACTCTACAGCACGTACGGAAACCCCCTATGCCCCGGCTGAGAGGAGGGTCACGTGACTTCTCGTCCCCTCCACCGCCCATCTCGCCCATCATTAAAAACGCCATCTCGCTGCCTCAGCTGAACATGACCAACGGCGGCCTGATGAGGACGATGCTGCCCACCTCCACCAGCTCACCAGACGAGCCGCTCTGCTCCTACGGTACGAACACAGACACCAAACATATCAAACACCACTGTAGTTTTATCTAGTGATGTGTCCAAATATGCCCCTTTCCCTACTATATAGTATGCAAAAAACAATATGTGAAATGAGTATCCAAATTCATAGTGCTCATAAAACGGTAGATGAAAAGTACCCGTACTAAAGAGTCTTACTAATTTCGGCAAGATTCTGAAATGTGCATCTGATGGACACTATCCCATGAGGCCACGGGGCAAGAATGGCAGTTTCTGTGTCCAGGGTGGCCAGGTTTTCACAATAAAATACGCCCAATTGTTACTCAAATCCAACCCAAAACAAGCCCAATCTCCCGGTAAAAATCGCGTTCTGGGGGAACCACAAGAAAACCGTGGCTGCTTCTGAAAGCTTAAGCCTAAAGTACACTACGTCCGCGCCCCATCCGCATGATGTAAGTTTCGTCATCAGGAGGGTCCGCAGACACCTGCATAGGTGGTGTGTGTACAACAGTGCATGTGCCAGTAAGAGAGTAAAGTTACAACAATTGTACTGCGCATGTGCCATCCGTGCTCATCCGTGGTTGAGTATACTTTGAAAGCATACCTGGGTCTTTAGGCAGCTGACTTATTGCTTTGCTGTCTTATCAGACAATGACTTTGCAGGCAGCGTTTGCCTGCAAAGGTACCTCACATAACAGTTTAATGATCTACAATAAAATCTTTAGTGATAACTTAGCAAATATTGAATTACTCAATCTCAATTGTAGTTGTAGTGGTGAATAATCCCATTTGTAGTGCTGTCCAAAACCATAGTGGACGTTATCGAGTACACTCATTCAATCCCATAATGCACCACAATAACGAGTGTACAACTGATGTACGCTCAACGGCTAGAGAATACCCATAATGCACTGTGAGGGTCACACTGAATGAATTCCTGCATCTGACCAGAAGAGGGTGCCGCAGCTGAATCAATCAATTAATTTTCCAAACCACTGGTCCACTGTGGGTGCAGCATAATATCGTACAGGTATAAATTAATTTTTAATTGATTATTGAATTGTTTACACATAGTTTCCATGACAGAGTAATAAACGTTTTAATCTTACTACTGGAGCTTATTAAACAGCAAACACAAAATATGCAAAAGCGAAAAAGCCCTTCTGGTGTACTCAGTGTCCGAATTCACTCACTCATTTTCATTCACTCCCTCAAGTGGACTATATTAGTGGGCTAATGTGGGGAATGGTGAATGGAGAATGATTTTGTATACAACCTTTGTATATGACGAGTCACACAGGTATTGGGCTACTCTGCAGCAATTGACGCCCCGCTCACTCTTAAATAGTCAGAATATAAACACTTATATGCGTACTGTAGTGATTCAGTGTAACCGGTCTACTCAACCTGCTCAGAGCGGGATTCGAACCGGGGTCTCCAGCATGAGAGGCAGGCACCGATCACAGCCACTAGTATGCCTCTTGCTGCCAAGGGAGTGAGGTTTACATATACATCTCTTACTGGCCTACAACTGTTACACTCACCCCCCTAAACCTCACTTCCACCCGGGTCATGGCACCAAATGTAACTGGCCCTACTCGACCCGCTCCGATTGGGATTCAAACCAGCTTCTCCGGCGTGGGAGGCAGGCACTAACAAGAATGCTAAAGACCTAGCGTGCCTCTTGTGATCAGGGGAATGAGGTTTACTTGCACAGCTTTTACTAGCCTACGTCTGTTACTCACCTCCCTAAACCTCACTCCCAGCCGGGTCATGGCACCAAATATAACTGGACCTATTTGACATGGTCCGTGCGGGATTCGAACCAACATTTCTGTCGCACAGTTCTTACTGACCTACATCTGTTACATCAGGATAAGTCAAAAACATGGTTTAAAAGATGGATTTATGATGTAGTACTCGCTCAGTAATTGTGATCAGGCCTTCAGACTCCACCTCCTTACCTCTGGTTTTCTAGATAACCACTCAGATGGAGAAGACACCAAACATGAGCTTAACTGAGCTTGTGTACTCGGGTCCGCACTAAACGCTCCACTGAAAATGAACAGAAACTGCATTAACTCCTGTACACGTTTCTGGTGTGAACTCACAGCATGTTTCTACCTCGCCTAATTCTTTTGATTGGTTTATTGTTTGAAACTAATGTTGATCTGCTGCACATCTAAAGTTAAGCTATTTTCAACATGACACGGTATCTTAAAAGATGCCAGATGAAAACTTGAGATGCTGAGAAAACAGCGATATGATCTGCAATGACCAAAGACACGGACAGACTGAATGATTGTAGTTTGAGTACACACACCTGCTCAAACACACACACACACACACACACACACACACACACACACACACACACACACACACACACACACACACACACACACACCTGCATTAAATGAAGCAGAGACTCATTTGAGGAAGGGACTGAAGAAAAGTGCAGTGCTGTTCTCTGTGGTGTGTGTCTAATGTCTCTGGAATTCTGGAATTTCCCTTATTCTGGGAAACCCAAAACCCTCAAAGACCAACATAAAGACAACTAAATATAACACACACACACACACAACACAAAGGCCTCATGCTGCCACCTACTGGACATATTACAGATATTGCAACCATGCTTCAAGAGTTGTAACTGTACTCTTAAATGTTTTGTAGATGTGTAGTGTCATCGATTATGTGACACTTTTCATTCAAGCTTTTATGCTAAGAATATATACTTTGTAATGAATCAAAAACTCAAAAATAGAACTTTATTGAACCCCTATTCATGTATATTTTAGTACTGTATATTAGTTATTATGACAAATAAACACAACGCAAAAAAAATCTGTCCTAAAATATGCTTCATTTTCTTGAGCTAAAATATGAAGGGTGAACCATATACACTACCATTCAGAAGTTTGAACTTTCTTTTTTTGATGATAACTGTGATAATAACTGAGTACAATTATTATATTTTAAAGTATGTTAAAATAATAATAATAAAAAAATATTTTAAATTGTAATAATATTTCACAATATTGCTTATTTTTTCTGTATTTTGTAACGAGACTGCTTTCACAACCATTAAGATTTTTTCCAAACTTTTGACCTGTACTGTATGTATGGAAGCCATAAGAGGCATTTTGTATTATATTTTTCTGCCTTTGTGTCTCCACATAACAAAAGCTGTTGTTTTGTGATAACGCAAAATAATAATGCATTGTCTCTTAGGACATCTGTAATATGAGCTCAATGCTGTTCTCGACACATTTGAGGGAAAAAAAATGTAGGACAGGACTTGAATTTCTACACAGGGAATTGATTGGATGGAGAAAGTGTCTCTATATAAAACATGTACAAAACACATTTTTATGTGATAAATCATTCACAATACTGTATGTGACTTAAGAAAGTAAATAGTCAATACTTGATTATCTAAGCCCTATTCGGACAGGATTACAAAAGGTAGCTGGAGTAATGTAATTTTACCACAGGACGTCAGTAATAGTAATGGCCAATTCACACGGGATAAGAAATCTCAGTAAAAGTAGCAGAAGTGGGAGGGGTAAGTCGATTTACACACCGCCGTCACCCCTCTGTCGTCATATATATAACCTATATATAACAGTTAGGTCCTGTCCTGTTAAACGTCATTCAATTCTGATTGGATTCTGTTGGTAATAGGCACTTACCTAAAGAAGTTTTGCACCTCTGACAAGTGCTTTCAACATTTTCTTTTTCTCTAAATGGTAAGCAGAAAACACTTGAGAAAAACCGTGCAAAACTACTTTTAAACAGGAAATTACAGAATATTTACATACATATTTACAGCGGGTCTATTCGCACGGGATTAGTATTACTTGATTATTACTGAGATGGCACATTCAGACGGGACTAAAATCACTGAGAAGCTCTGATAATAATTACTTTACCCCACCTCCCCATGTTAAACTAATCCCGTCCGAACAGGGCTTGTTAAATCAATCTCTATTTTACATTTCACTGCCGGTTGTATATTCTGTATATAACTGTGTATGTGACAAATAAAACCCTTGAATCTTGAATCTTTAGTGCATCTCTGCATCCTGGCACACTTCATTAATGTGAAAGATCTGCTGAAACGTGACTTTTCCTCTCCTCTCCTGCAGGTCTTCGTTCTGGTTTCGTCACACTGCCTCGTTTTTCACGACTGGACCAAAGCTTTGCAGAAACGTCTGAACTGATCAGTGCAGACAGTCGACGGAGTTCCCTACCGGAGAACAGCGACGTCTCAATGACACGATCTGATTCGCTCTCGTCCTTCACGGTGGACCTCGGCCCCTCCCTCATGAGTGAGGTTCTGGAGTTGATTGACAGCTCATGCTACCTCATTACAAGCCGCCAGGATCAGGAGGAGGAGGAGGAGGAGGAGGAGGAGCCGAGCTCTGTGTTTGAGATGGATCATAATCAGCCGACAGCAGATGCTTCAGTCAGCTGTCCAATCGGAGCAGACGTTGGGATTGAGCCTAGGAGATTCCAGCAGGCTGCTAGCATGCTAACACGTCACTTCGGAGGAGGAAGACCTGAAGAGGAGCGGCAGAGACCTTCATCTTTCAGACACACAAGGACGCCGTACAGCTTCACCGAGGCGGAGGAAGAAATCAAAGTATGAACATCAGAGACATTAAAAACCAGTTTGATTTGAATAGGATCTCTATTTTTAAGTCCACATACATTTTAAAATGTTTTGAAGTTTTGTAAATAACAATCCAGGGATTTTTGGACATTTTAAAGGACCTGAAAGAGGCCTGCTGTACAGCCGTCTGGAGTTTTTCTGTACAGACGAGCATCATTCAGATGAACATTCGGCTGTAAATGTCTTTATTTGTCATATTAAACTTGGAATTAAGTGTATTTGATGAATCTATCCTCACATATTTTCTCAAAGTACATTCTTCGCTTTCTAAATTTAATTTACAATCTTAAGTGCTGTATATGCACTTACTAACAGTAAAAGGCAACTACCAGTACTAGTAGCCACTAGAGTTCATTAAACATTGATTTAGATCTGTCTGGTAAAGCCAGTGAGAACACAAAGACGATTATGTGATCTTTATATTTTATTGTTTTCATTATGACATTATTTTATAAACAGAACTCTAACATATGTCCAGTTTTATACTTACAGCTGATGGGTTTAATATGTATTTCAGTGCAAATATGAGAAATTTATATCAATCACATAAATGAATAATGTTAATTTGCAGTATATATGTAATAATGCATGAGTTAATATTTATATCTATAGAAGACAAATTGTATAATTATACTGTTAAAATAAAGATATTTTCAGGAATATGTCATTGTATTGTATTATAAGAGGTTAAAGTAGTTATATCTAGTGAGACTCATATATATACACCAAGAGTGTTGATTTAACATCACTGATTTTGCTGTGATTTTTTCCCTTGGAGATGTTTTACAAATACAGCCAATGGGTACATTAAGAAAAAAGAGAAAAAAGTGTAAAAAAAAAAAAAAAAATAGAAATACTTATGCAGAGCAGATTTGTGTCTTGCATTCAAGATTCAAGAGTTTTATTTGTCACACACAGTTATATACAGAATATACAACCGGCAGTGAAATGTAAACAGGTCCGCTCCATGGACAGTGCAAATTCACAGTTAAAAACACAAGGAGGGAATTATAATAGAAATAGGATAAAAAATTACTATATATATATATATATATATATATATATATATATATATATATATATATATATATATATATATATATATATATATATATATATATATATATATATATCTGTATATATCTGTATATCTGTAGAATTATAAATAAATCAAGTCAAGTAGAAGAAATAAAAATAAAGAAGTGGAATAAAATAATTGAAATAAACTGTGCAGTGAGTAAACTGTAGACTTATAAATATGTGGTTAACAAATGTATAAGAGTATAATGTGCAAACAGGTTTATAACAGGTTGTTACACAGTAACAACGAGAACAGAAAGTGCAGTGCAATGTCAGTGTATCGATGTTTATCCTGAAGTGAAGTCACGTGATGTTAAGTGACTGAGTTCAGGAGTCTGATGGCCTGGGGGAAGAAGCTCCTCCTGAGTCTCTCAGTTTTGGCCATCAGGCTTCGGAAGCGCTTACCAGATGGCAGCAGCGTGAAATGAGGGTTTGCAGGGTGATTAGAGTCCTTGATGATCTTAGTAGCTCTGTCTAATCAAATCAAATCAAATCACCTTTATTTATACAGCGCTTTTAACAAGTCCAATTGTTTCAAAGCAGCTTCACATTGTTAACAGGAAAATAATGCAACAGAATTTGTACAGCCGTTCTGGTGAAACGGTGATGTTATCCAGCTCATTTCAAGTATCATATAGCATCAATGCGGGCAGATCGGTAATATAGATGAAATTTAGGTGTCCCCAACTGAGCAAGCCAAAAGCCAGAGGCAACGGTGGCAAGGAACCAAAACTCCTTCAGGGTCAGAATGGAGAAATAACCTTGGGAGAAACCAGGCTCAGTCGGGGTGCCAGTTCTCCTCTGGCCGACGAGCAAACAGTGTATGATTATAATTCTGGCAACATAGCAGGTCTTAATTCATATTAGGTAAATAGATATTCGTAAGATTATTCGAAAGATTGGAGTCGTCACGCTGAAGACGGGTTTAATGAGGATGTCGTGTCGATGCAGCATTTACGGGGGGAGTTTATTTGACACGCTCTCTGCAGACACTTCAGGGATGCGTTGGTCATGTCCAGGCGCTGGTCCACCATCTGATCTGGATACGGCCTGGATCTGGCTGACTGCAGTAAACCTCGGTATAAACAGAGAGACTAACATTAGCGTAGATGCCATTCTTCTTATGATGTAATGAGTACATCAGGTGTTATGGGAAGTGTTCCCGGTTCCGGCTGACCTAGTTAATGCAGCCTGACAATCATTTACTGATTTGAATGCGTGCAGAGTTTGGTGTAGACGTCCTGCAGAGACGGGAGAGCTGACCCTGAGATACGCTCGGATTTCTCATCATAAATATTAAATGATATGTTAATGAAGCAAATTCAACAACATAGTAACAACATGCACTTGGTGCCTTCTGTGCCAAATCTGGGTGGTTCATCTTACCCCAGTGGTGTAATTTTTGTAATTTATTGTACTGCACAAATTCAAAAACACTGATGTGTCTACAAATCCCTCAATAAAAAATAGACACAGAAAACATTCAACATAATGACACAGATCACTATTTTCCAGAGACACAAAATTAGATCAATTAACCTCAAAACTTTCGGCTGACTAAATCTCACAAATGCTCATTTTCAGATTAAATGACAAATTTGAAATTTGCATAACCATTTCTCAAAAGTGTCAAAAGATTTTGTGCCATCTATGGTCAGAAGAAAAAAATTAAGGTGGGGGGTGTTCATCTTATCCCGGGGGGTATCTTAGCCCATGTTACCCTACATGTTGAGACATGCCTTCACAGGTACCCGTAACGCCAGATTCACACATACTCTGCTTGAAGTGAACAAACTCAGCAGCCAGAGAAAAACATTAATAAACAGTCAACCGCTCAACTAAAGCAAACACTGATCACCATAATGGTGACTTCAAACCAAACTATTATTTTCAATATACAGTACTGTGCAAAAGTCTTAAGCACGTTGGTATTTTCCCACGAAAATGTTTTTAAGCCTGTTATTTATATATTTTACTGTAGTGTGTAGGTAGGAAATATCAGTTTACATTTCCAAACATTCATTTTGCAATTAATTGTAATAATCCATTTTTTATGCACAAGAAGTCTGACAGCAGCCGGTATGATCTGATCTCACCATCATGGAGTCTGTCTTTGATTACATGAAGAAACAGAACAAACTGAGATGGACTAAATCCAGAAAAACTGAGGCAACGTCTCCTAGACACTTGAGGAAACCTTCCTGCAGTTGATGTGCTGAAGAAGGCACATCAACGCCTCTTCTTCCTGAGACGGCTGAGGAAGTTTGGAATGAGCCCCAGCATCCTCAGATCCTTCTACACATGCACCATAGAGAGCATCCTGACGGGCTGCATCACGGCCTGGTTCAGAAACAGCACCGCTGGCAACCGTAAAGCTCTGAAGAGGGTCGTGTGAACTGCCAGCCACATTGTTGGAGGTGAGCTTCCTTCCCTCCAGGACATCTACACCAGGCGGTGTGCAAGGAAGGCCCGGAGGATCATCAGTGACTCCAGCCACCCGTCCCACAGACTGCTCTCTCTGCTGCCCTCAGGAAGACGTCTCCGCAGCATCCGATCCCGCACTAGCCGACTTAGGGATAGCTTTTTCCCTCAGGCTATCAGACTATTGAACGCTCAAAACTAATACTCTCCACAACATACTCCCACAATATGGCATGCCACACACCGCACTCAACTATAACAGTCAACACTGGACTATATACACACACTTCATTTATCACCACACTATCTACCGGTTACCACTGGATACATCCGATGCACACTCCTGACATTCTGTATCCAGTTCACATACAATCATCATCATTTAATACGTACAAATGTCAATAATGTAGAATGTGTACATTCTGTGTATAGTGTTTATTGTGTATAGTGTTTAATGTGTACATTTTGTGTATAGTGCTTAATGTGTATATTCTGTGTACAGTGCTTAATGTGTATAGTGCTTAATGTGTATATTCTGTGTACAGTGCTTAATGCGTATAGTGTTTAATGTGTATAGTGTTTAATGTGTATAGTGTTTAATGTGTATAGTGCTTAATGTGTATATTCTGTGTATTGTGTTTGTGTACAGGGTCTAATGTGTATATTCTGTGTATAATGTTTAATGTGTATAGTGTTTAATGTGTATAGTGTTTAACGTGTATAGTGATTAATGTGTATATTCTGTGTATAGTGTTTAATGTGTATAGTATTTAATGTGTATAGTGTTTAATGTGTATATTCTGTGTATAGTGTTTAATGTGTACAGTGTTCAATGTGTATATATCTGTGTATAGTGTTTAATGTGTATAGTGTTTAACGTGTATATATCTGTGTATAGTGTTTAATGTGTATAGTGTTTAACGTGTGTATTCTGTGTATAGTGTTTAATGTGTATAGTGCTTAATGTGTATAGTGCTTAGTGTTTAATGTGTATAGTGTTTAATGTGTATAGTGTTTTTAACGTGTATATTCTGTGTATAGTGTTTAATGTGTATAGTGTTTAATGTGTATAGTGTTTTTAACGTGTATATTCTGTGTATAGTGTTTAATGTGTATATTTTGTGTATAGTGTTTAATGTGTATAGTGTTTAATGTGTATAGTGTTTAATGTGTATAGTGTTTTTAACGTGTATATTCTGTGTATAGTGTTTAATGTGTATAGTGTTTAATGTGTATAGTGTTTAACGTGTATATTCTGTGTATAGTGTTTAATGTGTATAGTGTTTAATGTGTAGAGTGTTTAACGTGGTGCTAACTGTATGCATGTACTTTCAGAGTATAATGTGTAATGTAGTACTGACTGTAAGTATGTCCAATAGTACACTGTGTGTACTAACTATATGTATGTGCACATTGCACTTTTTTCTGTTTTTACCTGCTTAAGGTTGTATGGTTATGTTAACTGTTACTGCAATTGTCTGGAGCACGCTCCCAAGAATTTCACTCTCCAAGGCACATGTGCTTTGGTGATGTGACAATAAATAAAACTGAACTGAACTGAACTGCAAAACTACAGTACTGTGAAATGTTTAGGCACTTGTCAGAATGCTTTAAAGTGAGAATGCTGTCAAAAATAATAACAAATAGCTTTTATTTATGAATTAACTTCTATTAACTAAATCAAATGGATATTTGGGGTGACCACCCTTTGCATTTAAAACTGCTTTTGTCACCTGCATCTATTCCTATACCTATTCATGTAGCTTTGCAGGAAGGTTTCTTCAAGTGTCTTGGAGATGTTGCCACAGTTCCCTTTCAGTCGGTCACGTTCAACGTATGTCGGACGTCACCGACGAATTGGGATCACGAATTGGGATTGGGTGGCGAATTGTGTTTGTGAGACGGCACAAGCAGCGCGACCGCGTGCTCACCGCTGCCTAAGAGAGTAAACAAACTGCTGTTCTCACAGCAATCTGAGAGTTGGTGCGTGAGGGCTTTTGTATAAGAGTGAGTGCACACACAAGCTGCACCTTTCCCCTGTGTGTTGCCACGGTCTTCCCCTGGGTGCTTCAGCACTTTTAAGAGTGTTTCCTCACAAAAAGAGCAACACGGGTGTAACACTGCATCTTTTTCAAGATGTCATTCCACCCGTGCGTTTCTGGATGTGGTCATTCCCTGTCGCCCGCTGATGGTCACAATAGCTGTATCACGTGCCTTCAGCACGCTGAGGCGGCTTTTGTGGATAGTTTGTGTTCTTGTAAGGGTGGATCGCCTACAGTGGTTCTGACTGCAGGGTTGCCGAATGACTAAAGAAATGTTATCAGCAAGATGATAGAAAACTGTACATTTCTCGTCTTTACCACCCACTGCAGCTTATACCAACGACGGAAATAAGCGCAGTGACAATAGCTAAACATGTGGGAGAGCGTGGCTATAATGTGACTATATTGTATTGCAATAGGTAACACTTCAAAGTCAATACCAAATCAAAACTAGTTAGCACATCATTTGTAATTGAAAGATTTAACTTGGTGAGACACATAATAACTAACTGATTTAATAAATCTGAAGAAAAACAAAAACAATAACTGGAAGAAATTCACAGTTATAATACAGTCTAGATGTAAAGACTTAAATAAAATAGAATACATTTTGTGAGGCTGATGTAGATTTGACTTTGTCTGTGAAGATCAAATCTATGTGGCTGCATTTAGCTGTGGCTATGTGTAAATCATGCCCCAAACACGGTGAGGAGGGTTTACAATTGTGATGCAAATTTGGTCCTGTTGTAACAGGAAGCCAGCATGAGAATGTGAGTGAAGTGTGGTTGGCTCAAACCAGTGTTTTTGTTAGGGAGCATGATAAAGTGCAAAGGTCAGAGTTACCGAATCCTGCTGTGATGAAAGCATTTTCATGGTTAATGCAGTTGTAAATTACACTGTAGCCACATGGCAATTCTGTGCTCCTGTACATGGTTTTACTGCAGCTATATGGAAAATAGCAGAGTTTCCACTCAGGAGACAAACAAATTCAACATAGAAACACATGAAACTGGAAATGGCTAAACAATTCCAGTATTAAAGTTATTCCAGTTTTCACAAGATACATGGCCTAGAATGCAAAGCATCAACAACCTTTATCCTAAGTGTTTCATACAACACTTACAGTAAAGCAATCGTGTTTTAAAGAATAAACTTAACTAGTCTATGTGTATATATTACCACAAACAACTATAATGTGTGTTCAATGCGCACAATGTGTTTAGTACAATTACAAATTTGAAAATACAAACAGGATCATTGCAATTTGGATGTTTAACTATTAAACTCACTGCTATGAGGCTGCTAGTCCACTAGCCAGTGAGGTTAACAGCTGAAGGCCTTGCATGAACACTGCGGTTAACTCACTAAGAGTTTTACCTGCAAATGAGCGCTGATCTTTACCCTTAGAAAGTGATTTCCTAGTTTTCTGAAAATAAGGTGGAGGTCGACCTTTACCCAGTGACCAGCATCTCTCCTCTGAGTGGCCTATTTTCCTACAAGAACTGCAAAACCTGTTCTCTTTGCCATAGGGTTGAATGCTATGTTCTCCTGGAGTTTGAGGATTTTCATGACTCTCTAATGCTTGTACACCATGCGTACTGGTACATGACTCTGCGCTATTACGGTACTGCATCACCTTAAGAACTGAAATAGGCACACTTTCTTGAGTTGCACATGCATTTTCTGAACTAAACATTTCAGATTCATTAGAGCAAGTCAGCTCATCTAAGAAGTAAACATGCTTTTTAGTCCCATCGCTGTTAAGCGTTTTGGGAGACATGAACTTTTTAGCATTTAGCTTAGCCTTGAGATCTGCAATGGTCTCCTTGTGATTTTGACACTTTTCAGTCAGAGCTAACTGCTCAGCTAGTGATTTATCTAGCTGTGCTTGAAGATCTTGAATCTTTGCCTCAGACTTTTCTGCTTCTGCATTTTTAGAATGCACTTCTTTACATTTCTCATCTAGACTTGATAATAGAAATGGTATCACATTATGTAGCCTTTTAAAACTTATGAAGTTTAAAGCCTCAATTATTTTACCATGTTTTGATTTCTTTTGGTGTTTGCCAATTTTGTCCCACCATTGAATCAATTCAAAATCTGACTCCATGAATAATTGTATCTGACTCCAATTCTTTGTAACTTTGTTACATTTGTTACATTTGTAACTTAACAGCTGATCATAAGTTTAGTTGTGATTTAATTTAGATCTTTGATTTCTCTTAGTATCTCTTAATTTCAAATACTCGTTCCTCCATGGGACCCGGAGTCACTCAGAGGATAATGCTCGCGATTATAATTACATTACCTCACGGATGCAAATTAGTCAGTTCTGATATTACAGAGGATTACAGAGTGAACTATTTTACCTTTAAGTGAGTCGCACATGCTTACTCATAACAGAAAGTGTAATTTTAGCAATAGTCACGAGAGCTGCAACTTGTTAATAACAGTGACACCCAGAAATCAGATTGCCCCTCATGCTTAGCGCCATGCTCCGGTCATGGGGTCCTCGGTATGAATCTGCCCTGACAGAAAGATTTACGGAAACTCCTACAAACTCCTCATGCGACACTACTTGAGTAATGACTTATGAAAAATACAGAATAAATCAAGATTAATGTTTTTTCTAGCCAGGTAAAAATATAAAATAAAGGAATTTAGAAAGAATCCATAATACACAACTGATCAGCATACAATATAAAACACCATTATAAAATAACATAAAAAATAGTTTCCAAGAGTCATTGTTACCTGGCAATAGAGACACACTTCAGCAGTGTGGGAAGTTCTGAATACAGAGGCTTCCTTGAGTGGTCTGCCCACTCCCTTTAAATACCCAACCAGAACAAAAGAACAATAAACATTTAGCACCCAAATATTTATGCAGCTTTTGGTTGAACTTTTCTCGTGACCAAATGGTCACGCCTAGCTTTGGGGGATGACGGCAAATGTTTATCAAAAGATCTTTATGAGCATCTCCCACACCAGGGGAACAAGCTCTGTTGTCTTTATTATGACCTGTTCCTCTGATGTGGGAATGAAACCTGTTTACCAGCTGCACCAAAAGTCACAAATAAACACCTTGTGGCAGTATCTGTGAGATTTGCATGATTGTGTGGGCTCCGAGGCAGGAAGGGTGAGAGGGTCAGAACTCGGCAGGGGAGGAGATAAGATTGAGTCAGGTGGAGTCTTGTTTTTTCTTATTCAGATGAGTGAAGTTTTATTGTCTTAGTGCAGCTTAGATCTCTTGAGTTCGTTCTCAGGTGAAATCCATTCTTACATTCTCACTGCGGGAACATGACTATCGCGGGACTATCTTCAGGAAGGTGGAGTCCCCCTACCCATACCTCGATCTAGTGCTATTCCTAGGAATAGACCTACTTCGACGGATGGCTGGGGTGACCTGAGGATCATGTTTAGGGCAAACCCGCCGAGCCAGCCTCTGCAGGCCCCTAATCCCTCCCAAGCACCGCCACCGGTTGAGCTCACGGAGGAGCTCACGGAGGAAGCCGCTGGCTCTGCCCACGGGCACCCAGCGGTGACCTTCAGGGCTCCGGCAGACGAACAGATGTCGATCGTTGCATCGGAGGGGGAGTTCCAGTCTCCGGAGGATGGCGATTCGGCTGCACTGCCTCCCTCTGGGAGAGTGGCAGCGGCCGAGTTGGACCCCGAGTTGATGGCTATGCTTTCCTGGGCCGCCGAAAAGGTCGGGCTTGAGTGGAACCCTCCACCACATCCCGAACCTTCTAGGTTGGAAGATCCACCCCGCTGCCGGCCGCAGCACCTCCACCTGCTCATCGCCGAGGACGTCTGCATGTCACGCCCCCGCTCCCACTCCAGCCCTGCAGCAGCCTCCACCCTGGGGTCAGCGTGGAGCCAGCCGTGGGAAGGACGTCCAGCCCACTCAGGCCGCTGCCAAGCCAGGTGGCAAGCACTGTCGTAAGAGACCCTGAGACGGGCCACCCAGAGATGGAGGAGACTGCTGATGGCTGCAGCACCACTCCTTCCCCCGGAGAATTCCTATTTGTTGTTCTATTCCTGTTCCGCCACTGGCCAAAATCTCGACAAAAGAACTGTTTCCAAAATCTCTGTGCACAGCACACTCAGACCCCACTTTGGGCCGCTACCATGCCGTCCATGCCACTTCGCTGCCCCGCCTGGGAGCCTGGCTAGTGCTTCCCAGCCCATTTCGCTGGCTCATCCGTACCATTAGACTCATCTACACGATTCAGTTCACCCAGCGTTCCCCCAAGTTCAGGGCCGTTCACTTCACCTCCGTGTCGAAGGAGAATGCCCCTGTGCTTCAGGCGGAGATCGCAGTCCTACTGGCGAAGTACGCGATAGAGCCGGTCCCTCCAGCCGATATGAAGACCGGCTTCTTCATAGTGCTCAGTCAACTCAGCCAGTTGAGGCTTCGGGTCAACTGGGAGAAGAGCAAACTCTGCCCCACGCAGAGGATCTCTTTTCTCGGGATGGAGCTGGATTCGGTCGTCCTGACAGCGCGCCTCACCGTGGAGCAGGTCCAGTCAGTGTTGAACTGCGTGAATTCGTTCAAACAGCGGTACACGACCGAGTCCCGAGATGGGCGTGGCACAGCGGAACCCTCTGCGTCCAAGTGACTCCGAGGTGCCGCCAAACCTTCAGCCCGTGGTCGGACCCTTCATTTCTACGGGTAGGAGTACCTCGACAGATATTTGTAGAGCTGCGGGCTGGGCAACACCCAACACATTCGCTAGATTCTATATCCTACGTGTAGAGCCGGTATCTTCCTGTGTGCTCACTTCCCATAGTCAGTAACACCGAAGTGCCCGTTCTAAGTGTCGGCTTGCTGTGCCATTACCTTCCCCGTGGAACGGATACGTGCGCTCCAGTACGCTCCAGTCGAGTTCCCCAGAATGGCGAACCTTGTTGAGTCCTCCGCAACCGGCCGCAGTCGGACGTGGCGGAGCATCCGATGCCAGGTCTAACACTCGTATGTATGGGTGGAACTTGTGTTAGGTTGGGTCCCATATGTTGTGACCCCCACGGCGGTCCCATATGTGTATTCTCCACGGTACGGCATCCTACGGCGACCCTGTGTCTTTCCCGAGTGGTGTTGCTCCCCCACCAAAAATGGGCGGGGCCACCCCTGGGACTTCCATATGTTGCACTGCCCACGGCCAGTCCATACGTATATTCTCCACATGGTAACTCCCTCTGGGCATGATGTGGCTTCTGCAGCGCCCCCCCCGTGGCACGCTTTCCCAGCGCTATCCAATAGTCTGCTGAGTGGGTCTTGCAGAACAGCAGCAGTGACTCTCCCTGCGTGAATTTCCCCGCTCGGAACAGACAGGGTCTGAGGGGCTCTCGCGGGGCACTGGAAGTGGTAGTAACTGTGGTGTTTTCCAAAGGGATCCCAATTTGTTGGTGACGTCCGACGTACACCGAACGTAACCGACTGAAAGTGAACGTCTCGGTTACATATGGTAACCATCGTTCCCTGAAGGAGGGAACAGAGACGTACATCCCGTCGCCACAGTTGCTGTACCATCATTGCAGGCCGAGTCAATATTTCGGCTCCTCAGTGAAAAACAAAGGTGGGCTGCATTTCGCTTCCGCTTATACCCGCGCTGCGTGTATAAGCGGATTTCACAATCTGCTCAGTTACTGGGATTTTCACGCACAACCATTTCTAGGGTTTACAAAGAATGGTGTGAAAAGGGAAAAACATCCAGTATGCGGCAGTCCTGTGGGCGAAAATGCCTTGTTGATGCTAGAGGTCAGAGGAGAATGGGCCGACTGATTCAAGCTGATAGAAGAGCAACTTTGACTGAAATAACCACTCGTTACAACCGAGGTATGCAGCAAAGCATTTGTGAAGCCACAACACGCACAACCTTGAGGCGGATGGGCTACAACAGCAGAAGACCCCACCGGGTACCACTCATCTCCACTACAAATAGGAAAAAGAGGCTACAATTTGCATGAGCTCACCAAAATTGGACAGTTGAAGACTGGAAAAATATTGCCTGGTCCGATGAGTCTCGATTTCTGTTGAGACATTCAGATGGTAGAGTCAGAATTTGGCATAAACAGAATGAGAACATGGATCCATCATGCCTTGTTACCAATGTGCAGGCTGGTGGCGGTGGTGTAATGGTGTGGGGGATGTTTTCTTGGCACACTTTAGGCCCCTTAGTGCCAATTGGGCATCGTTTAAATGCCACGGCCTACCTGAGCATTGTTTCTGACCATGTCCATCCCTTTATGACCACCATGTACCCATTCTCTGATGGCTACTTCCAGCAGGATAATGCACCATGTCACAAAGCTCAAATCATTTCAAATTGGTTTCTTGAACATGACAATGAGTTCACTGTACTAAAATGGCCCCCACAGTCACCAGATCTCAACCCAATAGAGCATCTTTGGGATGTGGTGGAATGGGAGCTTCGTGCCCTAGATGTGCATCCCACAAATCTCCATCAACTGCAAGATGCTATCCTATCAGTATGGGCCAACATTTCTAAAGAATGCTTTCAGCAGCTTGTTGAATCAATGCCACATGGAATTAAGGCAGATCTGAAGGCGAAAGGGGGTCAAACACAGTATTAGTATGGTGTTCCTAATAATCCTGACAGGTGAGTGTACATCTCTGTTCCCTCCTTCAGGGAACAAGGGTTACCATACGTAACCGAGACGTTCTTCTGGATTTAGTCCATCTCAGTTTTTTATGTTTCTTCATGTAATCACAGACAGACTCAACGAAAATGAGATCAGATCTCCATGTGGAGCATAGAGACTATTGTCAGACTCTTTATGCATACAAAAATCTCACTGGATTATTACAATTAATTTATAAATGTAAACTAATATTTCCTACTGACACACTACAGCAAAAGTGTAAAAAAATAAGTGTGTAAAAAATACTGCGAGCCTAAGACTTTTGCATAGTACTGTACATCATCATCTAAACACCACTCAAAAAATAAAAAGAAGAAAAGCACATAAACATTTGAAATGCGCCGTTATTACGGCAGCGATTATATATGTTAAAGTAACCTCAGCATTATGTTTACCTCATGTAAATAAGAGGCTGTATTCACTTATTCCGGCTCATTTCTATGTGGAATAAAATTACATCTTTTATTTTGAGAAAACCATTTTAACTATAATGTGTGTCTATATCAGTGGTTTACAAACCTGTTCTGGAGGCATCCCAGCCCTGCACAGTTTGTGTGTCCCCCTCATTTATCACACCTGATTCAACTCATCAGCTCGTTAGTAGAGACTGCAAGAACTAAATTGGGTGTGTCTGATAAGGAAGACATACAAAATGTGCAGGGCTGGGGTGCCTCCAGGGCAGATTTGAAAAACACTGGTCTATATATCTTCCTATTTTTAAACCGATTTAAATAATTAAATAATAATTACGATATTATTTTCCTATTATTAAATTAAATATGCATTAATTCTTATTATACCAAGAATATGTTATTGACCACTCGCTCCTCCACCGTGAATAAATCACATCCGAATGCACGGTTTTATCACTGAGGTGGCATGCACAATTATTTTTACGGACTTCAACGTGAGAAACAAATACCATCCGAATAGGGCTCTAGAAGTTCTGAAATTGACCTATTCACTTGCACTTTTTCAATATTTATTTGATTTTTATCTTATCTGGTCTAGTGTTATTTTAATGCCCTCCCCTCCCCCCGTGCAGAAACACTCCCCATAAATGTCTTGTTTTGTAGAATCTTTCACATTCCAGTGGAGAGAGAAACAACTGAAGTTCACGGACTCCACCCTCCTGTACACACTGAGAAACTTCTTCCTTGTTCATAAAGAGATTCAACGACACCTCGAAACGCAGGTATCACCTTTCCTTACAACATTTTTAATTTAATGTCTTATGTAAAGCATTTCCATGTAAATATATAAAAGTTTAAGATTAAGATTAAGAGTTTAGTTAATTATAAATGAAAGTACTGTCTAAACTGGTACAATGACTTTCATTTTGATATTGATATTTTTTCTCAAAAACAGATATCTGAGTCTGTGTTTGTTTAGTGTTGTGAACTATAAACATTTGGTAACATGAATACACTATATGCAAAAAAAAGCATAAAATTAAAAAAAGTTGCAAGTAGCTGAATTGACCATAAAGATTGTCATGTGGATTAATTCAATACAAGATTTATCCAGTTAAACATTAAATTATTATTCAGCTTGCATTATTATGTTGCTTTTAGTTGTGTATTATACAGCATGTCATTTCAACCTACACTAATATAAATAATAATAATATAAATATATAATAATAGAAGTTTGTATTAACTGAACTAAACCGCCTGGAGGCATAAAACCTGTTCTACTGGTTTATTTGGTACAGTAGATCACATGGTGTAGGTTTCAGCAACAAAGCGACTCAATACAAAATCAGTAAATTAAGTTATTTAATGTTCTCAGTCAGTAGTTTCAATTTAAAGCTTAATTGATAGATTTCACCAGGTATTATTTGTCTTTATGCTCCCACTGATCAAACCGAAGGCGACAGTGGCAGGGGACAAAAACTCCATCACATGACAGTAGTGGAGAAACCAGGCTCAGTTCTCCTCTGGCTTTGTCGTATGAGCACAATGTTATTGATGATAATATCATAAGATCTCTGTTGGCCTGAGCTGGAGGTTTACAGATGTGTTCCTCGAACAGGGCGATGCCAGCAGATGCATGTCCACCATTATAAGTTATATTATGCACTGCTATTTCACATTATTTCTCAATGTAATAATAAAATGTGACTTTTTTTCTCAACAACACAATTTTGCCCCGGTGCAGCTTTCTGGAAAAGACGGGTAAATATTCAGATTTCCACTGACCAGTTTGTAAGACACGAGACATAAATAATCATATGCATGTTTGAGTTTTGTAACATGCAAGCATACGCATACCACGTCATATTTTTTAATCCAATTGAGAACCTGCGATGTAGTCGGATTCAAGCATTTACATGTTTAATATGGCCGTATTGATCTAATTATTTTAGGTACACATACTGTATACAGGTATTAAGTTCATTTTGAACCAAAAAGAACTCAACAATTTTGGTAATATTTCTTAACCTTATGATTTGTAAGCAAACAATCAAACAAAACAACAACGATGGGACATTTGAATGAGACTGTCTAACTTTCTACATTAAAATTTTAATTGTGACAATGTGGAAATACAGTATATTTCATATTAAATAAATAGTACAACAAATTGGTCTGATACATAATGTATCAATAAATTATATAATCCATAACAAGTAACTGTAATCTTATCATGCACATTAAACTGTAATGGATTTACAAGTATTTGATTTATGTAATTCGATTACATGATCCACATTACATTACTACTCAACATGGTATGAGTTAAAATTAGGGTTGGGTATCGTTTGGGTTTTTTATGATACCGATGGCAAACCGATACTTTTAAAACGGTACCGGTGCCTAAACGGTGCCTGAACCGATACTTTTAAAACGGTACCGGTGCCTAAACGGTGCCTGAACCGATACTTTTAAAACGGTACCGTGCCTAAACGGTGCCTGAACCGATACTTTTAAAACGGTACCGGTGCCTAAACGCTGCCTGAACCGATACTTTTAAAACGGTACCGGTGCCTAAACGGTGCCTGAATCGACACTTTTAAAACGGTACCGGTGCCTAAACGCTGCCTGAACCGATACTTTTAAAACGGTACCGGTGCCTAAACGGTGCCTAAACGGTGCCTGAACCGATACTTTTAAAACGGTACCGGTGCCTAAACGGTGCCTGAACCGATACTTTTAAAACGGTACCGGTGCCTAAACGGTGCCTGAACCGATACTTTTAAAACGGTACCGGTGCCTAAACGCTGCCTGAACCGATACTTTTAAAACGGTACCGGTGCCTAAACGCTGCCTGAACCGATACTTTTAAAATGGTACCGGTGCCTAAACGGTGCCTTAACCGATACTTTTAAAATGGTACCGGTGCCTAAACGCTGCCTGAACCGATACTTTTAATGAAACAAAGAGCCACAAAACGATGGGGGATGACAATAAAGAATGGCTTTTTATTGAAAAAAAAAAAGAATAAATTCTTTAAATAGAACAATTTATTAAACCTTTAAAGTATACTTAAATATATAAATATAAATAAATACAAAACAACAAATTCACTTAAATTCACAGTAAAACTGAAGCCACCTAACCCAACTACAATAGGCCTAATTTAACATTAAATAACCGTTACAGTACTAATAACAGCAAAGTAGTCTGTACTCTTGGTATGCTAAAAACAGCTTCAAGGTTCAGCTTTATTTTGCAGAAATATGACCATATTCTCTGGCTGAATATTTTAGAACACATGGCTTTATTGTTTCCATGGCGACGTGTGTTTCTCACGTGACACACAGCAGCCACAATAGCGCTGTATCACAGATGTATCGGTTTTATTCCGTTTTTTTTTTTTTTATTATTATTCAAAATACACAAACTTGTTAACTATGTCATGAACTGTCTGATATTCTGATATGTGTAAGTGAATGTGTGTTAGTTGATATATAATGCGCGATGGGCGCCGCCATATTAGTTTGCGCCTCAGAGAATCGGATCTGTCGGATTTACATCACGTCTCACAAAATACATGAAAGTAAATGACCGGTGAACTGGGAGAAGAATAGAGTAAACTATAGAGTTACTATATAATGTGTATTTGATATAAATAAGACACGTTGTCAAATTATAACCGTCTGAAAGGATTGTTATTGCTGCTTCCATAGACATCAGTGTGTGTTTTTACTAGCACTTGTGTGCATTTAAATGTCTGAAAACTACAATAAACATGATGTGGTTGAAAACACTGAATAGTTGGGATATGTGACGAGCGCTGAGCGCGTCTGTCTCTGGCTCAGCGCCGGCCAAAGCGCAAAAACACATTTCAATTTAAGTGGCACCGAAATGAGGCACTGAAATCTGCGTTCTGATTCGGTCCGGTACATACCAGGGGTTTAACCCTAATTAACCCAACCCTAGTTAAAATCTGACTAAAGCTTTGTTTTAATGTGTTTTGCTTTGCAGCAGTTGTTCAGACTTCTCACAGAAGAAACAGCCTGGAAAAAAACCCGCCCATGTGTAAGTATCTATATGAAATTATGAACTCTTTATTGACTTAAATTTCTCATTACTTAATGTGTGTGTTGTGTTTGTTTTGCAGTTGCCAATAGTCCAGAACTGGATCACCTTGACAGTAAGTAAATAAAATGATTTGACAGAAACAGAAACGCTAACACTGAAGGGATATGACCCTTTGCAACACTGATCAGAATATTTATTGTGGGGTTTAAAATCTGGATTTTGTTGTCGTTTATTCAGGTCTGACTGTTGTACTGTTTGGAAACTCTGCATCTCTCCAGTTTGAACATGAAAACATTCTGCTTGGAGAAGAAAAGCCATGTTGTAAACAGGCAGGAACATCCAGGGTTGTTCCTTTACAGAGGAAGATAGCAGAGCATCATGTCTCCTTGATCAACATGATTGATTTACATGAGACTGATCTTGAGGAAAATCTCATTGATCAACTTGTGAATGAAAATGAAATCCATGCCTTTATCTTTGTTGTGCGACTGGGCCAGTTAACCAATGATGATCAGATGGGACTTGAATGGCTTCAGAAAGTGTTTGGTGACAAAGTTCTTCAGTTTGTGATGATTCTCTTCATCTACGAGAGAGAAGAAGAAGAAGAAGAGTGTGGCACTATAATAAATGATCTGAAGAAAAACCCTGTTCTGGAGCAGCTGCTGGAGAAATGTGGAGGAAGATATCACACCTGCAACAAGATGATGAACAACCAATCAGAGATGAGAGACCTGATGAACAAGATTGAGCATATGTTCAATGAGAATAAGCAGCAGCGCTACACTGGAGAGATGTTCCATACAGTGTTAAAACAGAGCGAAGAGCTGACAAACAGTGAACGTGGAAGTGGTGAGAACACAGATTTGGTTTCCTGATATTTCTCTTTTTTTTTCTGATGTGTTTTTTCCCTGATGCTATTGTGCTGATCCAGTATTCAATAACCATACAATTATTGAAACAAATATGCTATAGTACACGTGGACCTGCATCTAATACACAAGCTCAATGTTATATTTAAAAAGGCTTTTTTAAATTGCATGCGTTTTGTTTCTGCTTCCTTAAAGCGGATGGTTGTTCAGAACCCACAATCAATAAAGAAAGAATGGAAGACACTCCAACATCAGAGACTGGAGAAAAACATGGCGTGAGTGCATATTAAATATTGGCTACATCGATAAAACCAACTACTACCCTATTTCATAATTTACCTTTTATAATTTTCAAGGTAAATGCTTCTCAGGTGTGAATATAAAAAGAAATCACAAGAAAACAACAATAAATTGGTATAAATCAAATGGGTGATATAGATAAACAAAAAGAAGCAGGGTGTTGTCATCTCTGAGGATATTAGTAAGAAAGTGTCTAAATATTAAAGATTATAGGGACAACAAACTATGAAAATGTTAAGTGAAATATAAATGAATAGAATTTTTTTTTACACTTTGCACTTGCCCAAATAGATGCTTTTGGGAAATGTTTCCCAAATGATTTCCCAGTGATTTGCTTGAGAAATGAAAATTGCATTTTCACATTTTTAATTCATTGAAATTTAATGCTGTTCAAAAAAAAAAAACTTTTGGTTTTTGAACTTTTCTTCAAAATAAGCTGAAATTGTGATAAATCATATTTCTGAAAATCTGAAAATTATACTCTTAATAAGCTTTATATTCAGGAATTGTTAAAAAAATTGTTGCTACACTTTATGCATATACATGATAGTATTATGTTGTAAAGTTCAAAATGTTCAGTGTTTGCTCTAAAAAACCTGACTAAAATGCTTAAGGTATTTGGAGAAACTGAATTGTATCAATGGTGTTTATAGTTATAGTTCCCTTTCAGTCAGTCACGTTCGACGTACGTCAGAACTGACCAACGAATTGGGGATTGCTTTCAGAGACCAATCTATTTCAAGTGTAACTAAATGAACCAATGAACATTGGCATGCAGTTTGCGCATTCCACACTTCACCCCGCAACACGGGTATAAATAAGGAAGTGGATGCACAGCATCTTTGCTTTCTGCTCCAGAGCCAAACAACTGCTGTTCTTCTGTTGTTGTTTATCTACAAGAGGTGGTTTCTAAAGATGAGTCTGCTCTGGGAAGGATGCTCTGATCTGGTGTGGGTGAAACAGCGGGAGCAGTGGTGGTCGCAGTCATGTGACATCAACAGCTGTTTTCACAGCTCAGTGTGTGTGTGCACCTTAAATAAGAGTGAGTGCTCACAATAGGCTTGCACTATAGAATTGTTGTGAGCTGCGGCCATTTCCCCTCTGTGCTTCAGCACCAATAATACCCCTTTTCCACCAAGGCAGTGCTGGTGCTGGTTCGGAGCCAGAGCCTAGTTTCAAATCGGTTCTTTGTCTTTCCACACCCAAAGCACCAGCTCAGAACCAGGAAAAGTGGTTCTTAAGTAGCACCAAAACATTGCTGGTCTAGAAGTAAAAAAACTATTGCGTCAGGAGCTGGGGGCAGGATTACCGTGACCAACAAGACGAACACAAACTTGTGACCAGCAAGATGAACACAAACTTGTGACCGCCATTTTTGAAATAGCAGCTAATCAAGCTAATTGCTGCTCGATTGTAATCTCTGTCCATAGAAATCACGGTGAGCTGCACGAATGCTTTGGATTCGCTGTGTTGTGATGCCGATGTAGGATCGTAAAGCCATGAGCATCAATAGTAACGCAACATTCACCATTGCATCGGGGCTGTACAGACCGATCGCCGTATGACATTAAAGTACAACGAGAGTATACGACTCCTTATGCTTTTGAATCGCTCATGCGGTATTTTGATATCATACACGGATCGGTCTGCGTAGCGCCGATGCATCTCGAACGAGTCTGGTGTGTTTCAGTGTATGTTTCCCGCTGCCTCGCTAACGTTGCTGAGGAAGATGAGACATATACAGTGAAGTAAGACCTGGCTCTGTGGTGGCTCTCTAGCCAGTGGAAAGGCAAAGCGGTTCTTAGAAGGCTCATCAGTCTCTGTTTCTGGATGCGGTCACTATCTGTCCCGGGTTGACGGTCACGATCGCGGTCTCTCGTGCTTGTGCATTAAGCACGCTGAGGTAGCGTTCGTGGATGGTTCATGTTCCAGTTGCGGGAACATGACCATCGCAGTGTTGAGGTCAAGACTTGAATACCTTAAACGGGGTGGAGTCCCTTTGCCTATTCCCTGATATAGTCGCCCTTCTGGGTAAACTCAGAGGTCTCAATTCTCCCTTGACACAGACCGTTTCTATACTTTGCGTTTTAAGTGTGAACATATCAGTACAATGTCCTTCCCTTTGTGGGGAACTGACTGTGACAATCAGTCTCAGGATCAGTTGTGCAAACACAGGGACATGGTGCTCAGTCACCTAAGCCTGTTGGGACAAGAGCAAACTCTGCCCCACACAGAGGATCTCTTATCTCAGTATGGAGTTGGATTCGGTCAACCTGTTAATGTCGCCAAACCTTCAGCCCGTGGTTGGACCCTTCATTTCTATGGGCAGGAGTTCCCCTAAAACAAGTGTCCAGGCATGCTGTGGTATTCACGGATGCCTCGTCCACTGGCTGGGGTGGCCACGTACAACAGGCATGCAGTCTTGTGTCTGTGAAGGAGTTGCTAGCAGTACATCTTGCGCTGTGCCTCTACAGTCTCCGTACGGACAGCACTCCAACTGTTGCGTACATCAACCGACAAAGTGGTCTATGCTCCCACTGCATGTTGCAACTCACCCGCCATCTCCTCCTTTGGAGTCCGAAGCATCTGAAGTTGCTTCGGGCCATTCACATCCCAACGAGCTCTCTTAACAGCAGACACTTCCGGGAGAGTCCAGCTGATATGGGACCTCTTTTCGGAGACGCACAGGTGGACCTGTTTGCCTCTCTGGACTGGACCCACTGCCAGTTGTTTTACTCCCTGACTGAGGGAACCCTCAGCACGGATGCACTGGCTGTGGCAGACACCATCACTTCTGCTAGAGCCCCCTCTATGAGGTGCCTTTATGTGTTGAAGTGGAACCTGTTCATGGAATGGTGCTCTTCCTGCTGGGAAGACCCCTGAAATTGTTTGGTTGAAGTCATGCTTTCTTTCCTGCAAAATGGGTTGGAGCAAAGGCTGTCTCCCTCCACCCTTAAAGTGTATGTCGCAGCAATTGCGGCATATCACGATGCATTTGAAGGTGAGTCTTTAGGGAAGCACGACCTGATCATCAGGTTCCTTAGAGGCTAAATCCTCCTCGTCCTAACTCGTTACCCTCTTGGGACCTGTTTCTTGTGCTCACAACACTGCAGAGACCTCCCTTTTGAGCAGAGGTTATAGTGGATGCTATTGTCTTGGCGTATCAGTCCCAAGACGTGCCTTGCCCGCTCGGGTTGCGAGCACACTCAACTATAAGTGGTGCTTCCTCCTGGGCGCTGACTCAAGGCCCCTCGCTAACAGACATTTTCAGAGCTGTGGGCTGGGCGACACCTAACACGTTTGCTTGATTCTATTGCCTCCATGTAGAGCCGGTATCTTCCCGTGTACTCAGAACAGGACCACGCTACTGGCCACTGGGGGTAAGTGTCGGCTTGCAATGCTACTCCCACCCACTGGACCGCATACATGCTTTGACTCCAGTAGAGGTCCCCAGAAATGGCTAACCCTGCTGATTTCCTCCATCACCCTCGGCAGTCAGACGCCAGGCCTACGCTTGTATGCACAGTGGAAACTGTGTTAGGCTGGGTGTCCATATGTAGCGGTCCCTGCGTGTGACTGAAAGGAAATGTCTCGGTTACATATGTAACGTCTCGGTTACGTATGGTAACCCTCGTTCCCTGAAGGAGGGAACGGAGACGTACGTCGGACGTCACTGACGAATTGGGATCACTTCAGGGAGCCCCTAACAGCTTCGAGATATAGAGAACAGGCCAATGAGAATTGGCGTGCGAGATTTGCATCTCGCGCTCCGCCCCACGTCGTGGGTATAAAGCGGAAGTGAAATGCACGCACGTTTGTTTTTCACTGAGGAGCCGAACTATTGACTCGGCCTGCAGTGATGGTACAGCAATTGTGGCGACGGGACGTACGTCTCCGTTCCCTCCTTCAGGGAACGAGGGTTACCATACGTAACCGAGACGTTCCCTTTCAGTCGGTCACGTTCGACATACGTCGGACGTCACCGACGAATTGGGATCTCTTTGGAACACGCCACAGTTGCTACCACTTCCAGCGCCCTGGGAAAGCCCCTCAGACCCCGGCTGTTCCGGGCGGGGAAATTCACGCAGGGAGAGTCAGCTGCTGTTCCGCAAGACCCACTCAGCCGACTGTTGGATAACGCTGGGAAAGCGTGCCCCGGGGGGCCGCTGCGGAAGCCACATCATGCCCGGAGGGAGTTACCATGTGGAGAATACACGTATGGACTGGCCGTGGGCAGTGCTACATACGGAAGCCCCAGGGGTGGCTCCGGCCATTTTAGGCGGGGGTCCACACCACACTGAGACGGCAGAGCTAGACACGAGCTCGCCGAAGGGAGACTTACCGTGGAGAATACACATATGGGACCGCCGTGGGGGTCACAACATATGGAACCCAGCCTAACACAAGTTCCACCAATGCATACGAGCATTAGGCCTGGCGTCGGACGCTCCGCCACGTCCGACTGCCGAGGGTTGCGGAGGACTCGACAGGGTTCGCCATGCTGGGGAACTCGACTGGAGCATATAAGCGCACGTATCCGTTCCATGGGGAAGGGAGTGGCGCAGCAAGCCGACACTTTAGAACGGGCACTTCGGTGTTACTGACTATGGGAAGTGAGCACACAGGAAGATACCGGCTCTACACGTAGGCTATAGAATCTAGCGAACGTGTTAGGTGTCGCCCAGCCCACAGCTCTACAAATATCTGCCAGCGAGGCGCCACGAGCCAGCGCCCAGGAAGAAGCTACACCCCTGGTGGAGTGGGCTCTTAACCCGAGCGGGCAGGGCACGTCTTGGGTTCATATGTCAAGACGATGGCATCCAGTGGGCCATCCTCTGCTTGGAGACAGCCTTTCCCTTCTGCTGTCCTCCATAACAGACGAAGAGCTGCTCTGAGGTCCTGAAGCTTTGCGTTCTGTCCACGTAAGTCCGCAAAGCGCGGACGGGACAGAGAAAAGCTAGGGCTGGGTCTGCCTCCTCCGAAGGCAGCGCTTGCAGGCTCACCACCTGGTCCCGGAAGGGAGTGGTGGGAACCTTGGGCACATATCCACGCCAGGGTCTCAGGATTACGTGAGAGTTACCAGGCCACAGGTGCTGTACCTCTGCTGAACGGCTGAGTCATTAAGTTCAGTGCATCCACTTCCTTATTTATCACTTCACTTTTTAACGCACAGGGTACCCCTTTAGCATAATTTTTCGACACAGGGTTCTCCATTGATTTCAATAATAAACCTTTGGTGTCATATACAGATGCATTGGGCATGGTTATCATCATGATGAAACCATATATTGGGTTATAATTTTGCCATTATGACATGGAAGCGTGATTCTCAATTTAATCAGCAAGCATAATTTTATTTACATAATTTACGCTATTCATACGTTTGAACACATAACCCAACCCCATCCCTAAATGTGCCCATTTGTGTATTATAAAAACAGGATATAACAGGCAGATATGACTGCAGCCACAATTTATTCAAAAAGTAAAAATATTCAAAGTGTTCTGAGGCCAAACAATTGATTTGTGTGAAGAAAATGCCCAAAAGCAATCAGCGTCTCCATCCACCGAAGATCATGAACACATTTAAAAAATTGCAACCCGAAGAAACATCATGTCAGCTTTGATTATAAAATGGCATTGGCTCTCATTTGTCTCGTGACCGATCACGATCATGCTAAAGAGTCGGGTGTATCATTTGAATGAGATATGACTGCGTGGTGTGTGTGTTTACGGAGCGGTGGGATCATCATTTCAGCGATTAAAACATTAAGATCAACTATGTTCTTTACATTAAGATATCGTATGACTTCAGAAGACTTGGAATGCAACATGAGTTAATACTTTTATACTGTTTTTGGTCAGTATTTGCAATATATACCTGATACTGTACTTTTATTTGCCTGTTTTACGTGTTTTATATTGTTGAGAAGTGGGTAGGTTTAGGGTAGGAGTGGCCTCAAAATATAAAAGTAGCCTATAAATATTCTTAAAATCATGTCTACTTTTACAAATGCAAAGAATTAAATGCGTCTTGATCTGACGCATTGGGCAAACAACTGAAATCAAATGGAGTACTCTGCGCGTTAAAAAGTGATGCCGAAGGTTCCATGAATAGGAGTGAAACCAGGTGGCATAAACTCTGTCTTAAATAAGACAGGAAAAGCTGCCAATAGGCTGTCACACCCGTCATACACCCGTCAAAAAGTCTACAGTTTACTCACTGCAAAGTCTACTTCAATTATTTTATTCCACTTTATCCTTATTTGTTACCTTTTTTTCTCTTGACTTGATTATTTATAATTCTACAGATATAGACATATATATATATATATATATATATATATATATATATATATATATATATATATATATATATATATATATATATATATAGATAGTACTTTTTTATATCCTATTTCTATTATAATTTCTTCCTTGTGTTTTTAACTGTGAATTTGCACTGTCCATGGAGCGGACCTGTTTACATTTCACTGCCGGTTGTATATTCTGTATATAACTGTGTATGTGACAAATAAAACTCTTGAATCTCATTTATGTGACAACAACGATTAATAGGACGGGATCTAATCTCCTCTGCTACACTACATTGAGCTTTTTGTACAAAATTCAACATTCCCATGAAATATAATGGTCAGACTGATTGTATTATTAGTTAAAAGCACTAATCAACATGGATGTTGTTTATTTTTTTAACAGGGAAAAAAACAAAGACTTGGAAACAAGATTCAGACCAGATCAATGCCTACAACACAAAGATACTAAAATAAATAATCTGTTTCACAGACTTCATCTTGAAGGCAGGCCACACAAACTGAGAACTGCAAATTTTCTTCAGATAAATGAACATTCATTAAAATCCAGTGACCCTTGTGCTGAACAGGAGCTGATTCAGATTTTCCTTCAAAAACTACTGATGATGGACTACAGAGCGAGATACATAAATATTAATAAGGGCAAAGAACGGGATCACCCACAACAAAGAGATGAAAACTCTGAAAACGAGGGTGATTTTTTTTGATGATATTTTTAAAGATGTATCTTTATCTAACAAAGGAACAAGCCAGTCTGATCGAATCCACCCGATGGATGTTCAGATGGCCATGTTTTATTGTGCTGATGGTTTCCTGAAGCAGCTGATGGTCACTAAACTGTCCCAGTGTCAGTACGCTCTGCCTCTGCTTGTTCCTGATCCAGACACACAACAGATTGAGTTTCCTCTCTGGACATTCAGACAAATCATCAAGAGCTGGAAGATGAGAAACACCAACAATGAAATCATCAGTCAAACTCAGTCGATCTACAAGGCACAAACTCCAATGGTGTTTTTCTTCAGGTTTGGCTCTGTGTCTTCATCCAAGTCTCAGCTGATGAACAGTTTGATCAATGAGAAACACAACACATTCTTCCACAGGAACTGCCCAGGCAGCAGCAGAACCAGAGTCCTGATGGATGGGGTGGTGGAGATCGCCTGGTTCTGCCCCTCTGGGAAAAACACCGATACATTCAATGACTGTGTCACTTTCTGTAATCTACACGGTGATGCAGGAGACCATGAGAAACAGCTCCAGGTCCTCACTGAAATGGCCTCAGTCAATGTTGTTCTTCTACCACGACTCCAGAACAATGACAAAAGTGCAGCAATAATCCAAAACCTGTACAGGAATAGAAAGCCATTCATTTTCCTTTTTACAGAAGATGAATCTGCAGTATATAAGATGAAGAAAGGGAAATTCAAGATTGGTTTGAAAGACAGAAATCAGTCAGAAGTATCTGAAGAACTCAGAAGAGCTATTAAAGATTGTCTCTCAGAATCATCTTCCACTTTCAGGCTTGAAGACATGTCCAAACACTCAGACATCAGAGTAGATGAGGAAGATGATGATGACTGCAGGAGAGGAAGAGAAGCAGCACAGCAGATGATGAGTTTACTGGAGAAGAAAGATCTGACAGAAATCAAAGAATAATTTCTGCCTCATCAGGGGAAACTGTGGCATCAGTGGAGTCAGAAGAACAAAGAACTACATCGACCTCGAGCATATGAGATAGAAATGGACATCAGTAGAAAGAAAACAGAGATGAAGAAAATCCGTGAACAACAACACGAATCTGACATCAGCAAGTTTATGAAATTCTTCATTAAAGAAATGAACTCAGATGCTTCAAATAAAAATATTTATTTTCTGAAATTGCTTGAAATACACCTGGATGAATATATCTCTGCTGACATTTCTGCTATACATAACAAATATGATGAAAAGTGGTCAACAGTTGTAAGACTGGAAAAGAATTATGATGAATCTGAACAACTCAAAGCTGAGCAATCAGAACTTGATAGAAAATCTGAGGAACTTCAAGCTGCAACCTTTGGTCTGGAGCACATCATGAGGGAGATCGGTCAGATCTATGAATCATGTTCATCTGTGAAGAAGAACAAGAAAGACCTGCAGTTTCACTTCTCTTCTCTCCCGAGTCTTGCAGCAGAGATGATGATCTCTGGATTTCCACTGGAGCTGATGGATGGAGATGCTGCTCATGTTCCTCTGGTCTGGATCTCTGCTGTTCTAGATCAACTCATCCAGAAACTGGGAGACCAGAGAGTCTTTGTGCTGTCAGTTTTAGGGCTTCAGAGCTCTGGGAAATCCACCATGCTCAATGCCATGTTTGGACTCCAGTTTGCCGTCAGTGCTGGCAGGTGCACCAGAGGAGCTTTCATGCAGCTGGTCAGATTGTCAGAGGAGATGAAAGCACAGATGAACTTTGACTATATTCTGGTTGTTGATACTGAGGGTCTAAATGCGCTAGAATTGACTGGAAGTTCAACCAGGCATCATGACAATGAATTGGCCACATTTGTTGTTGGTCTTGCAAATCTGACCTTGATCAACATCTTTGGAGAAAACCCATCTGAGATGCAGGACATTCTTCAGATTGTTGTTCAGGCCTTCCTGAGGATGAAGAAGGTCAATCTGAATCCCAGCTGTGTGTTTGTGCATCAGAACGTCTCAGACATCACAGCTGGAGAGAAAAACATGGAGGGAAGGAGACGACTGCAGGAGAAACTGGATGAGATGACAAAACTCGCTGCTGAAGAGGAAGTCTGTGATGCAGAACGTTTCAGTGATGTCATTAGATTTGATGTTCAGAATGATGTGAAGTATTTTGCTCATCTCTGGGAGGGAAACCCACCGATGGCACCACCAAACCCAAACTACTGTGAGAATATTCAAGAACTAAAGGAAACTATTATGTCTCATGCTGCAAAAACAGATAAAATGATGCTGACACATTTTAAAGATCGTATTAAAGATCTCTGGGAGGTTTTACTGAATGAACTTTCCTCTTCAGCTTCAGAAATTCTCTGGAGATTTCAGCCTACAGGAAACTGGAGACAAAATACAGCAAGTGGTCCTGGAGTCTTCGTAGTGCCATGATGGAAATTGAGAACAAACTATACAACAAAATAGAAAATGAAGTAATTCATGAGGTCGAGGAAACTGATCTTCAAAGAGAACTGAAGGAGACAAGTGAAGAAGTGGAGAAATCGATGTCTGAATTCTTTGAGAAAGACACAGATGCAGATATACTGATTCAGTGGAAAACATCATTTGAAATCAAAATCAAAGAGATTCAGGAAAACATTGTGAGAGAAACAAAGAGGAAACTAAATGAGATTCTTCAGCAGCGAGACCTGAAGAAAATGATTGATGCTCAGAAGACACATCATGAAAACACTCTCTTTGAAAAGAGCAAAGAACTTGCCTTAAAACTCAAAGACAAAACAAATGATGAGGAAACACTGAAGGAAGAGTTTGATTTGTTTTGGGAACAGTATGTAAAGAAGATCATCACAGACACTCCTGCAATCAAAGACATTGACATAATGAGAGATGTAAAAAGGCTTCTCAGTGACATCCATCAGGGATGTCTCCCTGAAGACCACAGAAAAGAGGGCAGTGAATGCAACATGTTCAGTGTGTTGAGTTTTTCTGAATATGTTATGTTCAAAAGGTCCACAAAAAAAGAGTTGAGAGATGGTGTAAAGGATGCTTGCCGAACAGTTAAAGGAACATCTGGATCTCCTCAAACTTTGTCTCCAGAAGAAGAAACCCAAATAAGATCATTAGTCGCAAATGTTGCTCAGGAAATAGACAAAATGATTCAGTCATTTAGCATTTCAAAGATGGGCTACAACATCAGCAGCATTCAAAAACTCACGGGTTACATCAAGAGGAGAGTAACAGAGCATCAGGAAGGATCTGTGAAATATGTGTTCAAGAAACTCTTCTTCATGGTTTTAGTACTCTCCATCTGTAAGAAAGCAAACAAGATGATCACTGACCAACACAGACTGTTCAGGGATGCCAATGACCCTGTTCTCTATTTGGAGAGGAAGAGAGAAGATTACTATAGTATTTTCCAGAAATACTGTCACGGAGCTGCATCAGCTGCCATCTTTGGTGAGATCATCTGTCAGAAACTGAAAGAGCCCATTGAGCAGAGCGTCTACAAGAAGACTGCCAGAGATCTGACAGGTGAAATGAGATCAAACTGTGAATCACTGAATGGAAACAGATCAAATCTGGAGAAACACATCCTGAAGAGACTGGCAGAAGAGGAGGACTTTGACAAATACATGGAGTACATTGATAATCCCAGAGATCACTTCAAGAGTTTCATCAGAGAGGAAGTCAGTCGGTACATCGATGAGAAGTTCAGTGACAGAGTTTTACCCAAGATGAAGGAGAACATGAAGCTCCTGCAGCAGAAGATCATGGACTCAGCATGTGAATCTACTGAACATGTTCAAGTGAACAGTGGAGATGCTGGTTTGTGGTTGAAGAGTTTCACACAGCGGCTCTCAGATGAGCTGATCTTCTCTGAAAAAGTCCTCAGTGGAGTGAAACATGATGATGTTGATGACTTCAACCTCCTTGAAGATGTGATAAGACAAGAACTTCCTGCTATAATGTCAGATATCATCAGTAGATTCAACACAAAGACATTTCCAGTAAAACTGGACTATAAATGCAGGCCAGATGAGCTTCTGTTTGATCACTTCTGTCAGTGCTGTTGGGTTCAGTGTCCATTCTGTAGCGCCATCTGCACCAACACCATAGAAAACCATAACGGAGATCACAGTGTTTCATTTCATCGTGTTATCGGACTAAGTGGAATATATTACTCTAATACAGAAAACCTGTCTGCCCATATCTGCACATCAGCAGTAGCAAACAGCAATCTATATTTTTATCCCAATGACTCACAAAAAGTCCTCTGGAGAGATTACAGAACAGCAGGAGAAGATTATGCAAAGTGGAGCATCACCCCTGATCTCTCTGAACTGCCCTACTGGAAGTGGTTTGTGTGCAGATTCCAGAAAGATCTGGAGAAACACTACAGTAAAACATTTGAGGGACAGGGTAAGATCCCAGATGAATGGAAAAAATACTCTAAACAGGATGCTTTCGAGAGTTTAGATAAATACATTTAGTTCCTCATTTGCAAGTCGCATTGGATAAAAGAGTCTGCTAAATATGCAAAATTTCAGACTCTGAAGTTAAGAAAAGTGTACACAACACTGTACATCACATCTGGCAGTTGGAGTGCCAATGATGGCCACCAGAGGGCACTCCTTCCATCTCCATTACTGCTTCATGAACTACATTTCCCATAACCCACTGCTTGGACTAGGCTCCTATATAAGCCCTCTGGTGGCATTCATGACATCAGAGAGAAGAGTTTAAAGATTTAAAGTATTCAGTTTCAAAAGACAGTATGTGTTCCACAGAGCAGTATCAGTGAACTAATCTCTACTTAAGACAATAGATGTTGGAACAAAAGGCTTAATTTATGAGGAAAGTCTTCCAATGCTGTTTGACTCCACTCTGCAAGAATACATTTTCAATTATGAAAACTAAACTACTATATTTTTCGTAATAAACTTAGACTTCCGACAGTCAGAAAAGGGTGGCTTGCCCACTTCAGGTTGGTGGAGAGTTTCTGCCTCAGGTGGAGGAGTTCAGGTATCTTGGGGTCTTGTTCACGAGTGAGGGAAGGATGGAACGGGAGATTGACAGACGGATCGGTGCAGCTTCTGCAGTAATGCGGTCGATGTACCGGTCTGTCGTGGTAAAGAAGGAGCTGAGCTGTAAGGTGAAGCTCTCGATTTACCGGTCAATCTACGTTCCTACTCTCACCTATGGTCATGAGCTGTGGGTCATGACCGAAAGGACAAGATCCCGGATACAGGCGGCCGAAAAGAGCTTTCTCCGTAGGGTTGCTGGGCGCTCCCTCAGAAATAGGGTGAGAAGCTCAGTTACTCGGGAGGAGCTCAGAGTAGAGCCGTTGCTCCTCCACATCGAGAGGAGCCAGTTGAGGTGGCTCGGGCATCTATTTCGGATGCCTCCTGGACGCCTTCCCGGGGAGGTGTTTCGGGCATGTCCCACCGGGAGGAGGCCCCGGGAAGACCTAGGACACGCTGGAGGGATTATGTCTCCCGGCTGGCCTGGGAACGCCTCGGGGTTCCCCCGGAAGAGCTGGAGGAAGTGGCTAGGGAGAGGGAAGTCTGGGCGTCTCTGCTTAGACTGTTGCCCCCGCAACCCGGCCCCGGATAAGTGGAAGATAATGGATGGATGGATGGAAACTTAGACTTTTGTATAAACTAATGAGAAACGTATAGCTAAAATAATTACATTTGGAGTAACTAGTAACATTAGAAATTGTATTTCATGTTTTCAGTGCACACTGTGTTTATCATTAACAGGATATTTTCTTGACACAGCGCTGACAATACTAACCTAGTTATTACTTAAGATAAGTCTCCAGACTTTTGTCTCCAGAATTCAGCTTTTTTTTTTTTACCTATTACCAGTTCAGATATTGTGCATCTGTCCCAATAAAGCGAGCACCACTAGCTTGCTGAGGAACATAGAGAGTGTCGGGAAAAGATGGGAAAAAATTGTGGATCACTCCGCAGCAGCACTTTTGTCCAAGGTGAAATTTATTTACAGTGCCAATACACCCAGCCTGTATCTTCTGTTGTTAATAGGTGAAATATATTTCTACCAGAAAGACTCAGGAGCTGAGAAAAACATTTGAATAAGATGTATTTATAGTTTGTATACAAGTAGTATCGAATTAATGAAATGATAAAGTTCTTTGGCGTCCATAGTCTGAATCCGAAGGGTAGCGGATGCTTGCAGTTCCTGCCTGAGGATGAAGGTGGGCCGACCTCACTCTCAGAAAAAAAAGATACAGTGCTGTCACTGGGGCGGTACCCCAAGGTACAAAAAATGAAAAGGTACATCTTTGTACCTTACTCACCCGTAAATGGTGCAACGGTTTTGTACCTTAGCGTACCGCCCCAATGACAGCAATGTACCTCTTTTTCTGACTGTGTGGTGGTGGTGAGGAGGATGGGGGTGAATGGCATTAGTATCTGCGAACGTAGTAATGGGTGGGAACAGAACTTATATACTACAGAAGACGAATGATTGGCTAGATGGATAATTAGATAATCTTCCAGGTAGAACTACACTAGAGCTCCCATATACCGTCAAAAACAAAACTTTTTATATTTAAATATAACTGTTTATATTTACAAAGTACAATTAAGTTGTTCATTGAAAACATTGCAAATCTTGTCTTTGTACTTTTGTCAGTGAAATAAAGGTTTAAGAGGAATAACTAATCACAGATTAATGATTTTATTGCATTTTAGAAAATGTTGCAGCTTTTCTGGCAATGGGGTTGTATATTTCTACAGATTTCCTTGTGTGCATATGTTTACGATTATATAAAAGACAGACACAATAAATAAACAAGTCACACTGAATGGATTCCTGACAACATCTCTGAAAATATAACATGCATCCCAAGTGGTTCAATGAAGATTGCTTGACCATTTTTTTTTTTTTTTCAATATCAATACAGTGATTATCTCAATGTACTGATATTGCAAAATTACCTTTTTTGTTTTTATTTGACTTAGTTCACAGTGGTCATCTTTAAGGTAAGACTACATCTAAACCAGAGGTCGTGACCATTACCATAGGAAAAAAAGCTGACTAACTTAACTTCCTCTAATAGTAATAATGCCATGGTTTCCCATGTACACTTAGCTAGAATAATCTTACAATAATCAGAGGTTGCCATGCCTCTGGTTCCTTGAACTGCAGCCTCATCCCTGACCAGCCTGTTCTGTTGTGTGCCCTGCCCTTCTGCATGGACTGTGTTCATGCCACACCAATCTTGTGCTTTGTTTTCTGTTGTTAATAAATATAATTCTAAGCCTGGGTGCTCCCTCTCAGAATCTTGACAGTTGAAGGCGCGGTACACTTGCATGTGTGTGCATGATCAGGATTTTACCACCTCCACATCATTTTGAGTCAGGAAATAATCCTGTGTACACACAGAGAAACCTCTCCCTGGCTAAACAGCACTTCAACACACAGGTATCACCTATTTTATAACATTTTAATTGATTGTTTTATGGAAATGTATAGAGTGTAAGAACTATAAATGCAATTATGGTCCTTAATTGTAGTACCACTTTTTTTTTTACTCGTAAAAGAAATCTGTGTCTGTCTAGTGTTGTGAACCATAAACATTTGGTAACAAATATACTTAATATCAAAAATGTAAGGGATATTAATGTGTTGTTTTTGGGTGTAGCCAACCTTACACCCAATGATTAAACTTACATTGTAAAAATGTGCAGATTGATGCTGTTAAAGTAATTTACACCGAGCTCTCTCTTGTCATCTCGTTGATCTGGTGCTTTACAGTACATCAATAATTCAATAGTGAGTATTAATCACTGCAGACCTGAGAGCAGAAAGTGTGTTTTCTTTCATGTGTTCAACAAAGCGCAGACTGCAATGCAAAAGCAAAAAAATATTAAATAATTACTGAACAAAACTAAAACACCTGGAGCCTGTTCTTCGTACATGGATTACTGTTATCTGAAATTCACTGTTGATGATTTGACATGATCCAGGATTGTTTGGTTCTTTAAAGCTTATCCCGGTGTTGCTATCATAGCAACATGTCCGTAAAAGCAAACCTGCTCGGGAGCAGCTTATTTCATGTGAACAGGGTTAGACTGCATCTTTTTAAGCAGAAATGATTCTTAAAGTCTGTCCTAGCCACTGCTACTTTCTTACAAGAGTACGCTAATGAACCAGGGACAATAATAATTTATAAAATAATAATAATTCATTTGAAAATAATATTATGTTGCATAGTCTATCATGATAGACACAGCCAGTTTTACTCATTGAGAGATGTATTCGTGAGGGAATAATTACCAAATAATTTTATTGGAGTCTTTCACACATGATGTACAGTTAGTCAATGGAGTGCTTTAATTTGAATGGTGACAGCTATTGTGGGAGTGGCTTTATGCAGCGCTGGAGATAACTTCTGTCTGCTGTGCCATTAGGAAAATATTCTTGACCCTTAAGAAACTTTATTTAATTGTTCACAGGTACAATGAAATACAAATGTGAAGCCTGTACAAATAGAAATTCATGGAGATAATTGTGAATCATGTCACAAACTGTACACATTTCATTTATCTATTATAACTTTTTTTGGCCACATTGCTGTTTCTTTATAAAGGTCCAGAAATGCATCTAGTTTTTCTTTTTTAATATGATTTCATTACACTGCTGTCTTGCTGCCAGCCAATCGCAGCATTGCTGATTGTGGTTTCGAGTATCGATACATCTGCCCTTTCCAATGAACACAAGAATGCGCAGTAATCTCAGACAACAATGCAGATATTTTAATTAAATCCACAAATTAATTTTGAAGAACCAAATTATCCAAAGATCAGTAAACTCGAGTTAACTGATTTCATTTGCTGAAACTTAGCCAACATCCATTTTAGTTTAACTTCCATCATTACTGTGAATTTATTTGATTTGAGCCCACTAAAAAACATAATTAATGTAAAAATGACTGAATTAAACAAACAAAAAATCATCAGAAATAGAAACATCAAGGTAACTCAAAAATAGATTTCCACTGCATCAGCAGCTACAGTCATTGCCTTTTAAATAAAGCAACATGCACCATAACAGTAGTGATTCTCGGTCTTCTCCTGGACTGAAGCACAGGCTCTACTCTTCAGCACAACAGTAACCTCACAAAACAGAAACCTTTTAAATCCCAGCAGAACATTAAACACTTCTATCACTTCAATCTTGTGCAAAAACGTAATTTATTGAAAAGTTTTGTTTGAAGTCACCATTATGGTGATCAGTGTTTGCTTTAGTTCGGCTCTTGACCCTTGACTTTTTAAACATTCTTTTTTTTTTTTTTTTTCTAGTGGGAGTTTTGTACAATGCTGGCACCCAGCATGCATTGCGGCATAAAACTTTAGTGACTAAAGTTGAGATTGTTGAGATTCATATGCTGATTCTTGGTGTCTGAATGATGCAATACCTTAAAATGTAATCAACAAATATAAAATTAAAAGACCCATAAAATCAAAGATGAAATACAGGATGAGATCAGTGAATGATTACGATGTCATCACAACATAGTAAAAAACACTTGATGAACTTTTGCTTTGTTATTTCTTGCCATAACCAATATGTCTTATAAACACACAGTTGCAGCAGCAAAGATGTTAAAAAGTGTCAAGATTCCAACTAAAGCAAACACTGATCACCATAATGGTGACTTCAAACTAAATTATAATTTTCAATAAAACATCAACATCTAAACCTCTGTTAATTCTCAACAAGACCTTTTGTACATGGAAGAAATATAGTCAAACTGGTTTGTAAACTGGTTTCACACTCATTGTGAAAGGGATTTTGCAAATCACATGCCCTACCTTTAAAACGGTTGTACATGTCACTTGTCTTAACTAACTGCATTTTTCAGCCAACTGCCTAAAATGCACCTCAGGGCAGAATTAAGCCGCTCATCAGAGCATAAAACAAACATTTATACAACACTACCCAATTAGACAAAGTGACAGGAATATACAAGTATTACAAAACAAATATTTCTGTGCTTCTCATCTTCTCACTTCTTATATTTTCTTTTTAGAACCAACTGATTTTTAAATGCTGAAATTAATGTGAATTAATTGTCCACAGGAAAACAGCCCTCAAGGAAGCACAGATGTCGGTGTGAACCACAGCACTGAATAAAGACACTGACGACATCAGTGGACACCAGAATGGCCGACAGGGAAGGCAGATGTGAGTGCACAAAGTCTGCTTGGCCACATTCTGCAACAGAATATGGTTGTCAGTCTGGTTTTAAAGTGCTAAATACAGTCACGTTTACACACAGTGTGGTTATTAATGAGATTAACTGCATTTGATACCCAATCAGAATCAGAACGGGGGAAATGTATTAGTTCACCCTTGAGATTTGGAAAATTGTCTATTTCTGGTCATCTTTTATTCCTCTATTTGTTATGACTGAATTATTGCTATTTCTGGTAATAAAGTTTAATTTTTTTTTTTTTTTTAACAAGCTATCATTATCACAAACAGGTGATAAATCAGATAGTCAGGCTGTGTGTTCGATATACCCTTTAAATGGACAGGTCTTCCCTGCCATTCTGTGCATTCTGATAACAGCGTATCTTACAAGTATTAGTGCAAAAATATTAGGATCTTTGTCTTATTGTTTCTCACTCTGATGAGAAGAGAACACCGACTTTTGTTGATTTTAGTTTCTGGTTCATGCAGAACTTAAGACAGATTGTTGACTAAATAAACACAATAGTAATGGATGTGCATCCCGATACTTTCATTGTTGGTACTTGTCAATACAGATTACTAATACCTGTATTTTCATTACATTTGTAATTTTTCTAAATATTGTGTAGAGAAACCAAAAGAATATTATACAGAAACAAGGTAATTAACAGTTTTAACAACCAAGAAGACTAACTAGTGGACTAAGACAAACAGTAAAGTAGAAACTGAACAGCAACAAAAACAGGGCCAATATCACTAAATAAGTTATTACATTTGTTGGAATTCTTTTGCCTCTGCAGCGGGTGTTCGGGAGACCGGGGAAAGATGTCTCAATTGGAGCAAGAGCATAAATGGATGCCCTAAAAGTATTTAAATGAAACAGAACAGTTTACAGATTTAAATTTCTTGTACTGCTTTTCCACATCATGGTGTGTTTGTGTGTGTGTGTGTGTGTGTGTGTGTGTGTGTGTGTGTGTTTGCAGCGGGCAGCAGTCCAGATTTGAATCTCCCTTACAGTAAGTCAATTAAATGATTTGACAGCAACAGAAAAGTATGATATAGTTTTATATTTTTGCTGACCTGTGACTGTTCATCATTTATTTAATATGCAACAAATGTGGCACCAATACATTAGCAGCAGATCCTTCAAGTCCTGTGCACTTTATGTTGTGACACATTCCTCCCATAACCATCATTAAAATTTTACATTTACGTATTTAGCAGACGCTTTTATCCAAAGCGACTTACAACTGAGGAGTACAGGAAGCGATCCATCATGAACAGGCGAAGAAACGCAAAAAGTGCCTGAAATACTAAGTTATGGACATTACTCAGAGTAGCCGAAGATTCAAGATTCAAGAGTTTTATTTGTCACATACACAGTTATATACAGAATATACAACCGGCAGTGAAATGTAAACAGGTCCGCTCCATGGACAGTGCAAATTCACAGTTAAAAACACAAGGAGGAAATTATAATAGAAATAGGATATAAAAAAAAGTACTATCTATATATATATATATATATATATATATATATATATATATATATATCTATATCTGTAGAATTATAAATAATCAAGTCAAGTAGAAAAAAAGTAAAAAAATAAAAATAAAGAAGTGGAATAAAATAAGTGGAGTAAACTGTGCAGTGAGTAAACTGTAGACTTATAAATATGTGGTTAACAAATGTATAAAGAGTATAATGTGCAAACAGGTTTATAACAGGTTGTTACACAGTAACAACGAGAACAGAAAGTGCAGTGCAATGTCAGTGTATCGATGTTTATCCTGAAGTGAAGTCACGTGATGTTAAGTGACTGAGTTCAGGAGTCTGATGGCCTGGGGGAAGAAGCTCCTCCTGAGTCTCTCAGTTTTGTCCATCAGGCTTCGGAAGCGCTTACCAGATGGCAGCAGCGTGAAATGAGGGTTTGCAGGGTGATTAGAGTCCTTGATGATCTTAGTAGCTCTACCTTTGCAGCGTTTGGTGTAGACGTCCTGCAGAGACGGGAGAGCTGACCCTGAGATACGCTCGGATAAGCGCACTACTCTTTGCAGGGCTTTGCGGTCATGACTGGTGCTGTTCCCATACCACGCTGTGATGCACTGAGTTAATACACTTTCTATCGCCCCTAAATAGAACGTTTTCAGGATAGCTGGTGAAACCCTGAATTTCCTCAGCTGGCGCAGGTGGTACAGTCTTTGCCTGGCTTTTTTCACCTGTGTCTGAATGTGAGCAGTCCAGGTCAGGTCCTCGGAGATGTTTACACCCAGGTACTTGAAGCTGCTCACTCTCTCTACTGGTGATCCGCTAATCATGAGAGGGGAGTATGTCCGTTGCTGTCTCTTCCTGAAGTCCACAATCATTTCTTTGGTCTTGCACACATTCAGAGAGAGACAGTTGTCCGGGCACCATGATGTTAGATGCTCCACCTCATCCAAGTATGCCGTCTCATTGTTGTTGGAAATGAGGCCCAGGACAACAGTATCATCAGCAAATTTGATGATAGAGGTGGAGCTGTGTGTGGACAAACAGTCATGCGTGTAGAGAGAGTAGAGCAGGGGACTCAGGACACAGCCCTGTGGAGCTCCCACACTCAGGGAGATGGAGGTGGAGGTGGACTGGCCTATTCTCACCACCTGAGGCCTGCAAGTGAGGAAGTCTTCAATCCAGTGGCAGAGAGAAGAATTCAGGTTTGGAGGTTAGCTTGATGGGAACTATGGTGTTAAAGGCTGAGCTATAGTCAATAAATAGCAGCCTTACGTAGTTCCCACTTTTGCTGTCGATGTGAGTGAGGGAGGAGTGGAGGACATGAGAGATGGCATCTTCAGTCGATCTATTGGGACGATAGGCAAACTGAAGAGGGTCCAAAGTGTCAGGAATGAAGGAGCAAATGGTGTTTTTAATGAGTCTCTCAAAGACCTTCATGACTATAGACGTGAGAGCCACTGGACGATAGTCATTTAGGCAAGAGGGTTTACTGTTCTTGACTGTAAGCTAGAATAGGGAGGGAATAGAGGAAAAAGAAAGTTTTTTTTATTTTTATTTTTTTAAGTATGCGGTGGATCCATAAGCAAGCGTCAAAGCCTTGAACTTGATGCGAGCAGCGAGTGGTAGCCAGTGCAGAGAGATGAAGAGAGGTGTGACATGGGCCCTTTTGGGCTCACTGAAGACAAGATGTGGCGCTGCATACTGAATCAAAATTTTGTGTGACTTGTGACAGTATACCTGCCAGTTTATGTTTGCCCCTTCTCGGACACTGTTGGTAAATTCTCACCAGTGCTGACCAGGAGCAACACACAAGCCTTGCCGTTTCAGAGATACTAGTTGACCTATTTGCCTTGCCATAACAATCCCAATTTACTTTTACTAGTCAGTGTGGACAATTAAACACTTACCTGAACTTTAGCTTCAAGTTTATTAAAAAAGTATCTGAAATTAGTGAGGGTTAGTAAAGAACAGATGTAATGGATGTAACAGATGAACAGATGTGGAGCGACAGCTCCACCATAAGAATAGTATAGTGAGACATTTAAGATAAGTACATGGCGTAAGAAAGTCAAAGTGCCATCCGATCAGAGCAGTCAGACTGAAATGGATTTCCAGAAATGCATATATGAATGTAGCTTGAAACATTTGAAACAGCATTTCATGTGATTTTTTGGCCGCTCACAGTACCTAAATCTGATCAGATTTCAATAAGATATGCACATGAATTTTGATTGACAGTCTGAATGTAGCCTTAGTCATTTGTAATTTCGAGAATTAAACCCGCATTTACATGTAGATTGCACTTCCAAAATTGTGCAGTTCACAACTGGCCGTCGGCCCTCTTATGGCTTGTTTCCACTGAGCAGTACAGTTCAGTGCGGTATACAATTTTTGCCATTTCCATTGTCAGAAGTTGTGAATGGTACCCTAATTCCGAACCGTACCGTACCACTTTCTTGGCATCCTTCCATTGGGGTTCCTAGCACAGTAGTCCGGTACTGAAGGCTGGAGCTAGACTCACTGCAGAACATTGATTGTTTGACAGAGAATCCTTGCAGCCTGCAGCCTTGGCTAAAACAAAATGTCATCTTGTGACAACAGCCACATGCAGAGAAGCAAGAACAAGATCTGCTGTATGTTGATCACTGTTGTTTACTGTGTTGCTTTCTTTGTGAAAAAATTATGTTGATTGCTACACCACGCCTATCATAAGAGTGCTGTTGGCAGTGGAAACGCAAGCCAGATCAGGGTTTAGCTTCCCGAATCTGAACTGTTCTGTACCATACCACTCGGAAGAAATGAGTCATTAATGTAACCGGTCCTACTCGACCCACTCCGAGTGGGATTCGAACCATAGTCTCCAGCGTGGGAGGCCAGCACACTAAAAAGAACGCTAAAGACCACAGCCACTAGCATCAGTTACTAGCATGCCTCTTGATTCCAGGGGAGTGAGATTTACACGCACAACACTTATTGGCCTACTGGATCTGAATTTAGGTGGAAAAACATTTTAAATTAACACACCAATTTCCTGTGTGATCACGATGGTATTTCAGGGTTTTTTTTTTTTTAAATGTAGGGAAACCTAAATAAGTTACTGCTATGGGCTGATAGGGAATGTAATCAATATAATCTATACCTATAATTGGATAAATGCATTAATGAAGTTTAATTACAAGTACTTGACATTTGTAATTTCATTACATAATGCATTTAGCATTACTACTCAATTCTGCATATTTGTATACAGTATAATATAATATATATATATATATATATATATATATATATATATATATATATATATATATATACAGTATATATACACAGCAGTATACCGAGTTACAGTCTGTTGAAAGCTTTATGTTTTTTGCTCTGTAGCAGTTGTTCAGACTTTTCACACAAGACCCCATGAGAGTCCCATGAGTAAGTATTTAAATAAAACTCTGAACTGTTTGTAGATTTAATTAGCTTGTACTGCTTTTCATAACACAGTGTGTGTTTCAGAGAGTGATCTGAGGATTGTTCTGCTTGGGAAGAACTTGGCAGAAAACAGTCGAGTGGGAAAACTCATATTAGGGAATGAAAAGTTTGACAGTAAAGCTCCTTCAGATCAAGTGCAGACAGAAAGAAAAATGCACAAGACAGTCATCAACGCTCCTCACCTTCTGCAGCCACATCTCTCAGACCATCAGATCATAGAGACAGTGAGAAAGTGTCTGTATCTGTCTGATCCAGGACCTCACGTGATCGTTCTGGTCCTTCAACATGATCAGTGTTCAACAAAAGATCAAGAGCACGTGGAGAAGGTGCTCAACAACTTCTCTAACAAGGTTTATGAATACACTATGGTGCTCACGACACACGAGTCAGACAGTGTTGAGTCGACCGAAGTCAATGGCGTTATAAAGGACATCGTTAAAAAATGTTTTAACAGACATTACAAACTTACAAAAAACAGCCCTTCTGCTGATCTTAAAGAGAAATTAGAGAAATTTGCACAGATGAACAGTGGACACTATCTGATTTGTGATGAATTTGAAGGTTCAGAGAATTCCATGGAGCAAGAGGACAAAGAAAGAGGTGAGTTTGGAAATATTTTATATCATTTTTATCTACTGACTTGTCATAAATACAAGTAAATTACAAATTACACACCTCACATCCTGTACAATGATCTCCTTCAAACGGAAGGTTATAAAAACAAATATATAACTGCATGAAAGTAGGATATGCTGTATGATGATGTGCACAAAAGAAAAATTAAATGAATCAGATCAGAATCTGAATTTCAGATGATCAGCCATGATCTTTTTCTGTGGTGCATTTAATTGTAGAGATCAAAGTTAATTTTTGTTGTGTTTTTTTTACTTCAGGTCACAGGGAGTCACCTTTGACCATTGCACTATTTGGAAACTCTGCATCAATCCAGTTTACACATGACAATATTCTACTTGGAGAAGAAGAGTACTGTTATAAAACTAAAGACACATCCAGGATCATCCCTTTACAGAGGGAAATAGCAGAACACTGCATCTCCGTGATAAACATGACTGTCAGACATGAGACTGAACTTAACCTGGATTGTGTGAATCATCTCATTGATCAACTTGTGAATGAAAATGAAATCCATGCCTTCATCTTTGTTGTGCGACTGGGTCAGTTAACAGATGCCGATAAGAAGAGTCTTGCATGGCTTCAGAAAGTGTTTGGTGACAAAGTTCTTCAGTTTGTTATGATTCTCTTCACCTACGAGACAGAAGAAGAGTCTGACACTATAAAAGATGACCTGAAGAAAGACCCTGTTCTGGAGCAGCTGCTGGAGAAATGTGGAGGAAGATATCACACCTGCAACAAGATGATGAACAACCAATCAGAGATGAGAGACCTGATGAACAAGATTGAGCATCTGTTCAATGAGAATAAACAGCAGCGCTACAATGAAATAAGGCAAAACTTCGAAAAGAGTAAAAAAGAAAGTGGTAAGAAATCAGTTTGTTTTCTGACATTATGCATATAATTATATATACACACACACACATATACACCCCACTTCAGAGAACCAAATATTTCAGTTTTCCACTTTCATTTGTTTAAATAGATACGATCACAATCACGAAAGAGAAAATGCAGCGAATCACGACAAGCATGGGGAAAGATACACACAAGGTATGTGCTGGCTGAAATATACCTATAGAACAAGTGCACAAAGTCAAAATGAAACATCTTTTACATTTATTGTGTGTAGGATACAAGCTAAAGGAATGGTGAGATTAGAAAATGTTTCGTCACATTTTATCTTCTGTTTTAGAACAAGCATTTGGGATGCAAAACTGTAGAATAACTAGTAAGGTATGGAAAGCGACCCAGTTAGGCCAAAAAAATTTTTAATTGTTTTCATATACAGTAGATACTTCAAACACAGTTGGGTGACTTTCAAACATTTTGTAAAGTTATTATAAGTTACTAAATCCTCACATTGTGATGTTGCTTATTTAAAATGAGTTACTGTTGTGGAGTTGACACACATGATATACACAAGTTTCAGGAGCGATATGTATACATACACAAATTTGGAGGAATTTAGCTTTGTTAACTCCTGTCTTTTTAGAAGCGCTTTTCACATCATTTCACATTTAGAACACATTCACATCCCATTCCATATACTGAAATTGTAATCAGATATTTGAAATAAAACATTGAAAATAATTTGAATAAAAATACTTTGAATAAAATTTGAATGCATGTTCAGTTTGGTTTCACTTTTGGTAAAAGTGTTCGTCTCTGTTATGTATACTGTTCCGAGACACAAAGGTTAAGAATCCAAACGTAGCTTTAATGAAAGGGTAATCCACAATCATAGTCAACAGTACAGGCAAGGTCAAAACACAGGTAGGCAGTCCAAACAAACAAAGCAGGTGACCAGGGCGAAGCAGACTGGGCAGTTGACCAGGGTGGGGCAGGCCAGACAGATGACCATGGGGGCATAGGCAGGGCAGGCGGCCAAGGCGTAGAAGGTTGGGCAGATGACCAGGGTGGCGCAGGCAGAGCCGACAACCTCCACAGCAGTGCAGGTAGTTCATGGGACCATGGCGGCTCAGGCAGTTCAGGGAACCATAGCAGCAGCGCAGATGGTCTTGAAGCCCATGGTGGAGCAGACAGGCTTGAAGACACCCACGGCGGAGCAAGCTGAGCTGGTGGCCCACAGAGTCCTCTCTGGACTCGGGGGCAGGAGACGGAGTCCTCTCTGGACTCGGGGGCAGGAGACGGAGTCCTCTCTGGACTCGGGGGCAGGAGACGGAGTCCTCTCTGGACTCGGGGGCAGGAGACGGAGTCCTCTCTGAGTCCTGTCGACAGTGGGACCACCTCAGAGACCCTAAGGCTTGGCATTATTGCTTAGATGTCAGCTGTTCACACTGACATCAGCAATGTGTCCTCCAGACTTGAAGCCAGTCTCAAGAGCCTAAGGAAAGCCATAATGTCCTCATGTGCAGTGCTCATGACGACCGGGAACACAGATGTGGCGTCCATGACGGCTGAAGACTTTGGTGAGGCACCTGTGAAGGCTGGTGACTCGGGTGTAGTATCCGTGGCAGCTAGAAGTTGTGAAGACGACACAAGGCTCTGGAAGGTCTGCTGAGACATGACGGGTCTCTGGAAGATCTGCTGAGAGATGACGAGGCTCTGGAGCGGATCCTCCTCAGTGACACCCACTGTGAAAGCAGAGCCACTCTGTTGCAAGGCAATGTCTATATAATATTTCAACGACCAGTCCGGATGCCATAGTGGCATATACGAGCTGAGTGGCTCTGATAGCCCCCCTCTGAAAAATATCATAAGGCATACCTCATCCATGGTGGTCTTATATGCCAAATCAATAAAGTCCTTCACATATTCCTCGATCGGGGGGTCACCCTGTCAGAGATGCTGCTAGATTCATAGTGGTGAAATCTTCTGTTACGTATACTGCTCCAAGACACAAATGTTGAGAATCCAAATGCAGCTTTACTGAAAGGGTAATCCACAATCGTAGTCAACAGTACAGGCAAGGTCAAAACACAGGTATGCAGTCCACAAACAAACAAACAAAGCAGGGGACAAAGGCAAAAAGGGTAATCTGGGAAACCAATGAGCCATGAGCCATGAGCCATGAGCCATGAGCCATGAGCCATGAGCCATGAGCCATGAGCCATGAGCCATGAGCCATGAGCCATGAGCCATGAGCCATGAGCCATGAGCCATGAGCCATGAGCCATGAGCCATGAGCCATGAGCCATGAGCACCCGCTCAGAAATGCAGTGTAACACTAAACAAGATTTTGCATTGAATGACAGAGCGAACATGGTTAATATAGGCTGAGGAAATTAGGTAAATGAGACACAGGTGTAAACTGAGTGCTGATGAGTCCGGGCAAAGGATTATGGGTGATGTAGTCTATGATGGAATGACAGTCCGGGTTGGAGTGCCCTCTGGTGGTGATCAGGGGCACTCACACTGGTGAATCGGTACAGTCACTACCTACATTTTTAAGTAAATTCAGTTGTAGAATATAGTTGTACTCTCTGTAGATTATGAAACTATGTGTGTACAGAACAAGATTAAGCATTCACGGTCAACCAAATTGATCTGCAGTTTTACATGACTGTAGTACACATGAGCTGCATATATTAAAGTGAAGTGCATTACTGTTGTTGAGCGTGTGCTTATTATGCAGGATTTCCAGAGTCTCAGAGCAGCTCAGTTTGCAATAGGGCTTCAATATTTATTAATATTCAATATTAATTTCATACCATTTAAAATGGAGAAATAAAAACATGCAGAAATAAAAACATTCTGCATGTTGTAGAGATGTGGTGGTGCGCTTTACTTTGGGAACTGTAGTGGAGCCATTGGATACATTTGTTTCGATAGCCTACAATTTGACAAGATGTGGTATAACATAGCACAAAATGTCAATATATACAGAATATAAAATGTGACTTATCATCTTATTAAAACTGATTTATTGATAATTAAGAACATTGGTTGCATTCCTGCATAAGTGTACAATGTATTTCATTACAAATTACCAAATAAATGGTTGTTTCTTTCATAGGTAATGGCTTTAGTAGACGAAGAAACAAGATTGGAACAAGACAATGGAAAAGAAATTAATGGACAAACAAAGCATCTCTTTAACAGACTTCATCTTAAAGGCAAACATCATAAATTGAGAGCTGCAGATTTTCTTCAATTAACAGCACATTCATTAAAATCCAGTGAATATTGTGCTGAAGAGGAGCTGATTCAGACTTTCATGCAAAAACTACTGATGATGAACTACAGAGCAAGATACATTCAAGTTGAGGAAAACAACAAACAGCATCACACAAAACAAGGAGACAATGACTCACATGAAGATATGGGTGATATTTTTAAAGCAATGTCTTTTTCTAACAAGAGAAGCAATCAATCTGATCGCATCCACCCAATGGATGTTCAGATGGCCGTGTTTCATTGTGCTGATAGTTTCCTGAAACAGCTGATGGTCACTAAACTGTCCCATTGTCAGTACGCTCTGCCTCTGCTTGTTCCTGATCCAGACACACAACAGATTGAGTTTCCTCTCTGGACATTCAGACAAATCATCAAGAGCTGGAAGATGAGAAACACCAACAATGAAATCGTCAGTCAAACCCATCCAGTCTACAAGGCACAAACTTCAATGGTGTCTTTCTTCAGGTTTGGCTCTGTGTCTTCATCCAAGTCTCAGCTGATGAACAGTTTGATCAATGAGAAACACAACACGTTCTTCCACAGGAACTGCCCAGGCAGCAGCAGAACCAGAGTCCTGATGGATGGGGTGGTGGAGATCGCCTGGTTCTGCCCCTCTGGGAAAAACACGGATAAATTCATGGACTGTGTTGCGTTCTGTAATCTACACGGTGATGCAGGAGACCATGAGAAACAGCTGCAGATCCTCACTGAAATGGCCTCAGTCAATGTTGTTCTTCTACCACGACTCCAGAACAATGACAAAAGTGCAGCAATAATCCAAAACCTGTACAGGAACAGAAAGCCACTCGTTTGTCTTTTTACTGAGGATGAATCTGCTGTAACTATGCCGATGAAAGGAAAATACAAGATTGGTTTGAAAGACAGAAATCAGTCAGAAGTATCTGAAGAGATCAGAAGAGCTATAAATGATTGTCTCTCAGAATCATCTTCCACTTTCAGGCTTGAAGACATGTCCAAACACTCAGACATCAGAGTAGATGAGGACGATGATGATGACTGCAGGAGAGGAAGAGAAGCAGCACAGCAGATGATGAGTTTACTGGAGAAGAAAGATCTGACAGAAATCAAAGAAAAATTTCTGCCCTGTCAGGGGAAACTGTGGCATCAGTGGAGTCAGAAGAACAAAGAACTACATCGACCTCGAGCATATGAGATAGAAATGGACATCAGTAGAAAGAAAACAGAAATGAAGAATATCCGTCACCAGCAGCATGAATCTGACATCACTGCTTTTATACAGTTGTTTTTTAAACAAACCCAATGTCATGCTGAGAACAAGATGTATTTTCTTAAATGGCTTGAAATCTTCTTAACCTCAAAAAATATTTTCATTCCTCACAAAACCAATCAATCTGAACACATCAAAGCTGAACAAGCAGAACTTGAGAAAATATCTAAAGAACTTCAAGCTGCAACCTTTGGTCTGGAGCACATCATGAGGGAGATCGGTCAGATCTATGAATCATGTTCATCTGTGAACAAGAACAAGAAAGATCTGCAGTTTCACTTCTCTTCTCTCCCGAGTCTTGCAGCAGAGATGATGATCTCTGGATTTCCGTTGGAGCTGATGGATGGAGATGCTGCTCATGTTCCTCTGGTCTGGACCTCTGCTGTTCTAGATCAACTCATCCAGAAACTGGGAGACCAGAGAGTCTTTGTGCTGTCAGTTTTAGGGATTCAGAGCTCTGGGAAATCCACCATGCTCAATGCCATGTTTGGACTCCAGTTTGCCGTCAGTGCTGGCAGGTGCACCAGAGGAGCCTTCATGCAGCTGGTCAGATTGTCAGAGGAGATGAAAGCACAGATGAACTTTGACTATATTCTGGTTGTTGATACTGAGGGTCTTCGTGCTCTAGAATTGACTGGAAGTTCAACCAGGCATCATGACAATGAATTGGCCACATTTGTAGTTGGTCTTGGAAATCTGACCTTGATCAACATCTTTGGAGAAAACCCATCTGAGATGCAGGACATTCTTCAGATTGTTGTTCAGGCCTTCCTGAGGATGAAGAAGGTCAAACTGAATCCCAGATGTGTGTTTGTGCATCAGAACGTCTCAGACGTCACAGCTGGAGAGAAAAATGAGGAGGGAAGGAAACGACTGCTGCAGACACTGGACAAGATGACAAAACTCGCTGCTGAAGAGGAAGTCTATGATGCAGGATGTTTCAGTGATGTCATTAGATTTGATGTTCAGAATGATGTGAAGTATTTTGCTCATCTCTGGGAGGGAAACCCACCGATGGCACCACCAAACCCAAACTACTGTGAGAATATTCAAGAACTAAAGAAAACTATTGTGTCTCATGCAACAAAGTCACATGGAATGATGCTGATAGACCTAAAAGATCGTATTAAAGATCTCTGGGAGGCTTTACTGAATGAACGTTTCGTCTTCAGCTTCAGAAATTCTCTGGAGATTTCAGCCTACAGGAAACTGGAGACAAAATACAGCAAGTGGTCCTGGAGGCTTTGCAGTGCCATGATGGAAATTGAGAACAAACTACACAACAAAATAGAAAATGAAGCAATTAATGAGGTTGAGGAAACTGATCTTCAAAGAGAACTGAAGACGACAAGTGAAGAAGTGGAGAAATCGATGTCTGAATTCTTTGAGAAAGACACAGATGCAGATATACTGATTCAGTGGAAAACATCATTTGAAATCAAAATCAAAGAGATTCAGGAAAACATTGTAAGAGAAACAAAGAGGAAACTAAATGAGATTCTTCAGCAGCGAGACCTGAAGAAAATGATTGATGCTCAGAAGACACATCATGAAAACACTCTCTTTGAAAAGAGCAAAGAACTTGCCTTAAAACTCAAAGACAAAACAAATGATGAGGAAACACTGAAGAAAGAGTTTGATTTGTTCTGGAAGCACAGTGTGAAGAAGATCATCAGAGACACTCATCCAATAAAAGACATTGACATAATGAGAGATGTGAAACACTTCCTCAGTGACATCTACGAAAGTGCTCCTGTAGGCCACTGGATGGAGAGCAAGGATATTTTCTCTGTGCCAAGTTATACTCAATATGTTCTTTTCAAAAAAGAGTTCAAAGAATCTGCAATCAACTCATCTGGATACACTCAAACATTGTCTCCAGAAGATAAAATAAGAGCCTTCATCACAGATGTTGACCAGCAGACAGACAAAATGATTCAGTCATTTAATATTTCAAAGATGGGCTACAACATCAGCCGTGTTCAACAACTCATAGATTACATCAAGAGGAGAGTAACAGAGCATCAGGAAGGATCTGTGGAATATGAGTTCAAGAATGAATTCTTCATGTATTTAGTACTTTCCATCTGTAGCAGAGCAGGGCAGATGATCTCTGACCAACACAAAATGTTCAGAGATGCCAATGATCCAGAAATATATGTTGAGAAAAAGAGAGCAGAGTACTATAGTATTTTCCAGAAATACTGTCATGGAGCAACATCAGCTGCCATCTTTGGTGAGATCATCTGTCAGAAACTGAAAGAGCCCATTGAGCAGAGCGTCTACAAGAAGACTGCCAGAGATCTGACCGATGAAATAATGAAGAACTGTCAATCACTGAATGGAAACAGATCAAAATTGGAGAAACACATCCTGAAGACACTGGCAGAAGAGGAGGATTGTCACAAATACATGAACTACATTTATAATCCCAGAGATCACTTCAAGAGTTTCATCAGAAATGAAGTCAGTCGGTACATCAATGAGAAGTTTGGTGCTGGTGTTTTACACAAGACGAAGGTGAACATGAAACTCCTGCAGCAGAAGATCATAAAAGCAGCTCATGAATCTACTGAACACGTTCAAGAGAACAGAGGAGATGTTGGGTTGTGGCTGAAGAGTTTCACACAGCAGCTCTCAGACGTGCTGATCTTCTCTGAAAAAGACCTCAGTGGAGTGAAACATAGTGGTGCTGATAATTGCAACCTCCTCGAAGATGTGATAAGAGAAGAACTTCCTGCTACAATGTCTGATATCTACGGTAGATTCAACACAGAGACATTTCTAGTAAAGCTGGACTATACGTTCAGGCCAGATGAGATTCTGATTGATCACTTCTGTCAGTGCTGTTGGGTTCAGTGTCCATTCTGTAAAACCGTCTGCACCAACACCATAGAAAACCACCATGGAGATCACAGTGTTCCTTTCCATCGTAGTATTGGACTGAGTGGAATTCATTACGACAATACAGTTAACTTGTCTACTCATATCTGCACATCAGCAGTAGCAAACAGCAATTTATATTTTTATCCTATTGGATCAGAAGATAAAGTCCCCTGGAAAGATTACAGAACAGCAGGAGGAGTTTATGCAGACTGGAGCATCACCTCTGATCTTTCTGAGCTGCCCTACTGGAAGTGGGTTGTGTGCAGATTCCAGAAAGATCTGGAAAAATACTACAGTAAAAAATTTGAGGGGAGTGGTGAGATCCCAGATGAATGGAAAAAATACTCAAAACGGGATGCCTTAGAGAGTTTGGATAAATACATTTAATTAAACGAGTATAATACGTTTCAAAAGACTATGTATTGGTGGACTGATCAATATACTAAGACCTATAGGTGTTGGAACAAAATTCCTAAATGTGAAAATATATAAACGTAAAAGTCTAGTTTGAGCTCTTCACTGAATCCTGCTGACTCATTTAAAAAAGATTTGCTTTCACTATTTCTTAATTGCCTCCTTGCTCTAGCCTGTACTGTTCTATTACTAGCACTTCTCATGTTGTTGCCTCCTTAAGATGCATCCTTGTATTCCTCATTTACAGTATAAGTCACTTTGGATAAAAGCATCTACTAAATGAATAAATATAATAATTTACATGTAATTTAGTTTTCATTGTTCAATTAGATATTTTATGTATTCTAGTAAAAGTTGTTTTTAATATATTTAGTAGTTGGGGCTGGAAAAATGAATTGTTTAATTATTTACACCTTTATGTTCAAGTTCAATAAATGTGAGTCATGCATTTACAATATACTGCGTAAATAAAGCTATGTGGGTTCATTTTAGTCTCTTTTTTTAATTTCATATTACTAATTACTTTTACATTACTTTCCAAAAACTGCCACAAACCTATAAAAATACAAATATGATACCAAATAGTAGTATTAATATATTCCAATAAAGTACCAATAAATTCCTGTAAATGTTTATATTTTCTTTCCAGTCTTTCCATCCAAGTTTCTATTATGTTTAATTGTGTGTGAATTGTAGACAAGCATGTGTTTGTGATTATGTACAAGAAAAAAAAAAAAAAAATTAATCTATTAATCACTATTCATCTGCATGCATTTTACCTCTGTGTGTGTTCAGGTATGATTGTTTAGGTGAATGTGTGTGTGTACCTGGTATTGCCTATGTTATGGGGACCAAATGTCTCTACAAGGATAGTAATACCAGTCAATTTACCATATTGGGATATTTTGTCAAGGGAGAGTTTGTGGTCCAGGCTCACATGTGAGCCGGTATCCTGTCACTGTCATTCTCACAAATAAATAAACAAACAAACAATGGCGGAGGGATTATGGTCAGACATAATTCGGTGGGGTCATAGTTCCAATGTGGCTTGTCATCCAGGAGTTAGTCGTACCAGTTTTTTTGGTCAAACAATGATTCTGGTGGCCCTGCATGACTCACGACATTCAGAGTTTTGTTTTGGCTTGCTCAGTATGTGCTTGTGGTAACCGTCCGCCAGATGGGCTTCTTCAACCGCTGTCTGTCCCTTCGAGACCCTGGTCCCACATAGTGCTAGATTTCGTCACAGGCCCCCCTGGATACCAGCCACCTATTTTTCCAAGTCTGGAGTCCGAAGTCGCAGTCCCCTCTGCCCACGCCTTCATCCAGAGGTGTCGACACACATGGAGAAGAGCCCATGAGACTCTTCTCCAGGTGGGTGCGCGCACCAAGGCTCAGGCCAATCGCCACCGGCTGAGACCTCCCGTATACGTTGTCAGTCAAAAAGTGTGGCTTTCTTCTAAGAACATTCCTCTCCGATCCATTTGTAATAAGCTCACACCTAAATTCATTGCCCTGTTTCCTGTCACTAAAATCCTTAGTCCAGTGACAGTCCGCCTCAAACTTCCTCCTGTGTACAGGAGAATCCATCCAGTCTTCCATGTTTCCAAAATAAAATCATTTTTTCATTCCCACATTAATCCGCCTAGTCCTGTTCCTCCCCTGCCGCGTTGATGGGGAACCCGCTTATTCGGTTCGTCACATTTTGGACACGAGACAGAGGGGGCGCTGATTCCAGTACTTGGTGGACTGGGAGGGGTACGGTCTGGAGGAGAGAAGTTGGGTTCCAGCTAGGGACATCCTGGATCACTGTCTCATTGATGATTACAATCAACAGGTAGGTTCTCCTGGGAACACCAGTCGGCGTTCGTAGGAGAGGGGGTACTGTCATGGTTTATAGGTTCACTGACTGGTCCTCTCATTGTGTGTTGTATTGTGTGCGTGAGTATGAATGTGGGCGTTGCCTTGTTGGTGGTTGATTGTGATCAGCGCCAGCTGTGCCTCGTTTCAGCTGCCTATTTAATGTGTGTGTCTACGTGTCCTGTTTGTCAGTTCGTTTGCAGGCACTTCTGGGGTGCGGTGGTTTTAGCCTGGTCTCTTTGTTCATGGACTCTGCTACTTGTGGATGCCCTGTTTTCTGGGAAGGATTATCCTGCGGTCTCTGTGCCCATTGCAGCCCTGCGCCACCAAGCCCACCACCGACCAGTCCCTGGCCTCCGTGACTTTCGCTTGGTACACTTCTGAATTAATCTGTTCAATAAAACCTGTTCTGTGAACTCGCTATTGGATCTTCTGTGTTTCCTGATTCAATACCCTGACAAGGACATCAAGACCACCCAATGAAGTCACCATTTAAGACTGACCTTTCCTACCTCTGGAAGATCATCTGATGACACTGATCCACTGCTATATCTAACACGGTGTCAAGACTTCATAGCATTGTAGATTATGAAGAGGAGTTGGCGGAATACCAGAACACAATGAGAAAAAGAGATGTTGAAAAACAATCTTAACAGAAAGAGAGGTGGTCAAATTGATTCTCGAAAACATAAAACATCACCTGGCCTGTAAGTTACATAGCTGGAGAAAGACTACAAGCAACAACTGCAGTATGGAACTTGTCAACAAATTTGTTTACATAATCATTCTTTTACTATACCATTTCTTCCAAAAGCCAGACTTATTCAGTAGTCTTGGCACTGGGGAACTTCAATTTCTTTAGAAGCATGCAAATCAGCGTCATTGACAGATGATACTTTTTCCAAGTCAAATCCAGAAGAACAACACTTTTTTTCAACCTGGAAGTGCAACTGTGCCTGCAAGTAGCCCACAACAACAAATAAACAGCAAGAAAGCTGCAGAGTCTGTCCTTACCATGTGCTATACCTCCACTTCAATTAATCAGACTTAAACTGACTGAAAATGTTGTGCCCACTTACCTCCTGATGGTAAACATCAATGTGAACACTCATGTATGCTTTAACTTGGACGTACTGATGTTGCACGTGGTGGTCACGCGCGAGGGAACCGCTTCGACGAGGCGTGGCCTGCTGTATTCAATAACGAGTGTATATAAATAGAGTGGTACTCCGCGGCAGCCCTGGTGTGAAGCCCTCATCGTGTGAAGACCGAAGAGTGTAAAGACCAGCGACTCTACTCTGTGCGACTCCACTCGAGCAAGGACAGCGACAAGGCACTTGATTATAGCTTTCCTTTCACTTGAACCCCTTTTGTGTTTAGCTTGTTTTCATCTGTTTATTTCCGCATTCACCATGTGCTTTCAAATCTCTACTATTACTACTACCACCGTAAATGACACTCTGTGTATTCAAGACGCCGTAATCCTAATAATCTGCTTATGGTACCAATTTCCTCTTCCACTTTACTATCCGTTCCAATTGGTCTCTGGAATTGCCAGTCTGCTGTAAACAAAGCAGACTTTATTTCATCTATCTCCACTCATTCAAATCTCAGTATCATGGCCCTAACTGAGACCTGGATCAAACCAGAGGACACGGCCACTCCTGCGGCCCTCTCAAATAATTTCACTTTTTCCTCACACCCCTCGCCCAATTGGGAGGGGTGGAGGTACTGGTTTGCTCATCTCAAATGATTGGAAATTTGAATCCATACCATCTCTATCTGGCAACAGTTCATTTGAATCACACTCAATCACTATCACTCACCCTGCTAAAATCCATGTTGTAGTTGTTTAATCGCCCACCACTAGGTCAACTGGGTAACTTCCTAGAGGAGTTGGATATGTTACTCTCCAACTTTTCTGAAGATGGCACTCCCCTGGTACTACTTGGTGACTTCAACATCCACCTTGAGAAACACCAGGCTGCAGATTTCACCTCTCTACTCACCTCATTTGACCTTAAGCAAGTGTCTACTATGGCTACTCATAAATCAGGTAACCATTTGGACCTTATCTACACACGCTACTGCTCCACAGACAACACTTTAGTTACTCCATTGCACACCTCCGACCACTTCCTCATCACTCTTAACCTCATACTGACTCCTGACACAACACACACTAATCCGCAGATCACCTTTCAGTGTAATCTATGTTCGCTCTCCCCCTCTCGCCTATCCACTATGGTTTCATCCTCACTGTCTCAGTTCTCATCACTGGACACTAACAGTACTACTGACACTCTTTGCTCCACTCTAACATCTTGTTTAGACAGCTTTTGCCCCCTTTCATCCAGACCAGCCCGCACCTCCCCCTCTGCCCCCTGGCTGTCTGATTTCTCTGTGAACATCACTCTGGACTCAGGGCAGCAGAGAGGAACTGGCGCAAATCGAAGAACTCTACTGACCTTATCTTTAATCAGTCTCTTCTCGCTTCTTTCTCTGCAAATGTCTCCACTGCCAAAACTACATACTATCACAACAAAATCAACAACTGCTCTGACTCTCACACACTTTTCAAAACATTCTCCTCTCTTCTTTGTCCTCCTCCCCCCACTCCATCATCAACTTTTACAGCTGATTACTTTGCATCATTCTTCACAAACAACCTCATCCATCAGCAGCCAATTATCCACACCACAAACTGACACACACATCTCAACAACCAACACACACATGCTCCCTCTTTCTCTATGCTCTCTGAAGCAGAAGTCTCCCAACTCATCCTTTCCAACCACCCCACTACCTGTCCGCTTGATCCTATCCCCACTCACCTGCTTCAGGCCATTTCTTCTTCAATTACTCCTGCACTCACTCACATTGTCAGTACCTCTCTTCACACCGGGACCTTTCCCACAGCATTTAAGCAGGCTCGGGTAACCCCACTGCTTAAGAAACTCTCTCTGAATCCAGCACTTACAGAAAACTACAGACCGGTATCCCGTCTTGCTTTTATTGTAAAAACACTAGAGCAAGTTGTGTTCAACCAACTCTCTATGTTTTTTGAACAGAACAATCTCCTGGACAACAACCAATCCGGCTTCAAAAGCAGCCACTCGACTGAGACTGCCCTGCTCTCGGTTACTGAAGCACTGAGACAGGCAAGGGCAGCTTCCAAATCCACAGTACTCATCCTACTGGATTTGTCTGCAGCATTTGACACAGTTAACCACCAGATCCTCCTGTCAACTCTTGTGAAGATGGGCATCTCAGGAACTGCTCTCCAGTGAATCAAGTCTTATCTCTCAGGTAGGTCCTTCAGGGTGTCATGGAGAGGTGAAGTGTCACATCATCTAGCTACTGGAGTTCCCCAGGGCTCAGTGCTTGGACTACTTCTCTTCTCCAACTACATGTCATCACTGGGATCTGTCATCCAGAAACATGGCTTTTCCTATCACTGCTATGCTGATGACACTCAACTCTACTTCTCATTTCAACCAGATGATCCCACAGTTGGTGTTCGCATTGCTGCCTGCCTGACAGATATTTCTGCCCGGATGAAGGAACAACACCTTCAACTCAATCTGGCAAAGACAGAACTCCTTGTGGTCTCAGCCCCTAGCACTTCACCATACTCTCTCCATTCAGCTCGGTTCATCATCCATAACTCCGTCCAGGACAGCCAGGAACCTTGGAGTTGTCATTGATGATCAGCTAAAATTCCCTGACCACATCACTGCAACAACACGGTCCTGCCGATTTGCTTTATACAACATTAGGACGATTAGACCCTTCCTATCAGAGCAGGCCACACAACTCCTGGTACAAGCTCTTGTTCTCTCCAGACTGGACTCTAATGCTCTTCTAGTGGCCTTCCAGCATGCACTATCAAACCCTTACAACTGATCCAGAATGCTTTAATGTCTTTAATGAGCCGAAGAGAGCGCACGTCACGCCTCTCTTCATCAGTCTGCACTGGCTGCCAATAGCCGCTCGAATCAAATTCAAGGCACTGGTGCTCACCTACAAGGCAACCACTGACTCTGACACCAACATACCTAAACTCGCTTGTTCAGACTTACACACCCTCCAGAAGCTTGAGCTCTGCAAGTGAACGACGCCTTGTGGCTCCATCCCAAAGAGCCATGAAATCCCTCACAAGGACCTTTTCCTGGACCGTTCCCACCTGGTGGAATGACCTGTCTCAATTCGAGCAGCCGAGTCGGTAGCCATTTTCAAAAAATATCTTAAAACGCATCTTTTCCAGCAGCACCTGACCAATAAAGAATAGCACTTATCACTCTATTCGTTTTCTGTTTGTCCATTTAAAAAAAAAAAAAAAGTTCTGTCCTATGTGTTCTGTGCTAGATTAACTGAGACTTGTTACAGCACTGCATATTGTTTCCCTTGACTGTTTTTAGTTGCTTCTATTGCTCTTATTTGTAAGTCGCTTTGGATAAAAGCGTCTGCTAAATGACTAAATGTAAATGTAAATGAATACTTTCTGGATGCACTGTACATGGATATTTACACAATCTTTTTTGTGTGAAAAGTTTTTTTGTGAATGAGTGATGTGTAACTGGTGGCTTATGAGTTATCCTGGTTTCAACTCTTATGTTTTGGTAGACCTAAGTCTACCTGATGCACAAATGTATTAAATTTCAATTGAATTCCTCTTGTTAGGGTGTGCCACCGTTACACCGTATACTGTGATAAAAGCGAATCCCAATCAAGAGCATGCAACATGTTCTCTCTTTTACCATCAGTTAACGTTAGTAATATGTGACTTGTAATATGTGGCTTCTTTGCTACTGACATATCCGACCGAGCTACAAACTTTCCAGCAATGTCTGTGGAAAAAGGGATGTGCGCTCCACAAGCTCAAGGATCTGTGCCGCTGCACTTAATCCACTCCACGTTTCACTAATCTGTTTGCGCACAGTAGTTATATAGCCGTGAATGTTTAATTTGTTTAGCATTCTATTAATTCAATACATTTACTTAATAAACATCCTTCTCTGATATATCTGTATAATTTGTACAGTAGTATTGGAGCATTTTAATGAGTACGAATACAAGTACAGGAGTGCATACTGGTATCAGTGCATCCCTAATTATATTTGTCCTATTGTTGTTTTTTTCATTGCCTTCTAAAAAGCACAATTCAAGGAAAATAATTCAAAATAAATGTTATTTACAAAGGTGGATGTGATGTAGTGCAAGAATAGGGATGTATTACTGCAACAATTTATCTTTTTGTGCAAAAAGATAAACAACTTAATAGTTATACTCATTCAACAGCATTTGTAGCAATGTCGTTTTTACAAAATAATCTTCTCAAACAAATATCTTGGTTGGTGAGACACATGCAATTAATGGGCTCAAACTTTGATGGCCATAGGGTCAGCCATCAAACACTGAACTGGACTAGATCCAAAAAGCAACAGTATGAAAACAAAGAGATCTGAGAACACATTCCTACTTATGGCGCTTTTCCATTATCAGTACCAGCTCAACTCGACTCGCCTCGTCTCAGCTCGCTTTTCCCTCCATTTTCCATTGCAGATAGTACCTCCACAATAGTACCTAGTCGTCATAGTGACGCCGCAGGAAACTGCTGTGACGTAATCACTTCCAGCTTTTTCGGTTTAAACAACTGAGGCAAGGTTGTGGTCCTTTACACCTTTGTAGTCACTTTCAGTTTTTTTTTTTTTTTTACTTTTCCCTACATTGCTGGAAAGTCCTGTTGTAGCCATGTGTGGATAGCAGTTCGGAGGCTTCTTGATATACTTTTTCGTTCCTCTTGATATTCCCATTTCATAGAGAATAGTGACGATTCTCTCTGACCAATCAGCAGTCTGCTGTATTTTCACGTCACATTTTAGTATCACTTCAGCTCGCTCAGAACCTCGCCGGAGGTGAAACGAAAAAAAGCATCTGGAAGCAGGTACAGGTACAACTTTTACACAGTGGAAAACCAAAGGCGAGTCGAGTCAAGGCAAGGCGAGTCGAGGCGAGCTGGTACTGTGTAGTGGAAAAGCGCCTCTTTCAGGAACATGGACTTGGTCCACTTGGTTAACCTCTTGGTCCACTTAAAGCAGTCTGAGTTTGAATGTGAAAACACCCTAATATTACCGCCACCAGACTACTTACTGATCATTTGGAACGTAAATATCGATTAACCAAGCCTCTTTCCAGAGACCTTGGCATTAATATCATCACTATATGCTTTTCTAATTTACATTAGAGGTAATATAGCTGATGATGGTAAATAAATAATTTCTGCATTATGCATAATTTGAATCCAACTTAATCAACTTATCTTATGCACTTCATTCCTTTATCATTCATGATATTCATTCAGCAGTTGTGTTATTCTTGTTTGTCTTTTGTTAATAAAATGTATTTTATTACACTTGTGTCTTCCTTGTGCTGATATACAGTAAGAGGTTACCAATATTTTGAATAAATCAGCTGACCAACTCCCTCCAGTTGGACTGAATGATTGAATCACCCCCTATTGGAAGTGTTCTCATACAGCCAAAATAAAAGTCCCTGGCTGCGTCCGAAACCGCATGCTCTCAAGTAGGTACTTATTTTGAATAAGTTATTACTTCACACCTGTTAAAAAGTATGTTCTATTTAGTATGAGTGTGTAGCCTGACAAGCCAGGCTCAATCCAAGGGGCGGGATAAGCTGTTGTCTTTCAAATACCCTCTGCACGCAATAGGACAGCGCTACAACCAACCAGAGCAACGAAGAAGGTGAAGCGGAGCTAGATGATAGATTAAACTTCAGCCGTATCCGGTCGGCAAAACTCCGAACACATCTTCCTTTCTTAAGAATGACTTCAGTGCCGTTCTTTGTTCTTTTCTTAAAGAAAAGCTTAACAAGTCTTCCAGAGTCACGGCCAAAGCCGATTTGAAAAACCGCTGTTCGCCAGATTCTTTGTTTTTAAGTAGCATGCGGAACCACCGCAACTCTGCCGTCATCATGTTAAGCCTGCCCACCGACTCTATACACAATGTGAATCATGTGATTGGCCTGACTAGAGTTTGGTTTTTTGCCAATGGAGAGTTGCTGGACTACCCTGGCTGCAAATTAGATTTGCTGCCGCTAGAGTGCGTCTAGATTTCTAGGCTAATGAGTGTGAGTAGTATGAATGTAACTGGACGTACTATGTTCGCCATGTTGTCATTATCATGTGACCTACCTGCGTCAGTTGAGTCTCTTCGCTTCCATTCACAAAATCCTCTCCCGTGGCCTCATGGGATAGTAAAAAGTGTCCATTGTATGCACATTTCAGAATCTCGGCGGATGTAGTAGGTCATCCGGGTACTTTTTGCCTACTCATTTATGAGTACTGTGAATTCGGACATACTTCTTTTGATACTAGATACTAGGGAAGTGTGCAACTTCAGATGCAGCCCTTGACTAGTGCCCCGGACTAAGAAGAGGGGGAAGTGGTCATCTGATGTACTCAAACCACACCTTAAGTGATGTGTGATCCAAACATGGTCACTTAATGCGTTTTCTCTGATCGAATAGCTATTCGATTGTGAAAAGACCAGGTGTAAATGCCCTCCGAAATGCATTCGGGATTTAAATCCGATCGCTCAAACCACTTCAGGAGGTGGTCTGAGCCGCATTCCAGATGAAACCGAAGTCTAAATGCATCTGGTTGTTGAAACCACATATGTAAATTTTACTCCTCCCAACCATGCTAAAAAATAAACGTGTGAGAGCGTGTTATACTTATAGCCAGATATGACAGCGCTACTGCAGCACGAGTATCGCTTCATCAAGCCAACACACAAACTACTGCAAATAAACCCGAGTCAAGTCACAGATGCTCAACACACAAACATCTTGATTAGGGATCTAACAATTCACTCAACTCACGATGCGATACACGATCCTAATTTCACGATATGATTTTCCTCACAAATTTTTTTTTTTTTTTTACAAAATTCTGCATATTTCTCTGTAAAATGTAAATATATATTTTATGTCAAATAATAACTCAAACAAATCCTCAAAAAGGCCCTTCAAGGAGATCTTCCAATGGTGTTTTCCTGGGAGGAGGTTTTTATTCCTGTAAAGTATGAAGATGTATCGGACAGCTCCAGGCATCCACATATGATTTTGTCCTCATTGTTGTCACTACTAGAGCACTTCACTCTCATCCTGCACTGAGGAAGAGCAGAAATAAAAAGACTAGGTCAAATTCACACTGTACTGTTATAAAGGCAAGGTTTTAATTATAATTTGTATCACTTGCAAGAGTTAGAAAAACAGAACACATTTAGATAAATATGCCATAATAATCAACAAATTATTGAAAAAAAATCCATGCTCACATTTAGAGAAAGAGACTAAAATAAATACACTACCTGGTTCTGCAACAGCACATATTTCTCCTTCAGTCTGTGGACTGGTGTTTCCTCCTGATGAGGAAGAAAACACTGATGCTTGTGATCTCCGTGGCAATCGCCCTCGACGCCACGAGTGGGGCTGCAAATCCGCCGGTCAGTGTGGTTTGGCCTATTATCTTTCACATGCAGACGGAGGCGACTGGAGCCTCTCACTGTGGTGATTATTAGTCGTCGGAAAGTCAAAATGCCGCCACACCTCCGATTTGAACGAGTCAACGTAAACGACACGCTTGCCGTCGCCATGCTTCTGTTTGATGCTGCGTGCACACGGGTACGCCTGCGCCCAACTTCCATATGAACGAACTGAAAACATTCGCTTGTATTTCACTCTTCTTCGCACCAGTGCACACACAGTCCGTAACGCTAGCTACAACTTAACCGTTGCTATCGTACCTGTAAAGCGAGGCTTCTTAAAACGCGTATCGCGATTTGAATCGTCACACGTTTGTATCGATTTTCAACTGGCTTTTCCTTTCTTGGCTGCAGTGTTGCCAGATCAGGTTGACGGCGATTCCTAAAAGCTCAAAAACCCGGCAAATCGTTCACTGCCAAAAGAATGTGATAGAATTCTATTGTCATGACAACCAGGGTGTGCAAGTCCCATTTACCTCCTTAAAATTAAATAATGACGACAAAATAAAATTATAAACATGGATCAATTCTGCAGGGAAAACAATACAACCAGAAAATGGATCGAAACATAGCAAATACAGTAAATGAAAATTAGCAAATTACAAAAATCAACAACTTACAATTAACCACTTACATCCTGAAGGCACTTTTAATGATTTCACATCTAAGTGGCATACTTAAAAGCAATGGCTTATAACGCCACAAAAAAAATAAATAATAATAATAATCAAGATATATACAAGTGCAAAAAAAAAAATAGATTATAGATCATATTTGGAGGTTCTTATGTTACATCACTGCTGAGAAAACCTCAGAAAAAGTGATGCAATGTAGCTATTATTGATAATTGGCATGACGACTTTTAGAAAGTATATGGTATAAATCAAGTTTGAACTTTATTACAACCGGGCTAAAGGCGCATGGGGGCGAATGTGACTTTATTCTCTTTTAAACCACTAGACGGCGCAAAATTCAGCTCCGCACTTTTCTTAACATCAGCTTTTTTAACATCTTCTTCTTCTTCTTGTATTTCTGGAGAGCGTAGGGCGGCACCTGAATAATCGGCTGCGGCCCGGAGGCTTGCTCCAAACTTCATTTCGTTATACTGTACTTGTACATGTGTAATGACAAATAAACTTCAACTTCAACTTCAACTTTTGATGATGCACGTGGAAATCTGGCTGATCCTTGACGTGATCGCAGACAGTAACGCAAAATTTTATGTTTTTTTTTTTTATGTTGTAAGAATGTTTCTTCTTAATGATGTTCAGTTTAAGGTAAGCAACAGTTTTTTCGTTAAAGGAAGAATATGTAAAAGTATGGAGTATGGGGTAAAATGCGCCACTGCTGTTGGGGCTAAAGGCATAATAACTAACATGATAATAAACGGCGCGTTCGTTGACATGGTTAGATTCAGATGGTAATGTCATATATTAAGTTGGGTGTCCACCTTAGAGATAATAACGCTCTATCAAATTATTATGGGATATCATTCAATGTTTTCAAAAGTGTTTTAAGTATTAACTTAGACATTAAAAATAATTGTATTTTAGCTAAAGTATGTGTCTTTTGATGGTTTTACTCCGTGTCTGTGAGTACAACCATGTTGTACTCACATATATTATACACACTGTAGAATAAAAAACGATTAACGTTAATTGTTTATTCAAACCTCTTTCAGCAGCTCTTTCCTCAGGCCAATATGGACGATGATGGACAGGAGTCGACCCATATTCGATGTAAGTTACTCTCAAGGTTGAGTCAACCACTCTTTACTGTAGATAAAACTTACTGTAAAGGTATGCCACTTTTGGCATAATCACTTGAATATACAGCAACAGGTTTTCGCGCTAAAACCCGCTGTCAGTCAGGAATGTTCGCGTTTGCCTGCTGATCGCTGATTGGCTAAAAGTGCATGCTCGTCATCGACGTCAAGTTTTTATTTATTTTTTTAATTTTTTTATATATACTACTACTACTACTACTACTACTACTAATAATAATAATAATAATAATAATAATAATAATAATAATAATGTTGTAGACGTGTTTGGCGGTTTTGTCCACCCACCCAAAACAATTTTTTCCCGCACAATCAAATTCAAAACCTGGCTGACAAGGAGACCGTTACGCAACCACTATACACTAATCACGACGTGCGTTTTATAAATAAATTATCTAAATAGTTTTTATATCTCAAATGAATGTTAACTATATAAAATATACATAATATTAATAATTTAAAAAAAAAAAAATTAGATTAGTATATGTATTATGTATTAACGTTTTTTTACGTTTCCTTGGGGGGCTGCATGTTATTGTAATAAGTACTACAGTCTCTTAATAATTACATGTTTTGGATTACAATTTGTGAAGCTGAATTATATTACTCTGTGATGCAGATATAGGCTACATGGATGTGAAAAATACATCATACATTTTGTACGTAATTGGAAAGCAAAATCCTAGTGACTGTGGGAACTGTGGTATAAAAGAGAAATGTTTTAAGATTAATGCGACTTAATATTTCACTCCGTGTGAGATCTACATTAGTAATATCATATCAATATTTATTATATTGTATTTTTTGGCGCCGCACACTCCAGTCCAGTAGGAGGCGGAAATGAGCATTTACGCTGGTTTTTCCAGCCACCATTAAACACCAGCATCCTGCAGAGTGAGTGGTGTTCATAGGAAAAAGCTCAATGTTTATCGAATTATCTTCATTAAATAACACTGTTTCTATATTTTCACATGCTAGCGGCATCTTTGTACTTGAACTATTCATCGACGGAGCGGTAAGAGACACGTCAGAATTATGTCATTGCGTAAACACCCGTCGCCAACTCATAATAACAACAACGGAAATAATAACAACAACAATGATAACGAGCAGCATATCGATTATGTCGTACCGTGAGTTGCATTAATACTGTTGTGTTATTATGCAGTGTGAGAGGTCGGCATCTGAATGAATGAAGGGAGTCTGATCACACATTGAACACGGACGATCAGAGCTGATCATGTTCACAGACATGGACTATGAGCTCGAGGAGGACAAGCTGTGAGTATCCCAACATAACCAGCAGCGCATTCGTGTTTA